>ML682284.1:1706979-1822211 GCA_007922195.1 Podocnemis expansa | reverse complement strand
GACATCCAGATCCAGACAGACAGGCAGGTACTGGCCAATCAACCAGACATCGTGGTAATAGACAAGGACCAGAAGACAGCGGTGGTGATAGATGTGGCAGTGCCAAGTGACAGCAACATCAGGAAGAAGGAGTATGAGAAGCTGAAGAAGTACCAGGGCCTGAAAGAGGAACTAGAGAGGATGTGGAAAGTGAAGGCCAAAGTGGTTCCAGTGGTGGTAGGAGCACTCGGGGCTGTGACTCCAAAGCTGGGAGAGTGGCTCCAACAGATCCCAGGAACAACCTCAGAGCTCTCTGTCCAGAAGAGTGCAGTGCTAGGAACAGCTAAGATACTGTGCAGAACCCTCAAACTCCCAGGCCTCTGGTAGAGGACCCGAGGTTGAGGAAGACACATACCACCCGTAGGGGTGAGAGGGGAATTTTATATATATATATATATATTTATTTATTTGAGATTAGGCAACCAGGTCTGTATGCTGTACTCAAGATGTGAGAGTACCCTGGATTTATATAGCAGCATTATGACATTTTGTCTTATTAAGTCACTTTCCTTTCCTGATGGTTCATTCCTAACATGCCATTAGCTTTTGTGCACACACACTGAAAAGAATTTTTCAGAGAACTATCCACAATAAACTCCAACATCTGGTGAGACTTGCTCATATGCTCAGGGTTTAACTGATTGCCATATTTTGAGTCAGAATTCAGGAAGGAATTTTCCCCTTGCACAGATTGGCAAGGGCTGTGGGGGGGTTTTCACCTTCCTCTGCAGCATGGGGGATGGGATGGCTCACTTGCTGGTGGATTCTCTGTACTTTAAAATCTTTAAATCATGACCTGAGGACTTCAATAACTCAGTCAGAGGTTATAGATTTATTACAGCAGTAAGTGGGTGAGGTTTTGTGTTGTGCATTGTGCAGGAGCCCAGACCATCATATTGGTGTCTTCTGACTTTAGTCTCTGTGGCTATGTCTACACTGGGGTGGGGCATTGGAAGTTGACTTAACAAGGTTGACTTTAAGTCAAGCTTGTTAAGTCAAATGGAGAGTATGTCTGTATGGACAGGTAGCAGACATACACAGGGTGCCCCTCCTCCTATCCTGCCCCGACCCTGATTGGGTACCCTGAGCCCAATTGGCTCCACTGGCGATTGGCTGGGGCCTGAGTTAGCTCCTGCCCTCTAGTGAGGAGCTGGAAGTGGGTTTGGCTCTCAGCTCCTCTCCGCTGGCAGCAGGCGAGCAAAGAGGGGCTAGGAGCCTGATCTTGCTCCCACCCCCTTTCCACTGGCAGCAGGGGCTTGGTGCCCACTCCTGCCAGCAGTCACAAGTGACTCTGGGCCAAATTGGCCGCTGGGTCACCTGTCACCATGGGCAGGAGACTCAGCAGCCTATTCTTGTCAATTGCTTCAGTCAACTTAATAATTTCTAAATATAGATGGGGCTTAACTTCGGTCGATTTAAAGGGCTTTAAGTCAACCTAAGCCCAAAGTGCAGACATAGCCTATGAGTCTCTCTCTTTCCTGTGTGGTAATAGCTAAGTTACATCTCATTATTTTACATGTATCACTGAGTTTCTGTTTTCAAATATGCATTACTTTGTATTTATCACCACTGAATTTCAGCTGCTGTTTTGTTGTCCAGTCATCCAATTTTGTAAGATCCCTTTGTAAAACTCTTCACAGTCTGATTTGGATTTAATAAGCCAAATTTAATAATAATCCAATTTAATCTTCACTAATTTCATACCATCTGCAAAATTTGCCACATCAGTGTTCACCCCTTTTACCTGATCATTTATGAATATGTTGAATGGTATTGGTGCCAGACCGGTAGCCAAATATGTGTGATAATCTAGGAAAATGGTTATTCATGAACCACTTTTCAGTTTTAACTATGTTGCCATATAGCCCCTCTTCACCACCACAGTCTCACTCACACATCACTGACCCTCCCTCCTCACCCCCCATAAATTCCTACACCTCCCCTAATTTCAGTTCCTGGAGTGAACCGTGCCCACGGTGCAGCATTCAGAGACTGGCAACAATGATCAAGGGCCCAGTGTTGACTTCGCTGGGAACTGCAAAGGTCAGCATCTCACAGGCTCTGGCTCTGCACATAGGAACTCACATGCACACAACACGTAGGCAGCACAGTTATGCTTGCAAATAATGTGTCATGCACAGCTTCTCTCCGGCTGCCTGCATACCAAGATGGGAAAATCAGATGTTGTTGAAGCCTCTTTTATCACTCTAGCTGATATGAAACAAAATGATTTCTTCCTGTTTGGCATGGGGAGGAATTTGCTGTTGGCATCAGACGAAGGAGTTGCTGCAAAGCCTTTCACTAAACCATGTTTCTTTACCTAAGCAGTCTCTCTCCCTGAGTGCAAAGTATAGAGAATTTCTGCAGGGGTTTATCTATACAACAGCCAGGCTCACTGTCTGTCTAGATCAAGGTGCTGGACCATCTGTGCTTCATGGGCCCAGGAAGTTACATCATAGCATTTATCAGCCATGGCATAGTGAGCCTTTGCACCTGCCAGAAAGCCACACACCACCTGTCCAGGGTGGCCTTGCTCGCCCCTTCCTGGCACACTGGCTCATGCTCAGTGGAGTGCGGGGGGGTGCTATGCAGGGCTGTGGGTGGCAGGGGCTCCAGGATGTATGCTCCCTGCCTCCCTTACTGTCAGTGCTGCAGCTCAGCGGCTTGCTCTGCCAAGCTTTCAATTTTTGATGCTGGCACAGTAGCTCGCCCCTTAAGCTGGCCCTGCCTGGGCTAGGGCTGAGCCAAGGAGCCATTTCATTCCTGGCACTGGGACCTGCCAGCAGCCAGGGCAGAGTGGAACTTATGTTCCTCCTGATTTTTCTATTTTTGGGACCCCAGAATGTTGGCTCCTGAAATATGTGGGCCCCGGAATGGAGTTCTGGGGCATTCCAGCATACTTTAACCTCTGGGTGGATGGGGAAAGCAGGAACTGGGATTGCGGATTCACCATCACCAAACACTTCATAAGCAACTGGCCAGGGCACTGGGCCCACAGTCCATGGGAGAATGCTGGGGAGGAAGACTTGGCTTGGCCCTTCTTGAAGGTGGCTGACCCTCTGCTCTGGGAATTATTTAGAGGTAGTTCTCTGGCCTGTGTCATACACACAGTCAAACTAGATGAGCACAACAGTCCCTCCATTCTGGTCCTGGAATCTATGAATTTGAAACGGCACAAGTTAAACCCTTGTTTCACTGCCTCCTCTTCCCTCCCAGCACTCTTGCTCACCTTGAGATCTCTGCTCTGGGATCGGAGAAGGTCTTGAAGGTATCCTTTAGGATCTTTTGAGAAACTCAGCATGAAATCGCGTTGTATCTTTAGCTGGTTTATAGATTCAATTGTCTCATGAATCTGAAAATTAGAAGACATATGGATTATGTAATAATTTTTGTGTGTAGCCAAACCACAGAGAATTTGAGCTTGAAAAACAGAACTGTTATTTTAACAAGTTGCAGTTATTAAGGGTCCTAAGGCATCGTTCGCCAAAATTAGCATGCTAACTGATGTCTTGGCCATGTTCTGCTTTCCTGAGTCCTCCTGTACTTCAACTAGATACAGCTTTTGTCTTCACACCCAGCCCTAAACTGCTGGATAGTGTGAGGCAGTGGCTCTCATCCTTTCCAGATTACAGTACCCCTCTCAGGATATATCATTGCTCTTGTGTGCCCCAAGTTTCATGTCACTTACAAACCACTCACAAAAATTAGATGCAAAAATACAAATTTGTCACAGCAAACAATTGCTGTTTCTCATGTTACCCATATATTAGAAAAATGACAACTGGAATACACATACTGTGCTTGCATTTCAGTGCATAGAGCAGTATAAACAGGACATTGGCTTTATGAAATTAGTTTGTATTGAATTCACTAGTGCTTTTTTTATGTAGCCTGCTGTAAAACTAGGCAAGTATGTAGATGAGCTGATGTATGCCCTGAAAGACCTAAAAGATATGTACAGAACCACTGCTGTGAAGTTTGCACTGTGACACAACTAACTCATTTCACTGAAGGCTACAATAATCTTTTAGAACAGTTTGCCAAGTCTATAAGATATTTTGAGATCCTTCTGCATTAATGGTTCTATATAAATAGATAATTAAAAATGATTCTATTAAAACCAATTCCAAAGCAGTAGCCATAGCAGTCTAGTTCAGCAAAACAAACAAGGCGTTTGGTGCCACTTCTCAATACTCAAAAAATTATTTACTGCATGAGTTTTCATGGGATCAAAAATCCCACCTCATCAGCTACTTTGAAGATGGGAAACTTACAGAATGGGAGGAAAATAAATGCTGGGAGGTGTAAGTCATAGGATCAGGTCACACTGTAACAGCAAATCAATGCAGTAGTTTAGAGTGAAACACTGGAGAACAACATATAGAGGAAGATGACCTACTCCAGCAAGGGCTCATTCAGCTGCTCATCCACTAATGTGATTTATGCCCCCACCCCATCACTGTCTGTACTGGACAAACAGGACAGTCTCTGTGCAAAAGAATAAATGGACACAAGTCTGACTCAGAAACTACAACATTCAAAAACCAATAGGGGAACATTTCTCCATTGATGACTGGTTAATAGCTGTGCTCAAACAAATGGATAACAAATCAAAGAGAAACTGCAGAATTGGAATTCATATGCAAATTTGACATGGTTGCTGCAGGACTAAATAAGGACTTTGGATTTTTTTCTTATTACAACAGGTGATTTGACCTCATCTGCCACTATATGCTGTTCCCCAGTGTTTGAATCTTAATAACTGCTTTGGTTTGCTGTTACACTGTGACCTGATCCTATGACTTACACTTCCTTGCATTTATTTTTCTCCCATTCTGTAAGTTCCCGCAGTGTACACATAGATACATGCTACTCATAAGAACCAACATAAGCCCTACATCTCTTATGCAGATGAAGTTATTTCACGTCAGTTTAGTAGAGCACTTCCACTGGTGGAAGCAAGACTAGTGTGTATCCTGCAAGGATAAGGCTGATGTAAGCTGCCTTATGTTTTAGCAAACCAGTGTCAGAAGCTAGTGTAATTGATTGACATCAGGAAAGGTATACGTAACCCTAACAGACAAGAGTTAACTAACATGAGTGTCCACTGGCCCAGCCAATTCAGGTTGCCCCAATTCATTCATGTCATATGTAAAGTGTACCTGATACGTGTCAGTAAAGCATCGCTGAAACACACTACACTGATCATTAATATCCTTGTGTACCATAACTGTTCAAAGGACCATACAAATAAGAAGGAACTAAAATGTATTTACCAAACAAGTATGAGGAGTGGATAAACAGTTTTCTCTCAGACAAAGGATAAGACAATGCCACCCCCTCCCCACCATCAGGTATCATAATTGTCAATTAGCAATCCTATCAGTCATTGTTCACCTGCATTGGAGTGGACAGGAACAAAACAATTTGCATTTCACAAAATACCAGCAGGGGAAGTGTGACAGGCTGCTCCCCAGGTCTGATCCAATGTGCTGCCGTGACCTCCCAATTCCCATGCCTAAACCCAATTTGCCTTGCTTCACACCAAGTGACCACTCACTCCTGAGTCAGTCCACTCCAGCCTCTGGCGTGCAATCGGTCCCAACCAGTGGATGTGTGCCCTCTGGCTACTTGTGGGACAGTTCCCCAGCAAGCAACCCCCAGCCCCAGTTACTATACCAGGAGCCACTGTCTACAGAGATTGGGACCCACTCTCAATCACCATACACTCAGGTCCGTCCATTTGACAAAGAAATGGATTGTGCCCAGCCTTCTTTACTCATGCCCACTGAAGATCACACAGCTTTAGATAAAACAATTACTAGTTTATTGATCAGATTATAATTCTAGGTGAGAATATGGCCAATCATGGCAGAATCACACTACAAATGAGGCAGCAGAGACCACAAGAAAGTAAAAGGTAAAATACGCATGCTGACCTAATATTTCTACTTAAACTAACCTCATAGTCCAAACAAGGTTATGCTCAAGGTGTTTGGCTGTTAGATGTTTGCACAGCCAGTCTCTGCCTGAGGCCAGGCAGGGCCCAGATGTTGCTTGAAGTTGTTTCAAGATGGAGTAAAAAAACCCCAAAATCTTCCAGGTCTCTATTTGTTTCCAAACCCCCTCAGCCCTTCCTTTTCAGGGCTGAGGTGATCCCTTTGTCGCTTCATAGACACCTCCATTAGTAGGGTTACCAGATGTCAGGCAAAAGGAGGACATGTCCTCCTTTTTACCTTCATGCCCTTTGTCTGGCAGGCATTTTAAAAATACAGGATTTTGTCTGGCTTTTTACTTACAGGGATTAAAGTATGCTGGAACACTCTATTTTTAGGGTGAAGCGTTCCAGGGCCCCCTAAAAACAGAGGAATATTACATTAATACTACATTTTCTCCATGTGCCCTCCAATCTCCTGCTTTTCATACTTCCCTGTTCTCCTTGCCAGGCTTTAGTATCTGGCACCCCTATCCTTTAGCATACCTCTCTCTCTTTCAGGCTCACTGCTGCTGGGAGAGCTCTGTGAGTCACTTTATGTCTTGAGCCATGCTAAACATGAAAAAATCACATAGATCATAACTCAGGGTACACGAATGTGTTCCCCGGGACAGGAGGAAACCAACATGCAGCTTCCTTCACCACCAGATTCTATGTCACTTTCCTTATAGCAATATCTTGCTCCTTACATGCACTCCGGTAACTCACCTCACTCCCATAACTCCAGTTACACTTTTTCTTGTGGGGAAGGCTCTTCACAAATCCTGGGCGGGGCCTTGATTAGTTCGAGGTGCGGCATGTAATCTGGAGTAACCCCTGCCCAGCTACCAAGGGAAAGCAATTTGCTAATCCTGGCACTGACATATTGGCCTTCTACAGAGGTTAAAGTATAATTTGGCAAACCCTGGAACCCTCCTAATTGGGTGGACCCCCTTCCAACATTGGTGGGCCCCCATCCCACATGTCTGGGCCCCCTCCTGCACGAGAGTTCCTGTCCCCCAAACATTGCTATTCTAGCAAAAGCCTGTAGTGTAGACCTGACCTAAATCATATGGATTAAAACCCCTTTATGGTTATTTTGCTACCACCAATTTAACTGAAATGACTAATAAATATTTTAGGAAAGGACTTGGTTGTTAAACATTCAACACCCCAACTACTACAGCCATTCACTGAAAGTGGTAGATGTTCATACAAATTTATAATACTTTAACTATTTCAATAAGGGCATGGTTTTACACTGAATTGCAACTATAGCGTGTCACACTTTTTCTCGCACAAAGGTGCTTATGCTGGAATAGTTTGTGAGACACAGCACCATTACACTGACGTTTACCCTTTGAAAATATACCATTATATTTACAGTGGTAAAATTTTTTACATTTAGACAAGTCTTTAAACATCTCCTTTTTCCCAGGATGTTCTCTAGCAAAATCAGAGAAAGCTGACTTGAAATTCCTGATCTTCTTCTTCAAGTGCTGCTCACATCCATTCTGATTCAGGTGTCTACGTGCTGCAGCATACAGATTCCCAGAAGCTTTTTCATCCTAGCCTGTCTCTGTAGGGTCAGTGGTCAATGCCCCCTCTGACCTGTGTACTTCCACGGTAGATAGGTGGCCCTGTCTCTGCCCCCCCTTCAGTTCCTTCTTTCCATCTGTTGCAATGGTCCTGGAACTGCCCGATTGTGCAAGCTTCTGTCTACTCCTTCATCTTTTACCTTCCTTTCTCAATCTGGAATTTCTCTTTGGGTCTATCTCGCCTCCATGCTCCAGATGTACTGAAGAAACTGTTTCTCCATTGTATCCCAGAGTTACCATGTGCACTGGCAAGGGATCAGCCATACCTGGCTTTAAGCCCTGTGCCATGTGCAGTAAGGCTTTCTCCATCAGCAATCCCCATGAGAAGTGCCTAAAATACCTTAAGGAGGCACACAGCACAAAGTGCCAGATTTGTCGGTCCTTTAAGGCGAGAACCCAAAAGGAACAGAAAAATCACCTGCATTCTATGGCAATGGAAGAGGCCCTGTATCCTGCCTCAGTGCCAAGCAGATCATTGTTGGCACAGACAGCCCCTGGCACAGAGGGTGCAGTCAGCACTGGCCCCGCCTCAGCACAGGTCCCTATCTGGGAAACCTAAAAAGCCCTGTTCGAAATTGAAGTCCGTACTGGGTTTTCGACCTAAGGAGAGGGACCACCCTCAGCACAGGTTGGGATCACCAGCATGGGCCTTTTCCACAGCACAGAGGCCCTAGACGCTCCTGATCCCTTCCACACCCAAAGTGCTCGTGGTGGCACATGCCCTCCTGCAGTTGCTGACGCCTACCCCACCCAAACCAGCAGTGTCGAGGGGTAAACCGGTGCCACTATTAAAGGCCTGGCTGGGTTCTGAACACCCAGCCCCTCAGCACAGGAGGACTAGGTGCAGGAATGGGACAAGCACCAGGACAACTCATCACGGTACTGGGCCTCAACACCTCACTCCTTGAGATCCCAATCCGGGGACAACTGGCACAGCCCTTCACCACCATGGGCTCAGCAGTCCTTCTTGAACTGCTCTGGGGACTCCTCATATGACTGCCCGCCAAGGTGGGCCTTACTTCCTTGTCCTTGGGATAAGAGCTGGCGGATGATGGGACCTACATACGTTTCTCCCTGGGGGCCTCACTCTCAGAACACTCCTTGGCATGGGTGCAAGAAACATGCCGCACCAGGTCACAAACCTTCTCTTTGGGGAACTCTGATGTTTGGCACCAGTGTCACTGTTGACCGATGCCTTTAGCACCGGCCCCAACCTTGGCCCATACTGCAGATAAGCTCAGGAGGAAGCACTCGTCTTCATCCTCACGGTGCAGAACCTCAAGGGGCAGAGTGCCAACAGTGATGCAACTCCCTCTGCATGGGGCATTACCAGTACCAACATGGAAGAGGGGATACTCTCCATACACCGCCTGCCCCAGAGATACTGAACGTCCTTCGGTGCAGGGCTGGACAACCCCGGCATGGGACTCAGTGCTGCAAACCTTTAAAAACTGGTCAGTACAGTGGACTGATTGGGGCTCCTGGGATCCCTCCACCCCAGGACCCAACATCCCCAGAGTCATCAACACCAGATACATCTTGGGGACCTTGGGATACAATGGTGTCAGACAAGGAATCAGACCTAGGAAAAGGGCCTTTGGACTCCCAGTGTGGTGGCTCGAGGGTAATGTCGCTGTCGTCACCTTACAAAGCAGCCTACCAGAGGTCCCTGTCCTTCAGGGAGGACCTGCAAGCCCATCAAGAGCTGCTAAAATGCATGGCTGCAAACCTCGACATGCAGCCCCTCCATCAAGAGTGGCGGTCCCAATGCATGATGGAGTTGTAAAAATTGCATGTGTCAGATAGCAGACTCCATTATTAATCCCCCTAGTATCAAAAGGGGCAGAGAGGAAGTACCATGTAAGTGCGGACTAAATCAGCTTCCTCTTCAGTCATCTCACAGGTGGGTCATTGGTAGTGGATGCTCTAAACCAACGTGAAAGGCAAGGTCAACCAGCTGCGACCCCGAAAAATAAAGATGCCAACAAGTTGGATTTATTTGGGAGAAAGATGTACTCCACCACAGCATTTCAGTTGCGTATAGCCAATCAGCAGATCCTCATGGGCAGATGTATTTTCAACCTGTGGAGGTCTATGGAGAGGTTCAGAGACCTAATCCCTTTCAGCCACACAGCAGACTACAACACATTAGTGGAGAAGGGCCTCCTCGCGGCACGTGCAATGCTCCTGTCATCATGGGACACCTCAGATATGGCCAACCAGAGAGTAGCATAGGTGATTGCCATGCACTGAGCTGCCTGGCTCAGGATAACCCTCCACCTCCCCCCCCAAATGCAGCAGTCCCTGCAAGACCTCCTTTTTGAAGGCCCATCACTGTTTGCCAAGTCAACTGATGCAAAGCTGTGCAGCATGAAAGACTCCTGGCCACTCTTCATTCTCTGGGCATGTACATTCCTCAGACAGCCAGGTGATCCTTTCATCCACAACAACCGCAGCAGCAGCAGCAGCAGCAAAAGCAGCAGCAGGGCCCTTGCCACCAGACCTTTCAATCATCCCACCACCCCTGCAGGGACAGGGACAGGGACAGGAACAGAAGCGGAAGCGGGACGCGGGCTCAGGGCAGTAACTTCTGCCCATTGGTGCAGAGGCAGAGGTTTTGCCCCTTGCCTGAGGGTTGCCACAGACCCCAAACCCACGCCACCCCAAACCTTTCAGAAGCCACCTGGCCCCCTTTTACCATCAGTGGGCTGAACTAACATCAGACCACTGGATTCTAGACATGGTCTCCTATGGCTACTCCATCCAGTTCAGGACCAGACTCCCAAACCGAAAACCACCACTGCAACACCAGAACAGGGATACCTCCCATGAGGCCCTACTGGAGCTGGAATACCAGAAGCTCCTGGCCTTGGGAGCAATAGAAAGAATTCCTGCAGGGGGAAAAGGGAGGGGCTTCTACTCCCATTACTTCCTGGTCCCAAAGGCAAGCGGGGGTCTGCAGCCCATTTTAGACCTAAGGAACCTGAACAAATTTATAAAGAAAATAAAGTTCCAAATAGTTTCCCTATCTCAGATTATTTCCTCACTAGACCCAGGGGATTGGTTCATGGCCCTTGACTTGAAAGACACCTATTTCCACATCCCTGTAAGGCAAAAAGCACAGGACGTTTCTCCAATTCATGGTGGGCGGGGCACACTTCCAGTTCACAGTACTCCCCTTCGGTCTCTTATTAGCCCCAAGGGTGTTCACAAAGTGCATCACAGCTGTAGTGGCCCACCTGACAAAACAAGGGATACGAATATTCCCATACTTAAGATGATTGGCTAATAAGGGGAAAGTCTAAGCATCAGGTCTGACCCATTGTTTGCGCGGTGCAGAACCAGTGCATCAGGCTGGATCTCCTTATAAACCTGGAAAAATCAAAACTCACTCTGTCAAGGAGAATAGAGTTAACAGGGGTACAACTGGACTCACTGAGTGGAAGGGCCTCACTTCCTCTATCCAGGTTTCAGTCCACATCTACCATCATTTCAGAACTGCACCATGCTCCCACCATAATGGCAAGGCATTGCCTTCAGCTGCTGGGCCACGCTGTGGGCTCCACCTACGTTATAAGGACAGCCTGCCTTCATGTGAGATCCTTGCAGTCATGGCTGGCAACAGCATTCCACCCACAGGGCCACCCCTTGCACTGGGTGGTCACCATCCCATGGAGGGTAGTGGACTCACCAACGACATGGTAGAGCCCAGAGTTTGCATGCAAACGGGTCCTCTTCGGAGCTCAGAACCCCTCCCTTAACTTGATCACAGATGCATCAGACTTGGGATGGGGAGCACATATCACAGGAGGCCTGTCCACCCAGGGAACATGGTCACAGGCGGATAGCCCCCTCCACATAAATGTGAAAGAGCTGAGGGCGATATGCCTAGCTTATCAGGTTTTCTTGGGCAAGATAAGGGGGAAAACAATATAGGTCCTGATGGACAACACGGTGCCCATGTTCTACCTCAACTGCCAAGAGGGAGCTCGTTTGCCTGTACTATGCGAGGAAGAGTCCCTACTATGGGAACTAGCCCTGAAGTTTGACTTCTACCCAGTAGCATCCCACCTGCCAGGGGTGAGCAACAGCCAGGTGGACAAACTCAGACAAAATTCCTTCCCCAGCACAAGTGGTCCCTACACCCGGGGTAGTGAGACACCTCTTTTGGACTTGGGGCCTCCCCTGTATAGACCTGTTTGCATCATAAGCAAATTGCAAGTGCAACCTATTTTGCTTGCTCAGGGGCAGGGAATGGTGATCACTTTCGGGCACCGTCCTGAAAAGCTGGGGGGGCCCCACTCCTCCAAACTCCCCCCCCCCCCCATTCCCCTGATACACAGGGTTCTGTTAAAGACCAAAAGGGACCAAGCAGATATAATTTTGATAGCCCTGGCTTGGCCACACCAGCCATGGTACACCACTCTCCTCAACCTCTTGGTGGCACCACCCATAATGCCCATGCTCAGAGTGGTCCTACTCACGCAGGACTCTGGTCGCCTGCAACATCTGGACTTGAGACCTCTGCACCTCATGGTGTGAAGGCTGCATGGCTGAAACCCAACAAGCAAATATACTCTGAAAAGGTCCAAAGGGTCCTGACTGAGAGTAGAAAACCCTCTATGAGGGCCACCTACAGGGCAAAGTGAAAATGCTTCTCCCTCTGTGGATGAGAAAGAGAGGCAACTTCTGAGTCTGCCCCAATCCAGATCATATTAGACGACCTCCTGGAATTAAAAGAGAGAGGCTTGACACTCCCCTCTCTCCAGACACACCAAGCAGAGATTTTGGCACTACACAATACTTTCAACAGGGTGACCCCCCCCCCGTCTTTCACCTCATGACCACAAGTTTTCTAAAGGGCTTAGAGAGACTTTACCCCCACATTTGAGACCCTATCCCATAATGGGGACCTAAATCTAGTCCTCAAGGCACTTACAAAATGCCTGTACGAGCCCCTGGACTCATGCACACTGCTTCTTTTATCATGGAAGCGGCCTTTCTGGTAGCTATCACATTGGCCAGAAGGGTTTCAGAGCTAAGACCTGTTTCCGCGGAACTGCTGTACATGGTGTTTCACCCCGACAAAGTGCAACTCTGACCCTACCCGGTCTTCCTGCCTCAGGTGGTGCCACCTTTCCATATTAAACCAAGATATTTGCCTCTCAGTGTTCTTTCCAGACCCACAGGTCATGGAGAATCAGAGAAAGTGGCACACCCTCAACATAAAAAAGGGCTCTTGCAACATATATCAAGAAGACCAAGCCCTTATGCAAAACAACCCAGCTGTTTGTAGCAGTTGCTGAGCATATGAAGGGCCAAGCAATAATGACTCAATCATCTTGGCCTGGATGATGAACTGCATCAAGGACTGCTACCACAGAGCAGATATTACCCCCTTCCCCCCCCGGAGGGGATCAAGGCACACTCCACGAGAGCACAAGCATCCTCTGCGGCCTCCCTCGCCCAGGTGCTGATCCAAGAGAGCTGCAGAATGGTTGTCAGTGCATACCTTCGCAGTCCATTACTCTATTGTCCATCAAACAAGGGATGATACTGCCCTGCGCAGAACCATTCTACAAGCAGGGAGACTATAACTCCACCCACCATCCTAAGTATGGCTTGTAAGTCAGCTGAATCGGAATAGATGTGAACAGAGTTTGAAGAACGGAAGGTTACTTACCTGTAAACATCCTTCTTCAAGCTGGGCTGCTCACATAGCCTCCCTCTGTCTGCGCTTTTTGGAATTAGTGGAAAGAAGAGAATGAAGGGCGGGGCAGGGGCAGGGCCACCCATCTACCACACAGGTCAGAGGGGCGCGTTGGCTGCTGACCCTACATAGACAGGCTAGGGCAAAAAAGCTTTGGGGCATCTGTGCGCTGAAGCACATAGCCACTTGAATCAGAATGTATGTGAGCAGCCCATCTCACAGGCAAGTAATCTGCCATTAAAGTTAAAAAAAAACAAGTTGAACCCTCACCCCAACCTGATTTATGTTTTTTTTTTTCTTTTCAATAAAAAAAAGCACAAGCCCACTGTTTAAGTCCTTTGGAATGCTATACCATTTCCCCATTACCCCAATTCCACTCCCACATGAATATTTTCATGGCCAGAAGGAACCATTCTGATTATCTAGTGTGACACGTTGCACAACACAGATCATATGACAGCAATCAAAAACCAGTAGGAGAGCACTTCAATCTCCTTTGACACTCAGTAACAGCCCTGAAAGTTACCACTTCAGCAAAAATACTTCAAAAATAGATTTCAGTATGAAACTGCAGAGCTGGAATTCATATGCAAACCTGATGCTATCAGCCTGGGTCTGATACCAGATTTATTTATTTATTTATTTATTTATTTTTAAAACTACACAAACAATAATTTTCCCTCAAACATTCTCGCTTTCTCATCAAATGTCGTGAATGGACCATCGCCACACTGTTTGAGTCGACCTCTTTAACACTGGTCCTCCACACATTAATGTGACCTACCCTTCTCAGCATGTGTGTGTATATACTTAGAAAACTGCTATTTCTACTTCATGTATCAGAGATTTGAGTTCTAAACCACAAATGTTTATGCCCAAATAAATGTGTTAATCTTTAAGGTGCCACAAGACTCCTTGTTTGGTTTGCTGAAACAGATTAACATGGCTATTCCTCTGGTACAGGACATATGACTTCCGTCATTAATTCTTTATTCAAATTCAATAACTGTGGCTGAAAAACACATCTTTTAGAACATACTTGTCCAACTTGTGGCCCACAGGCTGAACTCCTGCCTGCAAAGGCTTTCATCTGGTCTGCAGAGCTCTGCCACAGGAGCCTGGAGCTCTGGGCAGCTGGAGCCCTTTTAAATCTGCCCTGTGCACAGCTGCGGGAGTGGCCTGGCCTGAGAGCTGTGTTCAGCGGCTGGATTCAGCCCATTTCAGGTAGGATGGGGGCCAGGGAAGGCGTTGGGCAGCCCCTACAGCGCTGGGGTGTCAGGATGAAAGAGGAGCCCATGTAGGTTAAGGAAAGGAGAGGACCCACCACAGAGGGAAAGACAGGGAAAGGAGAGGAGAAAGACAGAAACCCTCGTGTGGGGAAAGACAGGGAAATTAGGGAGAAGGGAGGGAGAGGATCTGGCGTGTTGGGAAAGACAGGAAGGAAGAAGAGAGGGAGAGGACTCCTAAAATGGGAAAAGACAGGGAGGGAAGAGGGAGAGAGAGGAGTCTGCATAGGGAAGAGAAAGACATGGGAGGGAGCAGAGCAGAGCCCAGGCATGGGAAGGGAAGGGAGGGGCAAGGGGAGGAAAGAAAAAGAAGAGGAGGGGAGCAGAGCCCATGGGGAAAGTGGTCAGACAGTCCATGCAGTGGCATGGCACAGCTTGGTTCAGGGAAGGGGTCGGGGAGCTGATGAGGCCAGGGAAGGGGAGCCTGAAGGGAAGGGGTCAGAGAGCCCACAGAGCAGGGGTCAGGAAAGGGGTTAGGTAGCCAGCAGGGAAGCGAGCCCATGCTGCACCAGCTGGGGAAGGGGTTGTGGAGCCTAAGTGGTGTAGGGCACCTGCCCACATGGATTCCTTCCCACCCCTGCCCAGCTACCTTGCCACCCCCTTGCCTACCCACCCTCCCTTGCCCTGCTCCCTACGCTCCCCCTTGTCACCCCACATGGCCATCCGGCCCTCTGTTGCGCTGGCATTCTCCACCCCTACCCTGCTCCCCATGCTTTCCCCTGCCACCACACATGACCACCTTTGCCCTCTCCTGTATGCCCTGCAAAGACGGTTACTAACCTTTTTCCGTAACTGTTGTTCTCCGAGAAGTGTTGCTCGCATCCATTCCAATTAGGTGTGTGCACGCGCATCGTACACAGCTGCCGGAAAGTTTGTCCCTAGCTGTCCCCTCCCTGTCAGGGTCGGTGACTGAGCCCCCCTAGAGTCCCGCCTCTATAATCCCCTGTATATGGGCTTGCCGACCGTTACTGCCTCAGTTCCTTCTTGCCGATGCACTGACTGAGGGGTAGGTGGGTGGGTTTGGAGTGGATGCGAGCAACATTTCTCGGAGAACGACAGTTACGGAAAAAGGTTAGCAACCGTCTTTCTCCTTCGAGTGCTTGCTCGCATACACTCCAGTTAGGTAATTCCCAAGCAACTACTGGAGGCGGGAGTTGGTGTTTTGTGGTACTACCGATTTCAGCACTGCCTCACCCACCGCAGCATCCTGTCTGGCGTGGGACGTCATAGCATAGTGAACTGCAAAGGTATGTATAGATGACCAGGTTGCCGCTTTGCAAATTTCCCAGATGGGAACATGGGCCAGGAAGGCCATAGATGTTGCATAGGCTCTAGTTGAACAGGCTGTTATCGGAGGGACTGGTTTCTTTGTTAGCTTGTAGCAAGTCTTGATGCAAGAGGTAATCCACCTGGATATAGTCTGAGACGAAATGGGGGAGCCTTTCTTTCTGTTAGCTACCAAAACAGACAGACAAGTCGATTTCCTGAATGGCTTCGTCCTTTCTATATAAAAGGCCAAGGCCCTCCTTACATCCAGCGAGTGGAGCACCTGCTCCCTATCCGAGGCATGGGGTTTCGGATAAAAAACTGGAAGATAGATGTCCTGGTTGCAGTGAAAAGCCGACACCACCTTTGGCAGAAAGGCTGGGTGTGGGCGAAGACGTACTTTATCTTTAAAGAATATTGTGTACGGTGGGTCGGTCGAGAGTGCTTGTAGTTCAGAGACCCTTCTGGCCAACATGATTGCTACTAGAAAGGCCACCTTCCATGATAAGTAGAGGTCCGAGCATGTAGCCAGTGGCTTGAAGGGGACACGTGTTAATGCCCATAAAACTAAATTCAGATCCCATTGTGGGAGTGGTCTACTTACCTGGGGAAAACTCCTGCATAATCCCTTCATAAACCTGCGCACCATTGGATGAGAGAAAAGAGAGAGCTTCCTGACAGGATCGTGGAAGGCTGTGATGGCGGCCAGGTGGACTTTAACAGTGGAGACAGATAGTCCTTCTCCTTTTAGGTTTAGCAGGTAATCCAGTACCCGGGGGACCTGTGCTCTACATGGTTTGATCTGTGAGCAGTCACACCATGCGGAGAAGCGACGCTGTTTTGCTTGGTAAGTCAATCTTGTAGACTTCTTTCTGCTTTCCAGCAAGATCTGTCACACCTGGTCAGAGCAGCCTAGCTCCTCGGAGTTTAACCACAGATTTTCCATGCCGTCAGGTGCAAAGATTGTAAGTTTGGGTGACGTAGTAGATCCTGATCCTGAGTGAGGAGGTCCTCACAGAGGGGAAGACTGATGGGTGGCATCGCTAGGAGGTCCAGAAGTATCGGAAACCAGATCTGTCAAGGCTATGCTGGGGCAATCAGGATCATTGTAGCCTTGTCTCTCTTTACTTTTGTTAGAACTTTGGAGATCAGAGGGAAGGGGGGAAGGCATACACCAGAGCCCCGCTCCAAGGTAGGTGGAATGCGTCTGTCAGGGAGCCGTCGTCGATGCCGCGGAAGGAACAGAGCTTGCGACATTTGGCGTTGACCTTGGTGGCAAAAAGGTCTATGCGGGGAGTGCCCCACCTCCGGAAGATAGAAAGCACTACCTCCTGTTTGAGAGACCACTCATGGGTGTTGATAATCCCACTGAGGGAGTCTGCTAGGTGATTTTGAGACCCCGGGAGATAGGAAGCTTCTAGTTGGATACCCCTGTGAATACAGAACTCCCTCTCCGCAAAGTGGAAGGGAGCGTGCTCCTCCCTGTCTGTTTATGTAAAACATCGTAGCTGTGTTGTCTGTCTTTAACGCCACGCGTTTCCCATGAAGGTAGTGTTCAAAGGCTTGGCACGCCAGTCTGACCGCCCTGAGTTCCCTCACATTGATATGTTCTAGCATATCCCTGGTACCCCAACACCCCTGTGTGGTCATTCTGTCTAGATGAGCCCCCCCCCCATCCAATATCTGACGTGTCTATTACTAGTACCTTCGAGGGTAGGTTAGTGGAAAAGGGGACCCCTGCACACACAGTCCTCTGGTTTAGCCACCACAGTAAGGAGTCCAAGATGTCGGGGGGGACCGTAATAATGCGGTCCAATGGGTGTCTGGAAGGATGGAAAACAGTCCTGAGCCACATTTGAAGAGGTCTTAAGTGTAGCCTGGCATGTTTGGCCACAGAGGTGCATGTTGCAAAATGTCCCAACAAGCAGAGACAAGTCCGAGCCGTTGACATTGGGAAAACGGATATGTCGTTGATTAGGGCGGCCAAATTGTGGAAGCGCTGGGGGGGGGGGAGAGAGGCCATTGCTGTGGTTGAGTCAATGATGGTGCCAATGAATTCTATTTTCTGGGTTGGGATCAAGACTGACTTCTCCTCATTTATGAGCAGGCCTACGTCATTGAGAAGATTTCTTATCATTGCCAAGTGGGATATCACCTGCTCGCTGGACGACCCTCTCACCAGCCAATCGTCGAGACAGGGGAAGATGTGTACCCTGTTTCGTCTGAGGAATGCTGCCACAACTGCCATGCACTTCGTGAAGACTCTTGGCGCTGTGGAGAGACCAAAGGGAAGGACTGTGAATTGAAAGTGGTTATCACCCACCTTGAACCTCAAAAACTTTCTATGTTCCTGGGCAACTGAGATGTGGAAATATGCATCACGCAAGTCGCAGGCAGCGTACCAATCTCTGTGGTTCAGAGAGAAAATAATGGATGTGAAGGTTACCATCCGAAACTTTAGCTTCTTTATAAACCTATTCAGGTTCCTGAGGTCCAGGACTGGTCTGAGACTTCCTTTTGATTTTGGGATCAAGAAATAGTTTGAATAGAATCCCTGACCCCTTCTCTGCACAGGGACTTCCTCCACCTCCCCCAGCTCCACAAGATGGCAAACCTCTGACATCAGAATTTGTTCATGAGATGTGTCCCTGAAGAGGGACTGGAAGGGAGGGGGACAGGAGTGGGGTATCAAGGTGAATTGGATGGAATATCCCTGTCTAATTGTACGTAGTACCCATCTGTCTGAAGTTATCTGAGACCACGCACGATAGAAGCGAGATAAGCGGTTCTGAAACATGGATGCTGGTACGCTGTCCTCATGAGTAATTTCAAAAACTTTGCTTAGGGCCCTGAGCCTGTTTTGATGAGCCGTCGGCTCCGCCCGAGGGGTATGACCTTATTTTCCCAGAGGTTAGATGTTGAATAAACCTTGATCTCCTCCTCCTCGAGTCCTGTCTTTGATTATGGAACGGCCATGGCAGGGACTGAGGTCAGAAGCGACGTCTCTGCGAGTTCTGGGGGTGGGAGCCAAGGGATCGCAACGTGGCTCTGGAGTCCTTTAGGGTGTGTAGTTTAGAGTCTGTCTGCTCTGAGAAAAGAGGAGGCTCTTCAAATGGTAGGTCCTGCACTGTCTGTTGGACTTCGTACGAGAGTCCAGATGCTTGGAGCCATGAGCTATGGCACATGGAAATACCAGAAGCCATAGCCCTGGCCGCTGCATCGGCTGCATCTAATGCACCCTGAAGGGAGGCTCTGGCGACTGCCTTGCCCTCCTCTATCATCGCTGCGAGATCTTTACTAAGTTTATGATCAAGAGCCCCAGAAAATTTTTCGAGGGAGTTCCAGGTGTTGAAGGTGTACCGGCTCAAAATGGCCTGATGATTGGCTACACGGAGTTGTAAGCCACCTGTGGAGTATATCTTTCGACTGTACAAGTCCAGCCTTCTAGCTTCTCTGGACTTAGGGGCCAGTGTTTGGGCACCTTGCCTCTCCTTTTCATTAGTAGCTGCTACCACAAGTGATCCAGGAGAGGGTTGAGTGTACAGTAATTCATAACTCTTGGGCGGGACAAAGTATTTTCGTTCTACTCGCTTCGGTGTGGTGGACACTGATGCCGGTGTTTGCCAGACAGCTCTCATGGATCTATCAATAGTCTTAATCAGAGGTAGAGACACCCTAGATGGACCTGAGGTTGATAAGATGTCCACCATAGGATCAGAGGAGTCCTCGGTGACCTCCGATACCTCTAAACCCAAGCCTTGAGCTATTGTCCGAAGGAGATCCTGGTAAGCCTTGTTGTCCTCCACTGGGGTTGTAACAGCGGACCGGTGACAGCATTGTCCCAAGGTGGGGAGAGGGAGCCCCTGGAGATGGTCTGATCCCCGAAGTCAGGTTCAGACAATATGCTACCTCTCAGCTCCATGTCCTCAGCCCCCGTATCTGAGTCCGTGTCAGGCACAGGCTGTGACAGTTTTGAGCTGACCCTGGTTTTTATGATGTGCTGATGAGTCCCTTGATCTTAGAGTTGGACCCATATCAGTGATCGTTCACCCCCCCGACTGGCCCATATGTAGGGTACACTGGGTAGGACCCCGGGTCTGGTGGCCTGCCACGGGGTCCAGAAGGGCCAGTTAGGCATCCAGGGCATTGGGAAAGGCTGAGACAGGAGCTCAGGTTGCTGCGACTGTGATTGTGACCTAGAGGTTTGCGAATGCCCGTAATCAACATCACTGGTAGGAAGGGAGCGGTTCCCAGGGGGCCATTGTGCCTCTACTTGGGTTGTTTTTGCAGTCCAGTGCCGAGAGGAGGGGCGAGGCAATGGAGTGGGTTTGTCCTGTGACCGGGCAGGGGCTGGGGCAGGTGAAGCTTGCCGCACCGAAGCAGGCAGTACCGTAGCCTCTATGAGGTCCCTTGCCGCTTCGTAGGTATCGGGAGGGGGGGGGGGGGGGCTAAACACGTCTACCTCCTCCTCTGCCCCATCTGACATGCTCGGTGCCGGGCTCGCCTGTGTGCATGTCGGGGTGGGCTCAACCGCCAGCGCTGACGTTGACCTCAGCGCTGCGGAGCTGCTTGGGGCCGAGCGTGGCTTTCCCGCTGCTTTTTTGGGCGCCAGCGATCTGCTGTGGTCTACCCGGTGCCTTTTTCTGGGTACTGGGGACTGGAATCGGTGCCTGTCTGCTGGCCTCTGCTCCGAGGTTTTGCGGTGTTGCGCATCGAGCCCCAACTTCATCCCGGAGCTGTCCGTGCTCGCTGCAGAGTGGGACTGAGCAGGCACGGGAGCAGTGGACTGCTCCAGCATGCTGGAAGGAGGTTTCAGCGCTGCCTCCATTAGCAAGAGCTTTGTCCTTCTTGCTCTTTCCTTTCTCATACAGGGGCGGAAGGCTTTACAAATCTGGCACCTAGCTGATAAATGTCCTTTACCCAGGCACACAAGGCAAGTAATATGAAGGTCACTCTTGGGTATATGCCTGTGGCATATACTACAGGCTTTAAAGCCAGGAGATTGCGGCATACCCCAGCCCAGGACGGGCTTGGGAGGATCAAAGACAGCCCCACACTCAACACTAATAAAAAAATTTTTGATTCACACTACACTGAAAACAGAAAAAAACAATAAAAGTCTAAGAAAGAACTAGCTAGGGAAGTCTCCTAGAGACTGTCAGTTCTGCTCTCTGACCGGCTGTCACGGTGGGAAGAAGAAACTGAGGCGGTAATGGTCGGTGAGCCCATATAAAAGGGATTATAGAGGCAGGACTCTAGGGGCCTCAGTCGCCGACCCTGACAGGGAGGGGACAGCTAGGGACAACCTTTCCGGCGGCTGTCCATGATGTGCGTGCACACACCTAACTGGAATGCATGCGAGCAAGCACTCGGAGAATGTTCTCTTGCCACCCCCCCCCATCCCTCACCTCTTCTGCTCTCCCCTGCCCTGTCCCCCCTTGCCACCCCACCTTATCCTTCTTTGCCATGCCCTGTCCCTGCTCCCCACACTTTACCATGCCACCCCACATGCCCCCCCTTCCTTGGCCTGCCACGCTCTCCTGCCACCTGTACAACCTGACACACTCTGAAAAAAAAAATAAAGGTAAGCCTTTTTCAAGTTTTTACGACATGTTGTTTAATTAACAAGTGAAAAATTGTTGTAAGTAGTTGTGAATGGGACGTTTACATAAAGGCTGCTATAGAAAGAATGGATATTATTTGAGAATTGTGTTTAGGTATGAAATGCAAGTTTCTGCTTTTACAGAACCAGGAGCTTTTTTTTAAAACTATTTAAATTTTAATAATAGTAAGATCAATTTCTACTATCCTTATTTGTCCAAAATTTGCTCATCAGCCCTCCAAGTGAGAAAAGATGTGCAATGCGGTCCCTTGCTCAAAAAGGCTGGACATTCTTGTTTTAGAAAAATATCCAATCTTGAAACTTCTATTGATGGAAAAATCTACCACAAGATTTCATGAATTATTCCAAAGATTAATTAGTTACACTGTTAAAAGTCTTCATTCTATTTCAGCTTCCAGCTACTGGATCCTTTTATATTGTAACTAGACTGAAAAACACTTGATTGTCAAATGTCAGTTTTTCTTGAAGGTACTTACAGACAGTGGCCAAATTACCCCTTCACCTTCTCTTAGTTAAGCTAAATAGACTGCTGTTTCTCATATTTGATTGTGTGAAAGATTAAAGCAGGATTAAATTGTGACTATGGAGGCTTTTCCCATTACAACAGGTAATTTGACCTCATCTTCCCCTCTATGCTGTTACCCAGTGTTTAAATCTTTACAACTAACTGCTTTGATTTGTTGTTCCAGTGTTACCTGATCACATGACTTCCCTGCATTTATTTTGCTCTCATTCTGTAACTTCCCCCACCTTCAAAGAGCCTGATGAAGCTGCATTTTCTCCTACAAATGCTCATGCAATAAATGAAGTTGTTAGTCTTTAAGTGCTACAGGACTCCATGTTTGTTTTATTGAACTAGACTAACATGGCTGCCCCTTTGAGACTGGAAGTAAGACATACATTTTTAACAGTGTGACTAGGTAACCAGTGGAACAACTTGTGAAGAGTTGACGGCTTCCCCGTCAATTTTTAAATCAATATTGTGTGTTTTGTTGAAAATTCTAATCTAGGAAATATTTTAGGGACATTCTGTGCCCTGTGCTATGCAGAAGATCAGACTATATTATCAGACTGGTCCCTTCTGGCCTTGGAATTTATGAATCTGTGAATGATAAACTGCTGAACCATAATTCCTAGAACTGCATATACCTTTGAAGTATCAGACAGAGAATAATGGCTGGTGAAAATATGGATCGAGGAACACCTTGCCTTTTTTCAGCTATCTACAATTAGGATATGTGCCAGAAACTCAGATGAGTGTAAATTTGCTTTGGTCGAATGAACTAAAGGAGGCACTACCTCTGTAACACTCTAAATTATTGTGACACAGCTAGTGGTCAATTTGGAAAATCTCTTTTTGGTATTGAGAGGTTCCTCATATGTTTTATACATAACATGAACCGGCAAGAGATGGTCAAAAAGGGCTTTGTCCTCCTATTTGCATGAGGTTTTGGAAAGAAAACTGGCAGGTTGATTAACTGATCCATGTGGAAATCAACGGCCACAACAGAAAGGAATTTAAGGTGTGGGCTAAGCTGGCCTTTATCTTTGCAGGAAACTGCATACACTGCAAGGACGACCAATGCATTCAATTCACTTATCATCCTGCTACAAGTGAT
Organism: Podocnemis expansa; assembly: GCA_007922195.1. NCBI lineage: Eukaryota > Metazoa > Chordata > Testudines > Podocnemididae > Podocnemis > Podocnemis expansa. The sequence continues at coordinate 1,799,096 of ML682284.1, read as the reverse complement.
AGACACTAAAAATGTTACCTGTGCTGATACATACAGCAAAGATTATGATACAAAATGCTCGAAAGAAGTGTCTGTAAACACAGGCAGTACCAAATTCAACTCTTAGGAAGATGCTGGTTCTCTGAAAAACCATAAGGAATAACCTAATGAGACCCTGTTGAAAATCCGCTCATAACAGGGTGGGTGTGACAGGCAGCTACCTTGCATTGGCTAATACGAGGTTAAAAGGACCCTAGAAGAACAGCCGACGGGCAAGAGCTGCAGGAGAGCCAATCAGGGGCCAGAAGCTCTGTATAAAAGGAAGCTGCCAAGCCAGATCAAGGCAGTCCATCCTGGGAGCTCAAGCAAGGAAGGCTAACTGCCCAGCTGGCTGAGAGAGCCAGCACCCATGATGGTACAGTGGCTGGGACTTGGTGGGAGCCAGGGCCTTGATGAAAGAGCCAACAAGGTACTGGGGCTGCAGGAAAACAGTCCAGGGAACTGATGGAGGTGCCCAGCTTGGCTTAGCAGAGAATTCTATGGTGAGCTGAAACACAAAAGGGAAGCTTACAAGAAGTGGAAGCTTGGACAAACGACTATGGCGGCATATAAAGATATTGCTCTGGCCTGCAGAGATAAAATCAGGAAAGCCAAAGGGTAATTGGAATTGCAGATAGCAAGAGATGTGAAGGGTACCAGGAAGGGGTTCTGCAAGTATGTCAGTAATAAGAAGAGGATCAGGGATGGTGTAGGTCCCTTACTCAATGGGGCAGGAAACCTAGTGGTGGATGATGAGGAGATGGCTGACGTACTCAATGCTTTTTTTACTTCAGTCTTCATAGGCAGGTCAGCTCCCAGGCTACTGCACTGGGCAACACAGAATGGGGAGAAGGAGAGCGGCTCTCAGTGATGGAAGGTCAGGTTAGGGACTACTGAGAGAAGTTGAATACATGCAAGTTTATGGGGCTGGATGAACTGCATCTGAGGGAGTTGGCCAATGTGATTGTAGAGCCACTGGCCATTATTTTTGAAAACTCGTGGCAAACAGGGGAGGTCCCAGATGATCAGAAAAAGGCAAATATAATATCAATCTTCAAGAAAGGGAAAAAGAAGGATCAAGGAAGCTACACATCAATCAGTCTCACCTCAATCCCTGGAAAAACCATGGAGCAGGTCATCAAACAATCCATTCTGAAACACTTGGAGGAAAACAGGGTGATCAGGAATAGTCAGCATGGATTCACCAAAGGCGAATCGTGCCTGATCAACCTGATTGCCTTCTATGATAAGATGACTAGCTTTGTGGATGCAGGAATTGCTGTCAACATGATATACCTTGACTTTAGCAAGTTTCCCTCAAAGCATCTGATGAAGTGGGATTTTTCTCACGTGAAAGCTCATGTGATAAATAAATCTGTTAGTCTTTAAGTGCCACAGGATTCCTTGCTTATTTTGCTGAACTAGACTAACTGGGCTACACCTTTGGAACTTTACTTTAATAAAGCTTTTGACACTGTTTCCCACAGCATTCTTGTCAGCAAATTAAGAGACCAAGGTTTGGATGAATGGATCATAAGATGGACAGAAAACTGGCTAGATCATCGGGCTCAGTGGGCAGGGATCAATGACTCAATGTCTAGCTGGCAACCAGTAACAAGTGGATTGTCTCAGGGGCCAGGCCTGGAACTGATTTTGTTCAACATCTTCCTTAATGATCTGGATGATGGGATAGATTGCATTGTCAGTAAATTTAGGAATGACACCAAGCTGAAGAGAATTATAAACACTAGAGCTGCTGTTAGACATAAAGATTAAGGGGGCCCCAGCTCCCACTGGCTGCCAGGGCCCCGATCTGTTCCCTACCCACTCTCCCCTCCCTGCTGGTTCCTCGAGCCCTTCCCTACCACCCCCTCCAGTAACCCCCCCGCCGAGTCCTTCCCTAACCCCTAGTCCTGCTGCTGGTCCCTGCTGCCCCAGGCCGACCCCCTCCCCCATGCCCTTTCCTTGCCGGGCTGGTATCCCTGCCCCCAGACATCCCCTCTCCCCCCCCTCCCCCAGGTCCGTTACCTGGCCACCAGAAGGAGACCTTGGCCCTGGCAGAGGCTGAGGCTCAGGCAAGGGCAGGAGTTTTAAAAACTCCCAGGACCAGCCTGCAGCAGTCCCCTACTGGCCGGAAGACTGTGTCTTCCGACTGGCTAAAGGCTGCTGCTGCCAGTTACGTGGGCAGTGTTCCCTGTGCAGGGGGAGCGACTGTGTGCCCCCACACAGTTCAGTGGCATGCTGCACAGGGGCTGACCCTGAGTAAGGGCTAAGGAAGTTGCCATTCCAATTAGGAGAAAGAACACCAAACATGTGAGGCAGCCAGAATGGCTTAGCAGAGAACTCTGCTCTGAGCTTAAACATAAAAAGGAAGCTTACAGGAAGTGGAAGCTTGGTCAGATGACCAAGGAGGCATACAAAGATATTGCTAGGGACTGCAGGGATAAAATCAGAAAGGCCAAAGGACAAATGGAGTTGCAGCTAGCGAGGGATGTAAAGGATAACAAGAAGGGGTTCTACAAGTATGTTAATAACAAGAAGAGGATCAGGGATGGTGTAGGTCCCTTGCTGAATGGGGCAGGCATCCTTGTGACAGAGGATAAGGGAAAAGCTGAAGTGGTCAATGCTTTTTTTGCTTCAGTTTTCACAGGCAGGGTCAGCTCCCAGCCCACTACCATGGGTATGGCAGACTGGAAAGAAAAGAGGCCCTTGGTGATGGAAGGTCAGGTTAGGGACTGCTTAAAAAAGCTGGATGTGCACAAGTCCATGGGGCCGGACGAACTGCATCCAAGGGTGCTAAGGGAATTGGCCGATGAGATAGCAGCACCACTGTCCATTATCTTTCAAAACTCATGGAGAACGGGGGAGGTGCCAGAGGATTGGAAAAAAAGCAAATATAGCACCTATTTTCAAGAAAGGGAAACAGGAGGATCCAGGGAATTACAGACCAGTCAGCCTCATCTCAATCCCTGGAAAAATTATGGAGCAGATTCTCAAAGAATCCATCCTAAAACACTTGGAGGAAAATAAAGTGATCAGGAACAGTCAGCATGGATTTACCAAGGGTAAATCATGCCTGTCCAATCTATTTCCTTCTATGATCAGATGACTGGTTTTCTGGATGCAGGAAGAACCGCTGATGCGATATAACTTGATTTTAGCAAGGCCTTTGATACAGTTTCCCACAGCATTCTCATTGGCAAATTAAGGAAGTATGGGTTGGATAGGTGGACTATAAGGTGGACAGAAAACTGGCTAGCTCAACGGTTTCAGCATGTAGGAATCCATGGATCCATGTCTAGCTGGCAACCAGTAATGAGTGGTGTGCCCCAGGGGTCGGTCCTGGGACCGGTTCTGTTCAACATTTTCATCAATGATCTGGATGATGGAATAGACTGCACTCTCAGTAACTTCGCGGATGACACCAAGCTGGGGGGAACAGTAGACACATTGGAGGGCAAGGACAGGATTCAGGGAGACCTAGACAAATTGGAACAGTGGGTCAATAGAAATCTTATGAGGTTCAGTAAGGACAACTGTAAAATCCTGCACTTGGGATGGAAAAACCCCATGCACTGCTACAGGCTGGGGAACATTCAGCTAAGTAGCAGCACTATAGAAAAGGACCTGGGGGTCATGGTGGATGGGAAGCTAGCTATGAGTCAGCAGTGTGCTCTTGCTGCCAAAAAAGCCAATGGCATGCTGGGCTGTATCAAAAGAAGTGTTACCAGCAGATCAAGGGACGTGCTCATTCCCTTCTATTCTGCACTGGTGAGGCCACATCTGGAATACTGTGTTCAGTTTTGGGCTCCCCACTACAAAACGGACAGGAACATGCTAGAGAGAGTTCAGAGGAGGGCAACCAAAATGATTAAAGGGCTGGAGCACAAGCCCTATGAGGAAAGACTGAAAGCATTAGGCTTATTTAGTCTGCAGAAGAGAAGATTGAGGGGGGATTTGATAGCAACCTTCAACTACTTGAAGGGATGCTCCAAGGAAGACAGAGCTCAACTATTCTTGGTAGTAACGGAGGACAGAACGAGGAGCAATGGTCTCAAGTTACAGTTAGGGAGGTCTAGGCTGGATATTAGAAAAAACTTTTTTACTAGCCGATTGGTGAAGCACTGGAATGAGCTACCAAGGGAGGGAGTGGAGTCTCCATCTTTGGAGGTGTTTAAGGCCTAGCTGGACAAAACCATTATTGGGATGGTTTAGTGGGAGTGGTCCTGCCTCTGGCAGGGGGTTGGACTACATGACCTATGAGGTCCCTTCCAACCCTATGATTTTATGATGCCCCAGAGCCCCCTGTTAACAACACCTCTGGTAAACACCCTGGAGGGCAGGGATAGGAGTCAGGGAACCCTAGACAAATTGGAGCACTGAGCCAGACGAAATCTTATGATGTTCAACAAGGACAAGTGCAAAGCCCTCCACTTGGGATGGAAAAATCCCATGTATTGTTACAGGCTGAGGACTGCCAGCTAAGCAAGGAGAGTCACTGGCACTGGGCTTAAGGAGCTTGAGTCCTGAATGTTGGTGCCAGAGCCCATGGTCTGCCACAGTGGTGGCTGCAGCAGTGGTGCGCTTAAAGCACGTGAGCCCCGAACGTCCATGCCTGAGCCCCGCATCTTCTTCTGGGCCAGAGGCGCTCCTGTAGATAAGTAGCAGCTCTGTAGAAAAGGACCTGGGGGGTTATCACAGATGGGAAGCTGGATATGAGTCAACACTGTGTCCTCATTGCCAAAAAGGCCAACAGCATATTGGGTTTCATTGGTAGGAGATCAAGGGATGCCAGTAGATCAAGGGGTGTCATTACTCCCCTCTATTTGGCACTGGTGAGGCCGCATCTGGAATACTGTGCCCAGTTTTGGGCTCCAGACAACGGAAAGGATGTGGACAAATTGGAAAAAATCCAGTGGAGGGCAATGAAAATGATTAGGGGGTTGGGGCACATGACTTATGAGGCGAGACTGAAGGAAGTTGGCTTATTTAGTCAGCAGACGAGAAGACTGAGGGGGGATTTGATAGCAACCGTCAACTACTTGAAGGGGTGCTCCGAAGAGGAGAGAGCTAGTTTGTTCCCCTTAGTAACAGAGGACAGAACAAGGATCAGTGGTTTCAAGCTGCAGCTGGGCTGGTCTAGCTTGGATAGTAGGAAAAACTCTCTCTCTAGGAGAGTGGTGAAGTATTGGAATGGGTTGCTGAGGGAGATAGGTGAATCTCCATCTTTGGAAATTTTTAAGACCTGGTTGTATAAAACCCTGGCTGGGATAATGTAGCGGGAGTAGTCTTGCTTTTATTAGGGGGTTGGACTAGATCAGTGGTTTCCAAACTTAGGGTCGGGACCCAGTACTAGGGTTACCAGATACCAAAGCATGGAAAGGACGGGGAAGTACGAAAATAAGGACATTGGAGGACACAGAGAAAATGTAGTATTAATATAACTGTCATTACCATTTTCTGTCATGGAAAATAGGTAATGATTAATGAATGCAGTGTTAAAACTGGGCAATGTCATGTGTTTTTAAAATTATTTTAAAATAAAATTACCAAAAATGTTTTCTTTTACTGAAAACTAGATTGTTCATTAAATTAAAGTTTTTCATGACCCTTTCATTAATGTTCTTGAGACTAAAAAAAGTTAAAAAAAACTAAACTCGCAAATATAAACTTGAAAAGCACCAAAAAAATAAAAAAAGCAGTTAACTGAGCTCTCATTTTTCATTTTCCACAGCAGCCCATTTTACAATTAAAAAAAAAAAATTGTCCTAAATTGTTTCTACCCAGTTCAAATGTGTCCCTTTATTTGTTTTATTTAATTGGACCCTGTTAGTAATTTTATTTATGGTATACTTTATTTTTCTTCATTTATTAGTGTCCCTATATTTTTTCCCCTGATTTAGCCCTTTCTTAGGGAGCAACAAATCAAGAATTTAAAATACTTGTATGGCTCTTGACCCCATAACCCTGGGGTTAAAAGCCTCCTACTTTATCCACTGAGCTAAGTCGCTGTTGGAAAACAGCAGTGAGCTAAACACGCATTCAGGGGATTCCCAGCTTCTTAGTGAGCAGTGGCTTGTGCTGAGCTGCAACTGGGCTGTATGTGCATGTGACTGCCTCCAAGCTCACCCCTCCAATCCTCAGCCACTGGGGGAAGATCCCTCTGCCGGGGCTCAGGAACCAGCTGTTGTAGGGCTTTTTAAAATAATTCTACTCATTTGTAAAAAGCCAGAAAAAATCACCTATTTTTAGAATGCCTGGAAAACAAGAGGACATGTCCTCCTTTTGTCAGATGTCTGGTAATCCTACCCAGTACTGGATCACCAACCCTCAAGTACTGGGTCATGGAGCCCCCTGCTGCTGCTGCTGCTGCTGCTAAGTAACTGGAAAGCATTGCTCAAAAATGTAATTGTTGGGTCACGGGTATAAATTATTTTTTTTAACTTGGTCCTGAGAAAAAAATCTGAAAACCGGTGGACTAGCTGACCTCATGAGGTCCCTTCCAGTCCTAACATTCTATGATTCTAAAGGGAATAGATGAGGCAGAGGTTGCTGCATGTAGTGTCCTTGGGCCAGGGTCCAAAGAAGTGGGTAAGACTGGGCTCTTCCCTGCCTCTCTCAGACTACCAGCAGAGTGGTGATGGAACTGTCATGGTCGCAGACAGGACAGTGGCAGAGACAAGACAGTGAAACTTTTCTTGAAAGGGGGATATATGGACAGGAGCCCATGCACAGGGATAAGCAGCCAGGCAAGGAGCCATGGAGCATGAGCCATAGATGTGGGCGCTGCTTGAACTATTCCTCAAAATCACCACGAGGAGTTGCCCATCCAGCAGAGAATGGTACCATCCTGTCACAGTGGTTAAGAACAGTATTGCCATTTATTCAAAGATAAGAAGCCAAAATGGCTGCAAGTTGCACCGTAAGGGTATGTCTACACTGCAATTAGACATCCACTGTTGTCATGTGCTATCTGGCATGGATGAAGGGGCTGTTTAACTGTGATATAAACATTCAAGCTCAGGATATGGCCTGTGCTTTGGGACCTCTCACGTCACCTGGGTGATTAACAAGGGATTCTACTTACCTCATATGTGTTCGATGATTGATAAGATAATGAACCATTATTTGGCTGATGTCTAAGTAAGTGTTTCTTGGTGACAGATGTCTTTAGCTTATTGATTATGGTAAGTAAGTTGAGACATCACAGACAGAACTCACAATGACCTCAGCCACTGGTAATAATAGTCTTTCCCCTAAAATCTTACATGAGGAAAGAGCTCTTGTGTGTTAGTTAAGTTAGAGACTCAAACTGCAAGACAAATTTGATCTTACTTTCTGTATTTGCTGCATTAATATTTGACTATCTTGATTAAACAAATTCCAGTTGAGTCCGTTATTTGATGTCTCATGGTCTTACAATTAAAGATTTGTACATGAAACAAAGAACATCATTCTTCAAGTGACTGCTCCTGTCCATTCCCCTGTAGGTGTCTGTACACCCCGTGCACGGCACGCTGGAATTTTTTTCCTTCAGAGCCAGATGTAGCACTCCGTGGAGTGGCGCCTTTGCCACTCTCTATATAGCCACCAACTGGCCCCCCTCCCTCCTTAGTTCCTCTTACCACTCTGTCAGTCGCTGGAACATTCACTGCGTCTGCAGTCTTTCCCGTGGCGTTAGTCCGCCTCAGGAGTACCCGTTAGAGATTTTATTTTTCGTTTCTCTTGTTTCTTTGTTAGTTTAAGTTAGTTTCAGTGATACTTCCCCGCCCCGGGCTTGGGGTCAGGCTATGCTGGGCTTCAAAACACGCGGCAATTGTAAGAAGCCCATGCCAGTAGACGACCCTCACAGCAGTTGTCTACTGTGTCTTGGAGAGGGCCATATTGTGGAAAAGTGCAAGATTTGTCGGGGGTTCAAGCCGCAGACTCAGAAAAATAGAGTCCAGAGACTCAAACTCCACCTGATGGAGGAGGCACTGCGCCCAGCCCCCGGAGATTCGGGTTCGAGCACGGCACCATTGGTGTGGAGTGTGCCAGCGTTTTCGGCACTGTCACTGACGCTGAAATCCGGCCGTACCAAGCCGCACCCAGAATCACAGTGCCGCTCGTCGTCTCCAGTGCCGTCAAAGAGGAAGAAGGTGGATAAAGGGCTTTCTCCACCACGTGGGTCGGCGCGCCAGAAGGACGCTGGTCAGACCCTAGTTGGCCCAACTCGCTCCCAATCCCCTCCCTTGGTGCAGGATCAGCGGGAGTGTCAGTGCAGCCCGGCTTTGGTCTCCTCTCCCACTACGGAGATTTTAGAGGAGGACGTTCTGCTGCTGTCTATGCCAGAGGCTTTTGCAGCGGTGCAGGAGCTGACTGGTCATTCGGCCTCAAAGGCCCCAGACCTAACCCCTCTGGTACCGAGGTTGGTACTGTCGAGAGGGAAGCCAACTCCCCTGCGCGCCTCAGGACGGAACTTGGATTTGGCGCCGGTTCCCTTACCACAGTGCCGTTCACCGGTACTGCTGGCGGTGGTGGCGGCTGCTGGAGCCCCACGGTACCGTTCCCCGATGCCGTCTCAACAAGATGCCTCACCACCTCATCGACACTGTGAGCTGCGTGAGGAGGGTCGGCGCCATTCCCCAGTACCGTTGTCTTCGGCACCGCCTTGGTCTCCCAGGAGTAGCCCTTCTGCAAGGTCCATGGAAAAAACCGGACTGCGTCAGTCACTCAAGGGTGCCGCTGTCCAGCCCTCTCAGCCGGTACCACTTGCTCCTCCATTCCACACCCAGTGGTCGGGTTGGCAACTGGGAATTCAGTGGTCCTTCTGGACCCCGTGGGCTTTCCAACAAGGCCAAGGCTATGGTCCCGGGGCTTCAATGGCAGAATTGGGTGTCAGACCGCCTCCGTCCCTTGTGGTGAGTGCCCCACCCGGTACCGGTGAGACCTCAGACGTGGAGTCTGTAAAAGGGGACCAGGACAGGTCCAGCCTGGTTAGTGGGGACCGTAGTGCATGATCGGTGGTCCATTCCGGGGACTTGGGACTGGAAGAGTTGTCCTCGTCCCCCCCAGACAAGGTGGTGGCTGGTGCCAAACCGTTGTCCCTCCCGGATGATGCCAAGGCTCATCAAGATCTCCTCCGTCGGGTAGCTAAGGGCCTGAGCCTACAGACAGAGGAGGTCCTGGAAGATGCTGATCCCATGGTGGACATTCTCCGTCCAGACGGCCCGAGTCACATCGTCCTGCCTTTCATCAAAACAATACAGAACATGACAAAGGCATTGTGGCACACGCCAGCCTCGATTCCCCCTACGGCTAAATGAGCGGAAAGAAAGTACTTTGTTCCTTCCATGGGGTACAAACATTTTTATTCCCACCCGTCCCTGGGCTCGTTAGTTGTGGCTGCAGTGAATTAGCGTGAAAGACAAGGTCACCCAGGTTCGACTCCCAAGTCCAAGGATGCGAAGAAGTTGGACTTGTTCGGGCGTAAGGTCTACTCGACGGGGGGACTGCAGTTGATGATAGCTAACCAGCAGGCCATCCTCAGCAGATACATGTTTAATGTGTGGTCAGCCCTAGAGAAATTTTTGGACTCGTTAGAGCAGGACTCTAGGGCGGCCTTGTCGGCCTCAATTAAGGAGGGCAAAGTAGTTTCCAAGGCACTGTTGCAATCGGCCTTGAATGCGGCGGCCTGTGCCATGGCTTCCGGGGTTATGATGCAGAGAAGCTCATGGTTGCAAGCATCGGGTCTGCCCCAGGAGGTCCAGGTCACGATTCAGGACCTTCCCTTTGAAGGTCCTGAGCTGTTTTCACAGCAGATGGACTCCCGCCTACAAACTCTGAAGGACTCTCGGGCCTTAATTAAATCACTGGGGCTCCACACTCCAGTGAATCAGAGGAAGCCCTTTAAGCCGCTACTGCCCTTGCGGCCTCTTCACTGCCGTCCGGACAATGATAGGCGAAGGAATAGAGGTGGCCGCAGATCCACCAGTCGCCAGCCTAGCGGCCAAGGGGGTACAGCAGGCAGGCCAGAAAAAGAACTTTTGAAAGTCAGCCCCGGGGCGACCTAGCAATCCCCGAGGATCCAGAGATTCCCTTATTTACCAACAGACTCTCCCATTACATGTCAGAGTGGTGCAAGATTACATCAGACCGATGGGTGCTCAGGACAATTCAGGAGGGCTTTTCCCTCCAATTTTCTTCGTTACCCCCGCCGGCCCCACCGGCATTACATTCCGTTCCGAAGGATCCCATGCACAAGCAGCTGCTAATGGAGGAGGTCCAGACACTGCTCCAGAAAGGGGCTGTGGAGGAGGTCCCGCACAGCCAAAGAGGCAAAGGCTTCTACTCCCGGTATTTCCTTATCTCGAAGGTGAAAGGGGATCTGCGACCTATTCTGGACTTGTGGTGCCTCAACCGCTTTCTTCGGAAAATTCAGTTCCACATGGTTTCCCTCTCCTCGATTGTGCCCTCTCTGGATCTGGGCGATTGGTACGCTGCCCTCGGTTTACAGGATGCGTATTTTCATATTGCAATCCACCGACGGCACAGGAAGTTTCTGTGCTTCGTGGTGGGCCGGAGGCATCTACAGTTCACTGTGCTCCCATTTGGGCTTTCCGCTGAGCCTCAGGTGTTCACAAAATGCCTGGCGGTGGTGGCGGCCTTCCTCCGGAGGCAAGGGGTCACCCTTTTTCCGTATCTCGACGACTGGTTGATCGCAGGCTGTTCAGAGCAGGAGGTACGATCCCGGTTATCGATGATACAGTCCCCATTTGATCGCCTGGGTCTCTTGGTGGACACTCAGAAGTCGGTGTTACTTCCCACACAGTGGACAGAGTTTATAGGTGCTATCCTGAACTCAGTGTCCCTAAGAGCGAGCCTCCCGACCTCCCATTTCCAGGTGATCAGGCGGGCTTTAGACTCCTTAATGAGGTTCCCTCTCACCTCTGCCAGAGTGCCTTTGTTTGTTGGGCCTCATGGCGGCATGTACGTTTGTGGTCAGCCACGCCCGCCTCCAGATGCGCCCACTCCAGTTGTGGCTGTCAAGTGTGTTCCGCCCAGCAAAAGACAGTTTGGACACAGTGGTCACTGCACCAGCATCAGTATTAGAGACCCTGAGTTGGTGGAGTTGTGAGCTAAACCTACGCTCCGGGGTTCCCTTCCGACTCCCTCAGCCTTCGGTTCACCTGACGACAGATGCCTCGGACAAAGGCTGGGGTGTGCATTTGGGCCATCTCAAGACTCAAGGTCTGCGGGAGAAGGGGGACTCCCTCTTGCACATCAATGCCAAGGAGCTAAGAGCAGTGCGTCTGGCGTGTATGGTGTTTCGGGAACGCCTCCGCAGGTGGACAGTTTCCGTGCGGACAGACAATACCGCAGCGATATTTTACATCAACAAACAGGGGGGCACCCTCTCGAGGCAACTCTGTCAGGAGGCCATGGACCTTTGGGAGTTCTGTATTCGCCACAGGATACGTCCAGTAGCATCGTATGTCCCGGGCCTCCAGAACCGCCTAGCAGATGACCTCAGCAGGAGGCTTATGTCACACGAGTGGTCTCTCCACCAGGAAGTGGTGGAGGCCCTCTTCCAGAGGTGGGGTCGTCCCCGACTGGATCTGTTTGCTTCGGAACTCAACAACAAGTGCCAAGAATTCTGTTCTTTCAGGGGGCTCAGGCTGGGTTCGAGGGCAGACGCCTTCGAGGTTCCATGGTCGGACGGCCTGCTATACGCCCTTCTGCTGACGCCGTTAGTTCCCAGGGTGTTGCAGAGGATAAAGGAGGAGAATGCCAAAGTCATACTGGTAGCCCCAGCTTGGCCGAGGCAGTACTGGTTCTCCACCCTGCTGAGGCTATCGTGTTGTGACCTGGTCCAGCTGCCTCTGACGTCGAACCTCTTGTCCCAAGACAACGGCCTATTGCTCCACACTGACCTGGAGGCCTTACACCTCCATGGGTGGCTCCTTTGTGGTTAACGGGCAGTGAGCAGCTGTGCTCTTCGCCGGTGAAAGAGGTCCTCTTCGGAGCAGAAAACAGTCCACAAGATCCACATACACCGCTAAATGGCGAAGATTTACCCAGTGGGCTGTGGATAAAGGAAGAGATCCGTTGACGTTTCCTATTCAGGACCTCCTAGATTACTTTTGGCATCTGAAATCTAGTGGATTGTCGCTGCCCTCCATTAAGTTCCACGTGGCTGCTATTTCGGCATTCCGCCAGGTCCCCAAGCAGGACTCGCTTTTCTTGCTCCCAATAGTTAAGCGGTTTCTGAAGAGACTGTCAAAATTGTACCCATCAGTGAGACCACCGGTGGCTCAATGGGACCTGAATGTAGTCCTCGCCTGGCTCACCAGGCTGCTGTTTGAGCCATTGGCAACATGCTCTCTACTATATCTTTCTTGGAAGGTGATGTTCCTGGTGGCGATCACGTCAGCCAGGAGGGTGTCGGAGCTACGGGCTTTGTCGGTGGAACCACCGTATACGCTGTTCTTTAAGGACAAGGGGCAGTTGCGCCCCCACCCGGCCTTTAGGCCTAAGATTGTGTCGCACTTTCATGTAAACCAGGACATTCACCTACTGGTCTTCCGCCTAAGCCCCATGTGTCGGAGGAGGACAGACGTCTCCACACGTTGGACGTGCGCAGGGCATTGGCGTTTCACATCGAAAGAACGAAGCCCTTTCGTAGAACTCCGCAACTCTTTGTGGCAGTCGCGAACAGAATGCAGGTACATCCCGTATCTGTGCAGAGGATTGCCTCTTGGATTGTTGCTTGCATTAAGAAATGCTACAAGCTCGACGGTAAACGCCTTCTGCGAGTGACTGCCCACTCGACCAGGGCCCAGGTGGCATCGGCGGCCTTTTCGGCGGGGGTCCCGGTCACAGACATTTGCAAAGTGGCAACGTGGTCCTCCCCGCACACCTTCAGGCAGCACTACGCCATCCACCAGCAAACTTGACAAGACACGGTGGTGGGCAGAGTGGTGCTGCAGACGGTATCCCTGTAATGTCTCCCACCTCCAAGGTAAGGCTAGGTACTCACCTACAGGGGAATGGACAGGAGCAATCGCTCGAAGAAGAAGAGGTTACTCACCTGTAACCTATGTTCTTTGAGAGGTGTTGCTCCTGGCCGTTCCAATCCCTCCCGCCTCCCCGCAGAGATCTAAGGGAGAAGGAACTGAGGAGGGAGGGGCCGGTTGGTGGCTATATAGAGAGTAGCAAAGATGCCACGCCAGGGGGCGCTACATTTGGTCCTACGGGTACTCTAAGGGAAAAAAATTCTGGCTTGCCATGCATGGGGTGTGCAGACACCTACAGGGGAATGGCCAGGAGCAACACCTCTTGAAGAACACCGGTTACAAGTAAGTAACCTCTTCTTCTGGACAGCCACTGAGCAATGCCCCGCCTGCACACTCAGTCACTGATGATCCATGTTATGAAATGAAGTACTTGAGGATTCAGACGTAACATTCATCCATGGTTCTTTGGTTACTGGCAATAGTAAGGGCCCCTGGGAAAATGGGGTGTGGAGGTCTGAATACCATGCCTGTCTCTCCCTGGTTGGTTGAGTTTGATAGCTGCCCTGGGACTCAGGGGTAATGGTGGGAACATATAGAGCAGGTTCTTATCCTCACAGAAATATGAAAGTATCTGATATGGGACTAGGGCTCTGCCCTTCTAAAGGACACTTTCTGGACCACAAATAAGTCCACAAACAGATTCACAGATGTGAAACACCCAAGCTAAAATGCTTCTACTGAGAGACCACTTGTAGTAGTTATCGAAGGATTTGCTCAGATGATCCACTAAGCCATTTTGAACCCCTGATAGGAGAGACACTTTGACAACTCAACATACCAGTTCCATAACTTCACTGCCTCCTAGTAAAGGCCATTGGACCTGACACAACCTTGCTTACTCACATGAAACACCACTGTGGTATTGTCAGTGCGAACCTGGACCATCTTGCCTGGGCTGTGAAATTGCAACTCCTAAGATGCACCAAATATCATTCTCAGCTCTAAAACACTGAAGTGGAAGTAAGACAGATGGTTCTCCAGATTGGTCTTGACTGATAGCTGGTGGCTGCCTGGGGATCAGTAATCATAATTTTGATTACATTCATTATAAGCAGATGACAATCCCAACCAGTAATATTAATAGGTAAATTAATAGATAAAACCAGAAAGAACCACTGTGATCATCCAGTCTGACCTCCCAGCTGTACAATTTCCCTGAAGAAATTCCCATTTCTCACTGGTGTTCAAATGAGCTAATTCCCAAAAACTGAGGAAAATTATGAGCAAAATTGAAGGGAAGCATTTAGACAGAAAAATATCAATGGATATTGAAAATTATTTAATGAAAGTATACTAGACGGTTACATCATAAAAGAAGACAGCTCTAGTTAAACCTGTTTCACTCAGGAAACAAATACAGATATTAAAAATAAAGAAACACTTCACTTCTCAACTTCTTACCCCATTGACAAGGGGTCAGAGATGCCCACCATTCTTCACCACTCCTTTCTTTCCATGGCATGGATTCATAGGTCTTGGAGTAACAGTCCTTTTCTCTTCAAACTGCTTTCAACAGAGTCTTTCGATTGTATCTTCAGTCTTCTTAATGTTCTCTTCCTCCCAGCATTCTTTGCTGATCGTTCTTATCACATGTGTAGCCCACCACAAACGTGCACTCTCCAGCCTCTATATCACAGAATCCACGATTGTCTTCCCCCTGATTTCTTCCATCCACTTGCCTGCCACACTCCTCAGTATAATATTTTCTATCACCTGTGTCTTCTTTTCTTCCATCTTTGTAACACTCAACATTCCAAACCATAGAACAGGCAAAGACCACTGAAACTGGAGGAATCTGAATAATGTCACCATGGTCTCAGGTCCCACAAGGGGAAAAATCTCAGCTGTAACACTCACATAATAAATAAGGAGTCCTGTGGCACTTTTGAAGACTAACAAATTTATTTATCGCACGAGCTCTTGTGAGTGTAATTCCACTTCTTCAGATGCATGAAATGGAAGCTGTAGCATGTCAGGTGAGTAAATAAATGCAGGGAAATGTAAATCACAAAGTTCAGTCTTTTTCAGCAAATCAAACAAGTTCTTTTGATTCAAACAGTGTGAAACAACAGATAAGAAGGCAAGAATGTTAAAAGAGGGAAATCACCTTTGTAACGACTGAGCCAACCCAAATCTCTATTTAGACCTAATTTAATGGTGTCATATTTACATATGAATTCAAATTGAATCCTCGATTTAAAGGGTTTTTCTTAAAGCAATGAAATCGTCATGTTGTTCACAGAGTGTGTAAAGAGGCTGAAGTGTTTCCCTATTGGTTTTTGAATATTACCATTCTTGGTATCTGATTTGTGTCCATTTATTTTTTTGTGCAGAGACAGTCCAGTCTGGTCAATGTTAAAGGCAGAGGGGCATTGTGGGCACATGGTGGCATATATCACATGTGTGGATGAGCAAGTGAATGAGCCCTTTATGGAGTGGCTGGTTTGGCTGGGTGCTATGATGGTGCCATTTGAGTAGATATGAGGCTGTTGCAGGGACAGGTACCTGGGTTTAGTGTTCTGCTGTATGGTGTGCTTTTGCTGGTGAGCATTTGCTTAAGGTTAGTGGTCTGTCTGTAAGCAAGGAGAGGCCTACCTCCCAAGGCTTGAAAGAGTTGGGGATCGTCTTGCAGGATAGGCTGTACCTTAACGACATGCTGGAAAGTTTAGACTTTGGGGCTATACTTAATGACAAGTGATGTTCTGTTGTTTTCCTTGCCAGGTTCGTCCAATAGTAGTTGACTTCAGCGTACCCATTTGGCTCTGTCAATCTTTTTCTTCACTTACCTAGGTGGGCAATTTAGTTTTAAGAATGCTTGATAGAGATCCTGAAGATGTTTGTCTCACTCTGAGGAACTGGAGTAAATGTGCTTGTATCTTGAGGCTTGGCTGTAGAAAATAGATCATGTGGTGTAGCCTGGGTGAAAGCTGGAGGGATGTCAGTAAGTACAGTAGTCTGTAGGTTTCCAGTACAGGGTGGTGTTTATGTGTCCATCAGTTATTTGTATGGTAGTGTCCAGGAGGTGGATCTCCCATATGGAGTGGTCTAGGCTGAGGTTGATGGTGGGGTGGAAATTGTTAAAATCTCAGTGGAATTTCTCAAGTGCCTTTGTAGGTCCAAATGATGAAGATGTCATCAATACAGTGTAAATAGAGGAGTGGCACTTGGGGGGTGAGAGCTGAGGAAATGTTGTTCTAAGTCAGCCATAAAAATGTAGGCATATCGTGGGGCCATGAGTGTACCCATAGTAGTGCTGCTGAACTGAGGATATAAAGCATCTCCAAATCCAAAATGGTTGTGGGTGAATACAAAGCCAAGCCACTAGATGTACTGTGACAGCATCTGGGATAATATTTGTGATGTCTTCTGATCCATCTTTGTGTGGGATGTTAGTGTAAAGATCTTCTACAATAGTGGCCAGAATGGTGTTTTCTGGAAGACCACCAATGGATTCAATTTTTCTCAGGAAGTTAGTGGTGTCTCAAAGATAGCCAGGAATGCCAGTAGCATAGGGCCTAAGGAGATAGTCCACGTAGCCAGACAAGTCTGCTATAAAAATGCTAACACCTGAGACAATGGGGCACCCTGGATTTCCAGGTTTATGGATCTTGGGTAGTAGACTTAATATCCCTGGTTGAGGGTCTGGGGATGTGATGATAACACTCTCTGAGTGGTATATATACCTCTGGGATTAAATGTTCACCAGTATCAGGGATCATTCCTAAAAAAAGGACAATGGTTAATCGGATGGAGGCACATATAGGGTTGGGAGGCTTTTGCCCCAACCATAGGAAATAGCTCTCAAATTTGGGTGGATTGAGCTTGGAGGCTTTGGATGGCAGCTGATCAAGGAGACAGTAAACACTGAATGAAAAGGACTACAGGGTCAGCAAAGTGGGGCAGCACCAATGGACTATTTAGATCTTACAATCTATTGTATATTATAGATACATACACACAAACACACACACAAAATGTGAAAAAGATGAAGTAGACAGTAATCTATATAAATGAAAAGCTATGAAGCGTAGAAAATTTATAAGGAGAGCTAAAGGCACCACGGAAGAATCCATAGTTAGCAGGGATAAGAAAATAAAGAGACGTTTAAAGGATGTTAGAAACAAAAGAAATCCAAACAACTGCATATATGCATTACTAGATGAAGATCGTAAAATTGTTAATAATGACGCAGAAAAGGCAGGTGCATTCAATAAATACTCTATTCCATATCTGGAATGAAGCAGGATGATGTTCTCATATCGCATGAGAATGATGACGTAGCTTCTAAGCTGTTAGTAACTAGAAAGGATGTTAAGCAATGTCTGCTAGCAATAAATCTTTAGCTGGCACAGATCACTTGCACCCAAAAGTCCTAAAAGAGTTTTGCCTAAGAGGATCCTTGGCTCACGAATGTTAATTTTCAATACATCTTGAAATACTGGGGAAATTCCAGAAGACTGGAAGAGTGCTAATATTGTGCCAATGTTAAAAAAAGCAAGTGGAATGTCCCAGGCAAAAATAAGAAAATTAGACTGACATTATATGCATTCTATTAAAGAGTGCAAGTGGAATGTCCCAGGCAAAATAATGGGAAAACTGATACAGGATTCAAATAAAAAAGAATGGCAATATAAGTGCCACACGACTCCCTTGGGTTTTTTTTGCTGGACTAGACTAACACAGCTATCCTTTTGGAAATATAATTAATGGCAATCATCATAGTTTTGTAGAAAATAAGCCTTGTCAAACAAAACTGATTTCATTTTTTATATTGTAAGTTGGTTGGTAGGGTAACTGGATAGCTGTAATAGCTTTAGTTTCTTTTAGGCATCTGAGTTAGTACCACAAGTGGGCTAATAAGACATCTCAAAAAGAGGTGTCAATGAGCCATCATAGAAGGGAGGGTTTTCAGTGGGGTACAACAGCAACTGGTACTTGGCACATCACTATTCAATATTTTTATCAGTGACCTGGAAATACAGCATCATCATCATTTTATTATTATTATTATTATTATTAAACCACCACTGATTAAATTTGTGAAATTTATTGTTGACACAAAAATTGGCTGAGTTATAAATAATTAGGAGAATAAGGCAGTCATACAGAGCAATCTTGATCATTTGGTAAGGTGGGACCATTCATACAAAATTCTATTGCAGTCATATCTAAGGTTATACATGGAACAAAGAATCCAAAATAGGGGACTATCTTGGAAAACAGTGACTGAAAAAGATCTAAAGGTTATAATAGAAAAATTCCTCAATACGATTTCCCTATATAATGCTGTAGGAAAAAAAGGACCAAATGCAATCCCTGGATGTATAAACAGGGACCAGAAAACCAAAGTGGGAAGATGATTACTTGTGTCAAGTTCTGGTAAGCACATTTAAAAAAAAAAAAGATTTAAAATTGGAGAGAGTGCAGAAAAGAGACACAATACTCAATTGCATAGGCTTTTGTGGGAGAAAATCTCACTTTGTCAGATGATTTGAAGATGGGGAAACTTACAAAATGGGAGGAAATAAATGCAGGGATGTCTAAGTCATAGGAACAGGTCACATTGGAACATCAAATCAAAGCAATTGGAAAGATTTAAACACCGGGGAACAGCATATAGAGGAAGATGAGGTCAAACCACCTGTTGTAATGAGAGAAAAAAAATCCAAAATCCTTATTAAGCCCAGATGCAATGCAATCAAATTTGCAAATAAATTCAATCTCACCAGTTTCTCTTTGAAGGCTTGATTTGGTATTTATCTGTCTGAGCACCACAATTAGTAAATCATCAATGGAATGACCAGGAAGATTGAAATGCTCAGCACTGGTTTTAGAACACTGCGTTTTCTGATGTCAGAGTTGTGCTCATTTATTATTTTGTGCAAAGACTGTCCAGTTAGACTTCAGTGTGAAACTGCAGAACTGGAGCTGATCTGCAAGCTTGATACAATCAGATTGGTTCTGAGTAGGGACTTGCAATGGTTAGCACATTACAAGAACTAATTGTCTCTGTTCACACATTCTCTCCTTTTAATCAACTGGTGTGAACAGGCTCCATCTGTCCTCTGAGCTGACTTTGCTAACACTTGCCCTCCTCCATCCTGGCATTTGTATATATACCAGGGGTGGCCAAAATTATGGAACTCAAGAGCCACACAAGTTGTTTATTAAACCTTCAAGAGCTGCACTGAGGCATATAGCCATATACTTTTACCTACTAAATTGATTTGCTGACGTTCTTCTGAGAGCCACACTTTTTCATTCAAGAGCCATGTGTGGCTCCCAAGCCAGTTTGGCCGTGCATGATATATACCTTTCAACAGTGGTTTCCACTTCATGCATCTGATGAAGTGGATTGGAGCCCATGAAAACTTATGCCCAGAGAAATCTGTTAGTCTTTAAGGTGCCACAAGATTCTCATTATTTTTACTTCTTAATTTTTTTCCCTCCCATTCTTTAAGTTCTCCCATCTTCAAAGCATCTGATGAAGTGAGATTTTCTCCCACAAAAGCTCATGCAATAAATACATTTTTTAGTCTTTTAAGTGCCACAAGACTCCTTGTTTGTTTCAGTGATTCAGCTGAACATGGCTGACCCTTTGGAAATAATCATTTGAGGATGAGAAAAATGCCTTAAATGAGAGATTTAAAGAGCTCCATCTGTTTATCTTAGTAAAAAAGATCAAAAGGTGACTTGATTCTGGTTTATAAGTACCGTCTTGGCAAAACAACACCAGGTAGTAAAGTGCTCTTTAGTCTAGTGGAGAAAGCAAAATGAATGAATGAATGGCTGGAAGTAAAAACCAAACATAGCCAAAATATAAAAAAGGCACACATTTTTCATAAGGAAGGTGATTAACTTTTGGAACAAACCATCAAAGGGGCTGTTGGCTTCTCTATTTCTTGATGTACTTAAATCAGGATTGGCTGCCTTTCTAGAAGGTATTCTTTAGGCAATACACATTATGCTCAACACAGAGTTAACTGGGTGACATTCTATGGCCCATGTTAAACAGGACAGACTAGATAATCTAATGGTTCCTTCTGGCCTTAAAAATTTATGAACATCACATTCTCACAGCACATACGCAGTTTGTGCTGCACCTCCATATAGCATAGCATGTGACTCTATGTTCCACATACTGCATTCATATATACCATACTGCATGATACTTTAAATCCATCAGTCTTATGTCAGTACCTTGGTGTCCAGTGCTGTGATCTCCTGCTGGTTGGCTGTTGAGAGGAGAAAGCTACTCATTTGTCCTTTTAAGGGATCTTCAACTTCCACATCAATGTCATAACAAGCCGTCTTCTTCTGGTCATTGGGGTCAACACTATGGAGAAGACAATAACAGAATCTTCAGTTCCATTCTAAGTTGTTTTTAGCAGAATCTGCTGATATGCCTTCCAGGCCTAAAAACAAAGGAATGGGCATAAACAGAGCTTCTTCTGTGGCACTCAGATGCTACAGTCCAAACATCTTCCATTGTAAGGTACAGTAGGGAGCAAGTCAGGGCACTTACAGCTACTCCAGTTTCCTCACAGGAGTGCTGGCTTTAGGGAAAGCACAGTATTCCAGTAGAACATGCTGTGGTGATGATGCAAAATACCTTTTCAGAGAGAACAGATGGCCCAGTGTTTAGGGTACTAGCCTAGGACTAGTGAGACCATGATTCAATCCCTGTTCCACTACTCACATCTTCTTCGATTTTGGGAAAAACACTTTGTATCTCAGCTTCCTGTCTGTAACGTGAGGATAACAACACCTACTTGGGGGCAGGGGGCATGAGGATAAAACACTGAAAATTCATGAGGCACCCAGATATTAGAATATGGAAGTACTGCAGATACAAATAATCTATCATGGTCTTGGCTTGACAGGAGATGGATAAGTGGCTGGCCACAGCTGTGGGGCAAAGAGAGAAATGGCTCACAATTCCTTAGTGGTGGGAAACCCAGGAAGTGCCAAGCTGGCTAGCACGCTTACCTGATGATGTGGTTTATAACTATGGGGTCTGGAGGCAGCAGCAAGTTAGTGAGTCTCTGAGGAATTTCAGAAAATTTTAGCCGTGGACAGTCGAAGATCTAAACAAGGTGAAATGGTTGTTAATAGCCCTGGCAAAAAATAACCTCACAATTGAACAAGAAGGTGAAAATAAAATTAAGGGCTCTGATGTCAGATAATTGGGGAAACTTGTCTCTGACTCTGCCCCCTTTGTGCACTCTTTATATTAATATTGCTTTCCTCATGAACCTCAAAGTCACTTACCAGTCTGGACTGACCGGATGCTGATGGAGTTGGCAGCATTCCTGCTTTAGTCTAGGAGCTGGAAGGAATACCTCACTATAATGTTAGAAAGTTACAGTGTGTCTTGATCACAGGCTATAATAGTCTACATATGGAACAAATATTTGATAATGGGCTGATTAATCAAGCTAGACAAATTCTGACTAGAAATGAAGTGTACATTTACCAAAGTTTGCATTAGATTCTCCATCACTAGCAATTTTAAAATCAAGTTTAGGTGTTTTTTCTAGAAGACATGATATAGCTAAAAAAAAAAAAAACAAATTCCCCACCAAAAACACTTACTAACCTTCTATAACAGCTGTGCTTTGAGATGTGTTGCTCACAGGGCTGTATCAATGCAGAGGCTATAGAGACTGCAGCCCCATGCCACAGCCTGAAGGGGGGGGCCTTAGACTGCAGCCCCTAAAACCCCTGCTTATCCACTCCTGCTGGCACAGCACTGGCAGGGGGAGAGGGACAGGGCAGGGCCCTGGGGCCAGAGGCTATGGCAATCTGCCATGCAACTGCCCCACCCCCAGGCTGACTAGACTGCCCAGCCAGTGCATGGCCACTGAACTATGGGGTTGGGGCCACCCAGCATGCAGACGAGCCTCTGGTGCTGCCCTCTAGGCCCTGCAGCACTGTCAGGCTGCACCAGGAACCTCAGGAGGCTGGACATGCCATCCTGAGCCACAGGGCTCCAGCATGGCCCTCCAGGCCCTGCAGCACTGCTAGGCCAAGAGGGATGCACTGAAGGCCACTCAGCATGCTGGCCAGCCCAGTCCTGCAGCACATCAGCCTTATGCCAGCTGGCCCCACCCCTGGCAGACCAGCTGGCCTGGAGTCAGAACTACTACAGCCATCCTGCCCCCCTAGACCAAGGAAAGAATGGTAGGGATGGGGCGTGTGCCAGGCTGCCTGGAGCTGTGGATAAGTGCGCGGAGGCATGGTGTGGAGCACCTGATTGGGTTGGCCAGCCCCTTCACAATGAGTGGGGAGCAGGGGGATGCTGGAGATGCCTCCAGCATCTCCCTACCCATGTGTCATGAAGAGTTACCCCAGCCCCAGTCTGGGGCTGGTGGCGGGGCCCCGAGTGAGAGAAAGGCCACTGGCTGGGCTGTGAGGCTGGAGTGGCAGGTAAGAACACAGGGGGAGGGGCTGGCCCTGATCTTCTCAGGGGATGCAGGATAAAGGAGGTGCTAAGCATTGCCCCTCTGCATCTTCCTGTGTGTCATGCAAGGCCAGCCTGCCCCATCCTATTGAGACAAGGTTTCCTTATCAGAGTCAGCACTGCACTGTGGGGGAAGCACACTGGAGTGTGGGGGAGGGAGAACGAGCAGCAGAGCCAAGCCTGCATTTGCATGCCCCCAAACCTCCAGGCCTCTCCCCTTGCAAGTACAGACCCCCTTTCTTGGGGCAGCTGGGGGACAGTGTCAGGACACCACCTGCCCTGCATTGGGGAGTGAAGCAGGGGAGTCAAAAAATTCACGCTTGACTCCTGGGTACTGGAGACCCTCCATACACCACTGAAGTTTAATGACTTGTGCGCTAAAGTATCACTCTACCAAATGCGGCCTTGTCTCTGGCATGCTGTGTAACAGCATAATGTGCCATGAAGATACGAACAAATGACAACATCATGGCTCTACAAACATTGTGGAACAGGACCTGAGTGAGAAATGCTACTGAGGATGCCTGTGACCTTGTGGAGTGAGCTGTAAGTGCGGGGCTATGCACGTTTGCCAAGTCATAACATACCTGGATGCAAGATGTGATCTTTGTGATGATATTGGAAGGTCTTTCTGCCTGTTTCCTACTGTTATGAAGAGCTTTGTCATTTTCCTATAGGATTTAGTCTTCTCAATATAAAAAGTCAAAGCCTGTCTAACATCCAGAGAATGCAGTCTCTGCTCTCAGCTGTGGGTGTGTGCCTTTGCGTAGAGAACGAGAAAGGGTTATCCTGGTTTGCGTGGAATTATGACATTGCCTTCAGAAGGAAACTCAGCTAAAGGGAGCTGCTGATCACTGTCCTTGTAGAAAACTACATAAGGAGGCTCAAATGTGAGAGCCCTGTGCTCTGAGACTCTCCTAGCCAAAGTTATGGCCACTAGAAAAGCTACATTCCAAGAAAGACAGAGAAGTGAGCATTTCACTAGCAGGTCAGATGGAGGGTCCATCAGTTTAACAGAAGACTGAGGTCCCATTGGGGAATTGGATGATGGGTCTGAAGGCATACCCTTTCTAGATTTTTAAGAAAATGGATTGGTGAAAACCAAACAGCTGGGATTGTGGTCAGCTGAACCCTTATTGTTAACATCAATAGCCCTTACTGCCTGAGATGTAACTGGTAGTCTAAGATAAAAGGTACTGATGACAGCAAGGGTGGAGTACCCTTCTGCATGCACAAGATGGAGAATCGGTTCCACTTAGCTAGGTAAGGGGCTTTAGTGGAAGATTTCTGCTGGCAAGAAGGACCTCTCTTACTAGTTCTGAGTGCTCTAGCTCCAGAGGACTCAGCCAGGGCACTTCCATGCCATGAGGTGGAAAGACTCAAGAATGGGGTGATGAAGGCAGTTGTGGTCTTCAGTGATCAGGTCCAGAACCAGGGCCAGACTGATAGGAACTTCCACTGAGAGGTTGAGGAGCATTGTTTAAAAGTGTTGGCATGGCCAGACTGGGACAACCAGAATTACAGAGGATCTTCCTCTGACCTGCAGCAGAACCTCATGAACAAACAGGACAGGTAGAAACATGTAGAATAAATGGCCTATCCACAAGATGTGGTATGCACCTGTGACTTACCATGAACTGTGATTCTAGCTGTAGCAGAACTGCATAAACTTCGTGTTATAGTTCATCACAAATGAGTCTATGTGGGGAACTCCCCAATGTTGTTTACCACATCCAAGTGAAGATACCACTAGTGGTTTGAGAAAGACATGCTGAGATGGTCTACCAATTCATTTTGAGACCCAGGAAAGGAGCACCCTTGAGGTGCATCAACTGGGATATCCAAAAGTGTCAGAGTCTGGGGGCTTTCTGGAACAGGAGAGAAGAGTATGCTACACTCAGTCTGTTCCTACAGACCGTAGCTATTGTATTGTCAGTCATGAGTGATACATATTTGCCCTCCAGGTGGCTTTGGGTGGTCTGACAGGCCAAGCATACATGCTCAGTTCTCTCACACTGATGTGAAATCAGACCTTGTCTTGGGACCAGAGGCCTGGGTCCTGAGCACGCTCCCCTTACCCCTCATGAGCTCTCCAGCCCACCATAGAATCTGGAAAAGACCATGAGAGGTCACAAAGTCCCGTCCCCTGCACTCATGGCAGGACCAGGTATCATCTTAAACCATGGCAAATAGCTCAGCAATCACATTGGACTACTCCCTCAGAGCCCACAGATCCATTGCATTCAGCCCCATAGACTTATGTATGTCCTGCTTTCCTGTACCCATTTTTTCAGCACTGAGGGCTGCTCAACAGCTCCTCACTCTGTGCGGCCCAATGCAGTAGTCTGGGAGCTGAGCTTGTCTGAGTAGACAGAGCCAAAAAAAGCACTGAGTATTCAGCTCTTCTGCATCATTGGTTACTAGGCTGCCTCCCCAATTCAGTAAGGCACCCATACTTTCCCTGATCTTTTTCTTCTTGTCAACATACAAGCCTTTCTTGTTATCCTTTACATTCCTTGCTAGCTGTAACTCCAATTGTGCTTTGGCCTTATCAGTAAGTTAAAGAAGTGTGGGTTGGATAAATAGACTATAAAGCGGACAGAAAGCTGACTAGATTGTTGGGCTGAAGAGATAGCGATCAATAGCTTGATACCTACTTGGCAGTGGTAACAAGCGGAGTCCCCCAGAGGTTGATGCTGAGGCTGGATCTGTTCAACATCTTTGTCATGTTAGGCCTGAGAAGGCCAAGCCATCTTGTAAAATACATGACCCAAATCTAACCTTTAAAGACATATTATAGGAAAATACAATGGTAGTGTTCAGGGGCATTGCTGGCACCAGGCACATGGGGCACGTGCCTCGAATCCCAGCGCCAGTGCCCTGGGTCTGGCAGGGCCTGCAACTCCCAGTCTCTGGCCTGATCAGGCTGGAGATCCGGGGCCCAGCCGCCCGTGGCTGCAGCAGTCCCGTGCCCAGCTGGGGATCCGGGGCTCAGCCGCTCCCGGCCCCATCCCCGGCTCGGGGTGTGGTCTGCAGCTGGGGGCATGGCCTCCTGGCAGGAGGCGTGGCCTGGGCTGGTGCCCCAGGTGCTTCCACAGGGCAGCGATGGCTCTGGTAGTGTTACTAGTAGGCTAGGGCTTTGATATGCATGTATATCAATAGTAGTTTCTTAATGAAATTTACATATATCCTATTAGAAGGTAGCAAGGTAGTAAATGAACTGCTTCCCTGTCTGTTACTATTCCTCTATTGAGAGGGGTCAAAAGGGAACATTAATATATAAATGGACCTTTGATGTTCCAGTGTAAACTGTCTGTTAATGGTGCTAATGCAGCTAATCACCTGTGGTGCCCAGGAGGTGAAGCTTTTACTTCAAAGGACAAAATACATTACTTATCTACACTTAAGTACCTGGGAACTGTCATTAAAGCCCACATGTAGAAATGACCTGCAAATGCCCACCTTGATACAGCTATAAAAGGAAGTGGGGAACATAATCCCTTTATTTCACATCTGTCCAAGCTTCTCAGGGAAAGTTTAGGGCACAGGATTGAAAGCCCAGCCAACACCTGCTTGGAGATCACCCTGCTAATTCTCAGGAGAGAATTAGAATAAACTCTACACCTGGATCGTTTGGTCTCTATTCCTTAAAACTGGATTGTAACAATTGAAGCTGTTAAACAAGGATTTAAACCCATCTTGTCAATGGATGCATGCCTAAGACCTGCAAACACCAAATTCTTCAAGGACTTACCTTCTATGGACTCTGAATCATTTGTATGTAGGTGACCAACTTTGACCCTATAACACCTTTCATTTTGTTTCTTTTCTTTTTATATTAAACCTTTAGTTTTAGTTACTAAATTGGCCGGTAGCATGATGTTTTGGATAAGATCCAAATTTATACTGTTCTGTGTAATGTGGCTGACCCTGTGGGGTCAGGAAAAACTTTTCTGTGCAAAGAAATGAAGGTTAAACACCTTTGTGCAGTAGCCAAGGTTCTTTGAGATGCATGTCTCCGCGCTGCACCTCACATCAGAGATCTTGCTAGCAGACCCCCGTGGGGGGAGCATGCGACTTTGGAGCTCGCGCTCGAATTTGCCACCATTTGGAATGCACGTGCCCCCCCCCCAACAACCCTCCATTCCTTCTTTACCGCAGAGCATATGTTCAGGTGTTACTCCGAAGCAGAGGAGAGGAGGGTGGGAAGTGGAGCAGTGTGGGGACATGCATCTCGAAGAACCTAGGCTACTGCACAAAGGTGAGTAACCTTCATTTCTTCTTTGAACAGAAACCTAATTGGTGGAGGGATGTTCGGAGTTCTCCTTGTGCATGGCATTGAGCACCGCCAATCCCAGAGATGTGTCTGTAGAGGCATCCCTATCAATGGCGTTGTGCTTTATAAAGCTATCTTGCCGATGCCCAGGTAGCTGCTTTGCAGATGTCTGGTATTGGGATGTTGTGAAGATAGGCTGTAGAGGTAGAGACAGATCTTGTAGAGTGGGCTTGAATGGTTTTCAGTGGTTGATGACCTTGCTGCTCATACACTATGTGAATCCATGTTGAAATCCATTTAGAAAGTCTTTGCTTAGAGATCAGATTTCCTTTAGAATGCTCAGAAATGGAGACAAATAGTCTAGGTTTCTTCTGAAAATCCTTTGTCCTCTCTATATAGAAAGATAGAGCGTGCCAAAGGTCCAAAGTGTGCAAGGTTGCCTGTACAGGGGTCAAGTGTAGTTTCAGGTAGAAGACTGGTAGATGTAGGGTCTGATTAACATGGAAGGATGAGGATATTTTGGGTAGGAACTTTGGATGAGGACTACCCTTCAAGAAAATAGTAAATGGAAGGTAGACCATTAAAGCTGCGATTTCGCTAATGCACCTGGCTGACATTATAGCAACTAAGAATGAGATCTTGAGGGACAAATGGAACTGAGAGCAGGTAGCCAAAGGCTCAAATGGTGGTCTGGTAAGTGACTTCAGGACCAGAGACAAATTCCAAGGGGGTACTGTAGGTCTCACATCTCAGTACTTATTCTGAATTCTGTCCAGGAAACGTTTAATGGTTGGATGAGAAAATAAGGAGGAATTGCCTATCAGGTTATGGAAGGTGGAGAGCGCTGCTAAATGAACCCTAATGGTTCTTATCACTAACGTTGAGTCTTTAATTCCAGGAGATATTGAAGGATATCTAGAATAGGAATCAATCGTGGATCAGAATTACATTGGAGGCACCATATGGAGAACCTTTTCCATTTCTGAAGGTAAGTAGTTCTGGTTGCTGGTTTCCTACTTTTGAGCAAAACTTGTCTCACTTGTTCCAACCGTTGTTCTTCTAGGTCATCGAGCCATCAAGGAGCCACACTGTGAGGTGGAGTCTTTCGAGGTAAATGTGTTGTACTTTCCCCTTGTGTAGTGTCAGGAGATCTGGGATCAATGGGAGGGTTATGGGCATCACTGTGGATAGATGGAGGAGATAGGGGTACCAGGCTTGTCCCAGCCAAGCAGCTGTAATGAGTATTATCCTGGCTCTGTCCTGTTTTAGCTTCTGTAGTGTCTTGGGTATCATGGGAAGTGGGGGAAAGGCATATAAAAGGGGACGGTTCCAGTTGATTATGAACGTGTCTCCCATGGATCCTGGACTGTTTCCCGCCCGCGAACAAAACAGTGCGCATTTCTTGTTAACAGGTGTCGTGAAGAGGTCCACTTTCGGATGACCCCAGCATCAGAAGACGTTGCTCAGGACTGCGGTATTTAACTCCCATTCATGTGGATCTGTGAAGTTTCTGCTGAGTCTGTCTGCTCGTGTGTTGTATTTGCTGGGTAAGTATATTGCCGATATTTGGATATTGTAACGTATGCACTGGTCCCATAGCTTCAAAGCCTCCGCACATAGGGACGGAGAGTGGACACTGCCCTGTCAGTTGATATAGTACATTGAAGCGATGTTGTCTGTCTGTCCCTTTAGAGATTTCCCCTCTATGTGTGGTAGAAGAAGGCAGCAGGTGTTTTGTACTGCCCGAAGTTCTAGGATGTTTATGTGCAATGACCTTTCGTGATGGGACCATCTGCCCTGTATTGCGATTATTCCCATCTTCCCTGTATTGCGATTATTCCCCAACCTATTAGTGAAGCGTTGGTGGTCATCAAAAGAGACGGGCACTGATCGAGGAATGGGACTCCTTGTAGAAGGTTATGTCCAACATAGTAAAGTGTCTTTCACCAGCTGGGGTACAGACAGTTGTTGGTGTAGCCAGTGCCTGTGTGGTTTGAAGTGTTTTAGGAACCACAATTACAGTGGTCTCATGTGCAACCTGGTCTTGTACACCAAGGAGGTTGTCGCTGCCTTATGTCCCAGAATTTTCATACATGTGTGGGCTGTAACCACAGGGGAAGAACGAATGACTTGTGTTAGTTCCTTTATGACTTTGAAGCATTCACTGGTGAGGTAGGCTCTGCCAGACAGTGTGTGAATCCGAGCCCCTATAAATTGTATCTCCTGTGATGGGTAGAGTAAAGATTTTTTGTACTTTCTGGTGAGGACCAGAGAAAGGAATAGTTTTTCTGTGCATTGGGGCCGCTATTTGAGCTGCTGAGAATGTTTGGTCCCTTAAGAGGAAATCGTCTAGGTATGGGAATATGGTAATTCCTTGCTTGTGAAGCTGGGCAATGACTGGTGCCGTAAGCTTTGAAAAAATTCTGGGTGTCATGCACAGTCCAAATGGGAGTACTGTGTAATGGTAGTGTCTGTTGTTGAAGAGAAAGCACAGAAGCTTCCTGTGTGTGTAGGATGTATTGTGATATGGAAGTATGCATCCTTGAGGTTGAGGGATGCCAACCAGTCCTTGCATTCCAGAGATAGAAGTATTGTTGATAGTGTTATCATTCTGAATTTCTGTGTATGAATGAATTTGTTGAGGCCTCTGAGATCGAGGAGGTGTCGCCGGCCACCCGTTTTCTTCTGGGTTATAAAGTATCGGGAGTAGAATCCCTTTCCCCAGAACTGTGGAGGGACCTCCTCTATTGCTCTCATTGGCAGGAGATTGGATACTCCGTCTTGTAGGAGCTGTACGTGAGAAGGGTCCCTGTAAAGGGACGGGGAGGGAGAATGGAGAATGGGCTTGGAGTTGATTAGGTACTCACTGTTGACAATTTCCAAGACCCATTTGTCTGATGTGATGGAGGTCCATCGGGAAAAATATGGGTGCAGCCTGTGATGGGAAAGGCCAGTGGGGTTGGTGGTAACTGAATGATGGAACAAGGTGGTCGGACAAACACTCAACTGAACCCTGAAAATTGTTGTTTTGAGACTGATGGTTGCATGCTGGAAGGAGCTTGGTTTGTCTGTCTTCGACTCGTATGTGATTGTCTGGTTCGAACACAAGGGTTATCAGATCTTCTCTGATGTTGTAAGTATGAGTATCTATTTTGAGAATAGGGGCACAGATACCCAAAGTGCAAAGGGTAGCCCTGGAGTCCTTCAGAGAGTGCATGATCTCATTTGTTTTCTCCCCAAATAGTTTCTTTGTATTGAATGGGAGATCCTCAATGATGGACTGGAGCTGCCTTGGTAGTGCAGCTGAGTGAAGCCAAGATGATCTATACTTGATGATTGCTGTTCCAATTGTCCTAGATGCTGCATCAGCGACGTCAAGTGCTGCCTGCAGGGCGGTTTTTGATATAAAGTGGTCCTCCTGTATTATGGAGCTAAACAGTTCTTTCCGATCTGCAGGAATAATATCAATAAAGTCTGCAAGTTTGGAACAGTTGTCATGGTCATAATTTGCTAAAAGCGCGGTGTTGTTAGCTATCCTCAGCTGCAGGGTAGTGGATGTGTAGACTTTCCTACCAAGAATATCCATTTTTTTGCCTTCCTTGTCTGCGGGTGTGGACCTGTTATAGGCTTACTTGGTTCATTGGTTTGCTGCTTCTATTACTAAAGAGTTTGCTTGAGAATGGGTGAAGAGAAATTCATTGCCTTTAGGGCCAATGAAATATCTCATCAGCTTTCCTGTTAGTAGGAGTTGCTGATGCCGGGGTCTGCCAGATGTTGTTAGCTGGCTCCATGATCCCTTCATCCATGGGTAACAAGACCTTAAATGACATGCTGGATTGTAGAATTCTATAAAGTTTATGTTGGGGTGTGGGAATGTTCTATTCTGGCTCCTCTATGGTTCCTGCAACTCCCTTAAAGAGTTCCTGGATTTGTTTGTTATTGTCCTTAGTGGATGATTCCTCCATTGGAGCAACAGCTGATACTGTGGCAGCTGTACGCATCCTAGGCTGCTGAGCTAGGATGGGGCTGGTGGTCAGAGAATGTTGGGGAAGTTGAGTCGAAGCCAGTATGGACTGTGCTTGTGATTGTCCATAATCCATCCAGTTTCCACAAGCCGACCAAGGGATCCCATAAGAGGTGACCTGGCACCAGGGGATATTTGGCCATATACAAGGCACATTCTGTTGTAGAGCTTGGGTGTGTCGTTCCTGGGGTTCTGTGTTGGAGGGCACCGCAGGGAGCATGTCAGAGTCAGATTCAGGTTCTGATTCAGAGATGGAAGGAGAGGCGTGTTGCTGTGATGAAGACTCAATGCCATATGGGGTGAGATCGCGGAGGAGGAATGAGAGGAAAATTCCTGCCTATAACAGTGCTTTGTCTTCCTCCACTGTTTTTTGGGAGGAGAGCTCGCTTCCGTTGGGATGTAAGCAACTGCACTGCCCACCTGCGGTGCCAAGTCTGTAAGTACTGGGGGAGGAGGCTGTAAAAGTTGCAGAGCTGGGAACTGAGGCAGCATTAATGGAATATGGAGCAGCAGTTGGTTAATGAACTGTGGTGCTGGAGAAGAGGCAGCCATTAAAGAAGTTGCTGTTGCCGTAGTTGGTGGAGACGGGGGTGCAATCGCAGGTTGTAAGCTCAGCACTGGGGCAGAGATGACTGGTGCTGAACCAGATCTGGATGTTGCTGGCAAAGGTATTGTTGGCTGTGGCAGGGCGTTCGTTATTGCTGTTTGCGGTACTGGCTCCTTAGGTGGCGTTGGGAGCAAGCCGGTCGGAGACACTGTCAACCCACGCTCTGAGCGTGAGCTGTTGGAGTGCTGTGTCTTTTTTGATAGAGGGGCTATGGAGGAACCCGAAGACTCCTTAGAGCCTGTACGCTTCCTCTTCTGTTTGGAGGTGTCTGCAGAAAGAGAGGAGGGTGAGGAGGAGCTCCTCTTTGCAGTTGTGTCCTGAGTGCAGAGGTGTCTCTGGCCCGGGGAGGGACCCGGGGCATGGGCCCAGGCCCTGCCCCGCAGGCCCTGCCCCCAGCTCACAGGCCCTGCTCCCTGGCCAGGGACAGGGCCAGAAGCCGCCACGCCGCTGCGGACAGCTAGGCCCCACATCCCCGGCTGGAGACGGGGCCAGAAGCGGCCGCGGGAGGCCAGGCCCCGTATCCCCAGCTGGGGACAGGGCTGCCGCAGCCACCAGATCCAGGGCACCGGCACTGGGATTCTGGGCACATGTCCCAGGTGCCCAGTGCCAGCGATGCCTCTGCCTGAGTGGGAGACTTGCCGGGCTCAGAAGCCGGTCTGAGAGCTCCCTCTATTAACAGGAATTTCAGCTTCATATTCCTGCCCTTTCTTGCTCGGTTCTTGAGGCTGGCACAGTGAGAGCAATTGTGTGGTAACTGTGCCTCACCTAGGCACTTTATACATTTGTCACGGCCATCAGAGGCTGACACTGGATCTTTACAAGCGGTGAAGCGCTTGAAACCTGAGGTGTTCGGCATTTCATTCAGTGCTGGTGGTTCCCAACATTTTCTTCTTCGTCTCTATTCTTGTTTTGTTCTTCTTTTCTTTTCTTTTAACTAGAGGAAAAGCTATAACTAGAGGGAAAAAACTATAACTGTGATAAGTGAATGAGAAAACTAGGGGTGCAAGAAGCCCGGAGCTACTGGTTCTCCGTGCAAAGCCAGTACGGGTTGAGAAGGAACTGAGGGCTGGGGGGTGGGGGGGCACATTCCAAATGGCAGCAAATTTGAGCATGAGCTCCAAAGTCACGTGCACCCCCCCTCCCCCACGGGGCTCTGCTAGCAAGATCTCCGATGCGAGGTCCAGTGTGGACACACACCCTTATGGTGGAGCAGCGGAGACACTGCTCAAAGAAGAACTTTGAGTTTTAAGCAACTTCTCTCTTTATCAGACCCCGTGGCTGTACTGGGGACCAGTGGCTGAAATGCAGTAAAGGGGGGCTGAGTATATTTTATGGAGGCTTCTTGATATCCAGTGCGGGGGACCAGAAGCTTGTTTGTGACTGGTTGAGGAGTTTATCTCCAAGTAATCGACCAATGCTGGGAGAATCTGCTCTCCTTTCTGCAGCTTGTCCTGATCTTTGTATATTCAGGTGGTTATCCCAGAGGTCAGGGTCACAATCTTCATTAATGATCTACAGGATGGGTTGGATCTGCAGATGACAGTAAGCTGTGGAGAGTGGTAGATACACTGGAGGACAGGGATAGGCTACTGAGTGATTTAGCAAATCAGAGGATTGGGTCAAAAGCAATCTGACGAAGTTCAACAAGAAAAAGTGTAGAGCCTTGCACTTAGGACAGAAGAATACCAGGCACTTCTACTGACTAGGGAATGACCAGCTGGCCAGCAATCATGCAGAAAAGGACCCGGGCGTTACAAGTGGACAAAAAGCTGTAGATGAGTCAACAGGGTGCCAAGAAGGCTAATGGCATACTGGATGCATTAACAGGAGCTTTGCCAGCAGATGGAGGAAAGAGATTATTCCCCTCTATTCAGCTTCGGTGAGGCCTCATTTGGAGTACTGTTTCTAGTTTTGGGCCCCTCACTACAGAAGGGATGTTAACAAACTGGATAGAGTACAAAGGAAGGCAACAAAAATTATTAGAGACCTGGAGCACATGACTTGTGAGGGGAGGATGAGGGAACTAGCCTTGTTTAGTCTGCACAGGAGACAAATGAGGGGAGATTTAATAGCAGCCTTCAGCTACATGAAAGGATGTTCCAGGGAGGATGGAACTTGGCTGTTTTCACTGGCAGTAGAAGATAGGGCAGTGGTTTTCAAACTTAGGGTTGGGACCACCTACTGGGTCTTGGACCCTCAGTCACTGGGTCATGGTGCCCCCTGCCAAAAGACTGGAATTCATTGCTCAAAGATGTAATTTTTGGGTCACTGGCATACATGAATTTTTTTTCAACTGACTCCAGAAAAAAAAAAAGTTAGAAAACCACTGAGACAGAAAACTAAGTAGAGAGCTAGGACCAATGGTCTCAAGTTGCAGTGTGTTAAGTCTAGGTTCAATATTAGGAAAGACTTTTTACTAGAAGTGTAGTGAAGCACTGGAATGAGTTACCTAGGGAGGTTGCTGAGAACCTCCGTCCTCAGAGGTTTTTAAGATACAGCTTGGGAAAGCTCCAGTTGGAAGGGTTTAGTTGGGCTTGATTTTGCTTTGATGAAGCAAGCAGTTAAACTAGATGACCATCCGAGGTCTTTCCCAACCTATATCTTCTATGATTTCACTGCTGCATGCTTGAGCAGTATTTTTATATTCCCCTTCCCAATCATCTCACCAAGCTCTCACCTTTTGAAAGGTTTCCTTTTGTGTTTAAGCCCACCAAAGAGTTTGCAAAGATTTATCTCTTTCACCATGCAGAAATTGGACCAAAAAGGCTATTACCTCACCCATTTGGTCCCTAAAACCAGTCATTCAGAATTAGATTATATTGTATGACTGGTATGAAATGGTAATCAGAAAACTTTGACCCATAAATCAGAGCTGTGCAAAGCAATTAATACAGACTACAGAAAAGCAATTTCTTCCAGCACTGTGATTTGAGTATGTGACTCGGGTGTGTGTGGGGGGGGTATGCAAAAGAAAGGGGTGTGTTTAACTTGGATTAAAACAGCAATGAAGACACAGCAGCTTGGCTTTTAACTTCAGTTAGAAACTCCAGTTCAACCTTAGATTTCCCTACAGGCTTTAACTCAATGGGCTAATCTAACAGTTGAGTTGCTACGTTTTTCACTGTTATTTTAACCTAAGTTAGCTCATCAGAGTTAAAACCCACATTTTTGCAGAATAGTAACACCATGTGTGACAGTCTACATCTATCTGGTTGCAGGTTGGTGACAACAATGCAACTTTTAGGAACTCAGTACAGGCCACTGAAAACGAAGTATACAGGGGCCTAGAAGGTTTTACTTGCCCAGACACAGCATCATAGCCTGATCAAGTTCTCCCTCCTGGAAAGGCTGCAACTGGGACTGTAGTGATGAACTACAGGAAGTAATACCTGTTAGAATAGAGATATTTATGCCTGTCTCTAAAGCCCTATGATCCTACCATTTTTAAGTTATGTTCTTATTACTTAGCTAGTTACAAGGGTATCAGCACAAAGAATCAAAATCACAGGATGCTTGTCTATAGGCCTTCTCTCATGGTGACAGTTTGGGGCCTTGTATCTTGGCTACGCAAAACCAAGGGCAGCAGGGGTAGCCAGAGGCTGGGAAGTGTGTGGTCACATCTCCACATCCAAACAAATTACATTAAAACAAGGTAATACCAAGCTGTTTAAAAGGTGACATCCAGATACAGAAAAGACCCTAAGATGTGTAAAAAGAACTGGTTTGATAGCAGTCAGCTTGATTTAAGACACTTGTCAAAAGTTATGTTTACAGAATCTACACTTTGTATTTTTTGGTCATTATGGTACCCTCTGTTCTGATAGCTTTTGTCTGATTCTTTGATCATTTCTGTCTGGCTCATAACTAATTGTAATCAGTTAAGGTGGTGAGTATGATTGTTTAGAACACTAGGTTACAATTTGTTAGGACTGGTTAAAACATTATTTTGTAGTATTATTAAGTAAATGATTGGTTAAGATATGCTATAAAAACTAAGGTCAAACACGAAGTAAGTGTGGAGAAGGAAAATTACTATTGTGAAAAATTAGGATTCGTGCTTGATTACCCCAATAAAACCATAATATTGCCTGGTGCTGTGCTCTGGACGTCTGCTTCTGTCAGTGAACCAAGAACTGAGGGAGGGAGTCCTAACAATGCATAACATCTCCAGCATGTGTGAAGAGTATTTGTCCCTTTGGTGGTATTAACTGCTAACAGCCTTGTGGAACTGAAGAAACTCAGAGAATTATAAAAGGAAACTTCTATTCAGCACCTCCAGCCCATCCAATAAACAGCCAGCTGCAATTCCAAGTTCTGTAGAGATCTACTATCAATCAGGAGTTACCTGCTGGAAGTACTTGTCACAGTTGATGTATTCTTTATCATGGGAGTCTTGCAGTTTGTTTGTTTTGATGTACTGCCAAAGAGCCTGGATAATTGCTGAGCGGGTCTGTGTATGTATTCCCAGCAAACGGGCCAGTCGTGGGTCCAGTTTAAACTGTGGAGGCTGCAAAAGAGAGAGAGAGACAGACAGACAGAAAGATATTTAGTGTTGAGGTGAGTTTTGATTACAGGTATAAATGTGCCTGATCCTAGGTGATAAAGGCAGCAGAAGGGCAAGCTATCCATGATGTGCCTCAATTTTGCCTTGGAAGAAAAATGGTCTATCAGTTGAGCCTACCAACAAGTGGACCAATCTTCTGTAATTTGGAAACAAGAAACATGACTGAGACCCACCAGTATTTGTTCATATAAGTGGGCCACTAAACAGCCATTAGAGAGTAACAATTTTTCCTCACTATTGATCCAGCCCAGATTTGAAAGAGTGATGTATGATCTGGAAGTCCCATAAGCAGTTATTTAAGATATCCAGTCTCTCAGGTGAAATTAGTTTTAGAGCTTGGCAAATAACTGATTTTGTAGGTTAGGTAGAAAAACTGAAAAAGAGCAGAACTTGTCAGCAAATTGGAACTATGTGCCTGTCCATCCCTTATAACATACAATCTGTGGTAGGGCACTTGTATCTAGGAAATCCACATGTGAATCCACTTCGCATAAGGAACTTGAATTCAGCTCTCCTGCCTTCTAATGGCTAGGCGACCCTAATGACTAGGCCAGTCAGTATTCTGTTCTCAATCATACCTGCTGAAGCTGATTCACTTTGTATAAATACTTAAATATTCTTTAGAGCAGGGACTTGAATGCAGGTGTTCACCCTCCCAGGTGAGTGCTCCAGCAACCAGGCTACAGTTTATCCTGCTCTCAGCTGCTCCAGCTGATGCTGTTCCACTTTGGGCCAAAAAAAGAGAGAGACAGAAAGAAGAACTCTTACCTGGTGATTAACATACTTACCTGAGAGGCAGGAGATGTGGATTCAAATCCCTCCACTGAATCAGACAGAGAGAAATCTGAATATGCAAAGTGGAACAGCTTCAGAAAGAAAGACTGAGTGCAGCCCTACCCAGAATAGCCTATTGTCTGGCAGTTTGGCTACTTACCTAGAAGCATGGGAAGCTGAGTTAGAGTGACACACTAAGTTGGGGAGAATGGTAGATAAACTGGAGAGTATGGGTAGGATACAGAGTGATCTACAAATTAGAGGACTGGGCCAAAAGAAAGCCACCTGAATGAGGATTCCAAAATGGATGGAGCTAGGCTGTTTTCTGTGGTGCCAGATGACTCATAGACTCTAATGTCAAAAGGGACCAATATGAGCATCTAGTCCAGTGGTTACCAACCTTTTCTCTGCCGTGACATACCTTGATATCTTCAAATTTTTTGAGGCACACCATCATTAAAAAACTTATGAATATTCAAATTAACTTTAACTACTTATGAACATTCATGAACCATGGCATAGTGTTTCAGAAATGCTCCTATGTGCAGTTAGTAGGGGAAGCAGAGCAGGGGTGGCAAAAGAGGGAAGGTCAGGAGTCATGTGCAGTGGCAGGAATGAGTGTGGGGAGCAAAGCAGGGCAGGGGAGGCAAAAGAGGGCAAGGGCAGCCATGTGGGTAACAGCACAAGGGTGGTGAGAGAGGAGAGAAGAAGGGAGAACAAGAGTGGTTTTCTGTGGGGGGCAAGGGGAACCTGGGGAGTGGGAAGGAAGGGCAGGGGAGCATGGCGCAGCCCCTACGCCCCCCTTCTCCACAGTGGCTCCCTCCCACCCAGGGCAAATCCTCACCCCACTGCTGCTCCCTCCCACTCTAGTGGGTCCCATCCTCCCCTTCCCCAGCTGCCTGTGATGGACCCTCCCATCACTGCAAGGGCCAGAACTAGGCCTCCAAGCCCCCATCTACACCCCTACACACAGCCACCTCACCCTCCAGCTACATACACCCCCAACCAAACAGCCACCCCACAACTCCAACTACACACCCTCTGCTACACAGCCACTCCCACCCACCTCTGCTACACACACACATCTGCCGCACACAACCCCCAGCAGCCCTCCCACCCAAAGCCCTTACCTGGGCTGTTTGGAGGCTGCCTGAGACAAGCTGCTCCACCCTGCAGAGGGTGATTCACACACTCCCAAACCAATGTTCCCTCTAAGCTGATGATGCAGCTGAGCAACTTCTGGATGCAGCTGAGCAAGTTCCCTTCCGGTGCCCAACCCAGTGCCAGACCCCTTCCCTGCTGCCCCTTGGCTCCCTGAGTGCATCCATAACTTGCTCAGTTGCATCATTAGCTTGAAGGGCCCATTGCTCCTGATCAGAGATTTTTCCAGGCTACGCTAATCCTTTCCTTACACTGTGGATCACTTAGAAAGACACCGGCAAAGAGACCTTGTTTTGCCTTCTGCCCAGAGACCTGAGTCAGAATTAGAGCCACAGCTAAGGTACCACACAGCTCTTTCTAAGCAAGCACTTTTATTCGTAGCATAAAAGCATTACAGAGGAAACGTTAAAAATAATAAAGACTCTACACTCATGCTAGTAAGGATACTAGGAATCACCCTGACTCCAACAAGGGTTTTGACAGGTAAACTGTCCTTTAGATCCCACAAAGTGGTTTTTCAATAGTCAAAATTCGTAACAGCTTGCTCTTAGAACAAGCACATTCATGAATCCAAGTCACTCCTTTATCCAGTTTGTGTGTTTGGTCTCAGAAAGCACAAATATCATAATCAGCCAGAAGCATTAAAATTAAGTGTCCATCAGGGGATCTACATGCAAAACAAATTTTGGTGCTTTAGAAATCACACTGCCATGGTATGGTACTGTTGTGTGCAGGGGTTAAAGTAAGGGGGAAGGCACCAGAACACAATTCCAATGCCCCCTATTTTTAGTCTGGCAGTGTTCTGGTGCCCCTAAAAAGAGTGGAACACACCGGAAAGCTGTGTTCCAGGCCCTTACTAAAAATAGCAGGAGCGGCCAGAAGTGGCTCCTCCTTAAGCCCAGCCAGCAGACAGCAGGGGCAGGCTGGGAGTGTGTGAATCTCCCCCTACAGGGTGGAGCACCCTTTGTCAGCTAGCCTGTAACAGTGGAGGTAAGGGCTTGGGGGGGGGGAGTTGCTGGGGGGTTTCTGTGTGTCTCTGTGTGTGTTTGGGGGTGACTGTATGAATATGTGTGTGTGTGTCAGTCTGTCTGTGGCTGGCTGTGTGCGTCTGTCTGGGGCTGGCTGTGTGCGTGTGCGTCTGTTTGTCTGGGGCTGGGTATTGGGGGACCTGTGTGTGTTGGGGAGCACCCATGCAGGAGGGTTCTGGGGCCCACCAAATTATTCTTTAACCCCTGGTTATGTGTAGACAAAGTATTAGCTATAAGTAACAATTTCTGATATTTCTCTAGTGTTCACTGGTTAAACATCAATTTATTCATTTACTTACGTAAAAATGAAAATCAGAAGACCTAAGAACTATTTAGCAAAGCAAATGTTAATGTGACTTTAAAAATTCTGCAAGACTCCTTTTTTGTTGTGCCAGTGTGACTATTTGCCACTTTACCTATCCAACCATATCCTTACTAAAGCCAAGTTTCCGATAGACATATAGACATAGGTCAAGTAACAGCACAAAAGCATCAAGCAGCAAGTTCTTTACACAACAAAAAAACATCTCTTTTTCTTTCATTTGGGGACTTTACCAAACTGAGATGGACACTGAAAACAG
The DNA here is from genome assembly GCA_007922195.1 of Podocnemis expansa. Taxonomy (NCBI): domain Eukaryota; kingdom Metazoa; phylum Chordata; order Testudines; family Podocnemididae; genus Podocnemis; species Podocnemis expansa. Next base: position 1,759,545 of record ML682284.1, on the reverse strand, counting down.
AAAACTTCTTTTCTATTTTTATAGGTTTCGCAGTGAACATAACAGGATAAAAGTCTGTAATCAACAGGAAGCTAAGAAAAACATTCAGAAAAAACAATAGAGTGGCTGTCTCATAATCTGTAATTTAAAGGGTCAAAAATCTCATTTTTAGTCATTACTAGACTTGAAAGAACAACAATCAGTTTTACTTATTTCCTTCTGCAATTAAAGCTATACTCTTATTTTTTTTAGGAAGAATTGTATTATTTGTGTCACTTGGTGACCTGCAATAATACAGTGATACTGTATTCAATAGCTCTTAGGAAATTTTTAGCTCTTTTTTATTTAAATGGATCAGTAATTGAAAAGAAAAAATAAAAGATAAATGGCTTAAACCTTCTAGATGTACTAGCATGAAGTGCCCCCCCATACAACTCCCTGCTGACCCCCCTGCAGTCCCACAGGCTCCCTGTCCCCAGTCCAGCCACTTTTTTACAGCCAGCTTGCTATTTCATCCACTCAGGATCTCGAAATTGCTCTCACACAGGTAGATTTCCCCTCCCCAATTCAGCCTCTCTTGCTACTACAGCTACTGATGGAGCGAACCAAAGTGAGGGGGTTCCAAAAGCAATAGTGGATCTGAGACTCAATTCCAAAGCAGCACCGGATCTGAGACTCACTCCAGATGGCTTTTGAGTTAGGAAGGGCAAGAAATGTGCCCTCTTTCCAGCCCCCAGAACTGGCATGGCACAATTGCTGTCATAAAGCCCAGGGCTCTGCAAAAGAATCCCCCTAGAAGGAGTGGTCTGTCCTCTCTCCAGCCTTTGACTATGGAGGACTCCGCTCCCGTTCGGGCAGCAGAACAAGGGGGAGATAAGCAAGAGTGAAAAAGGAGGGGAGGGATAGAGGCTGATTTGCCTGGAATGGGAAGAAAAACAGGCACAGAACAATTTCATCATGAGGCAAATAAGGAGCAGCAGAGGGGCTGCTGCATCAGCCTGGGGAGATGCCCTCCCCCGGACCCAGTAGGGAAGGGGCTGCCGGCAGTGCGCTGGTGGCTGGGTTCCCTGCGCTGGGGGGAGAGAGGGGCTGCGCTCCTGCACTGCTGCGCACCTTACAGGGAACATTGTCCCAAACTCCCACAGCTCTCTGCTGGCTGGGCTTAAGGCGGAGCCACCAGAACACTGCATTCGGGCTGCTCCCGCTATTTTTAGGGGGACCCCTGGAACTCTGCGTTCCAGTGCCTTCCTCTATTGGGGGGGGGGGTGGAATGCTGCCTTCCTAAAAATATGGGGCCCTGGAACTGTGTTCGGGTGCCTTCCCCCTTACTTTAACCCCTGCCTCTTCCCAGCCCTGAACAGCCCACATGGCTGGGCTGAGCTAGGAGGGAACTTTAACTCCAGCTCTCGGGGATGCTCGCAGCACACTTTGGGTGTTGCCACGGCACACCAGTGTGCCCTGGCACACTGGTTGGGAACGACTGATCTAGTCTGACCTCCTGCACAGTGCAGGCCACAAAACCTCACCCACCCACTCCTACAATGAACCTCAAACCCATAACTGAGCTATTAAAGTCCTCAAATCATGACTTAAAGACTTTAACCAGCAAGTGAGCCATGCCCAATGCTACAGAGGAAGGCAAAAAAACCCCAGCGCCCAAGCCAATCTGCCCTGGGGGAAAATTCCTTCCCGACCCAAATATGGTGATCAGTTAAACCCTGAGCATGAGGGCAAGTCCACAACAGCCAGTCAAGAACTTCTCTGTAATAACTCAGAACCAACTCCATCTAATGCCCCTCTCCAGGTCACTATCACACCCATCACCAGTAGTAAAAGACAGACAACGGCCAAGCTACACTGTCCAACATACATTCCCTCCATAAACTTATCAAGCTCGGTTTTGAAGGCACCTAAGGTTTTTGCCCCCACCACTTCCCTTGGTAGAATATTCCAGAACTTTACTCCTCTGACTGTTAGGAATCTGCATTTAATTTCAAGCCTAAATTTTCTGAAGGACAGTTTGTATCCATTTGTTCTTGTGTCCACATTGGTGCTGTATTCAAATAATTCAAATGATGACAGAACAAGGAGCTAAATCCAGCCATCTTCCTGGCCCTCTGTGACACACATGCTGCTCTGAGGGGACAGTAATGTGTCCTGACACTGTGGATGAAAACCACTGACCTAAGGAAATGGTGGAATCTCTATCCTTAGAATGTTTAAGGACTGCCTTGGCAAAGCCCTGGAGGGGATGATTTACATGAGGTTGGTCCTCCTTTGAGCAGGGCATTTGACTAGATGACCCTGTGAGGTCCCTTCCTACCCTCATCTTCTATGATTTTATGATTGAGATGCCCCTGTGTACAGGGCACCACACACAAAGGAAGGCATAGCCTCAGGCCCAAAGAGCATGTAAGCTATGTTCATGTGATACACGAGCTGGACTCCTGATCTCCAGTTCTGCTGCACTAACCACCAGACAACAGTGCCCACAGAGCTGGGGCTACAACCCAGCAATACTGATTGTAAGGCTGTTTATTCTAAGTATAAGAGTCCATTCCCTCCTTGCCAGCAGACAGAAAGAAACAGCGGGAGCAGCAGTGGCAAGTGTCAGGCCAGTGTTTCATCAGCCATAAAGCCAGAAGGCCACTGCAATCATCAAATCTAACCTCCTGTATAACACAGGCCATATAACTACCCTTAATTAATTTCCATTCCAACAACATTGTATCTTTTAGAAAAGCATCTGGTCTTCATTTTAGGATATTTCAGAGATAAAGAATTCACCACAGCCTTTTGTAAATTGTTCCAATAATGAGTTACACTCATTGGTAAGTTGCGCATCTTATTTCTAGCCTATGAGTCCAGGTTTAACTTCCAGCCACTGTGTCTATACCTTTTTCAGCTAAATTGAAGAGCTCTCTAGTATGAGTTTTCTGTCCTTTATGTTGGTACTTGGGGTATGTGTACACTAGAACCATAAGTCAACCTACCTTAGGTCAATTTACAGCCACCACAGTAATTATTGTGATAATTCATGTCCACACTACCATCCTTAGGGGAACATTCATCAGGAACACTTCCAACAACTTAAGAGGGGTAATGTGGGGAGCTGCAAACCTGGTATTTCAGTTTCTCTGGCAGATCCCTGTCAGAAGTCTGGCTGCCCCACAAGTCCCCAGCCTCCTGTCTTCTGCCCTCTGTTTCCCATTTCCCACTGAGAACTGGAAGAAGCCATCCAGGGCTGTTTTCCTCTAGGAAGCAGAGTCAAGCAGTCCCAGCTTTTAGCTGTTCCCCTTGCCCACTCCCTGCCAGGGAGCCTGGTCAACTTCACTGCTCACCAAGCCATAAAACTGACAAGTCTGCCAATTCCTACAAGGGAGCAGGCACAGAGCCACCCCAGCTTCTCACCCTGGCCCCCAAGGGGGAGGCGGGAAGTCACCTGGGCTTCTCACCCCACCTCCCACACGAGAGGGGTGGAGGTACAACTGCCCAACTCTCCGGGGAAGTGCAAGGCAGCTAGGCTGTAGCTGCTTGTCCTTCTTCTTGATTTCATGGGAACTGCTATAAAAATCGACAAGACAGTCAACAGCCAATGTAAAGAACGTAGTGTCTCCACAAAGAATGTCACCCTAACTATGGCGACACAAGCCTCATGACTCTTCCGGAGGTGGATTTATTATGTTAGTATTGTAGGGCACTTCCATGAGCTGAATAAAGGTTGTAATGTAGACACTGCCATAATTAGGTTGATCTACACTGACTTATGTTGACTTGTGTAGGGTATGCCAGCCCTTACAGATTGTAGTTAAGTCACTATTTAACCTTTTCCTTGATATGCTAAACAGAACGGAGTGCCTTGAGTCTTCCACTGTAAGGCATGTTTTCTAAGTCTTTAACCATTCTTGTGGCTATTCTCTGAACCTCTTCCAAATTTCCAACATCTTCCTTGAATTGTGGACACCAGCATACCACTGCCAAATACAGAGATAAAATAACCTCTCTTCTCCGACTCAATATTCCTCTGTTATACACACAAGGATCACATTATCTTTTCCCCATAGTCTTGCATTGGGAGCCATGTTCTTCTAATCACCCACCATGAGCCTCCAGTTTTTTTAGGGTTACTGCTTTCTAGAATAGAATCCTACATACTATGTAGGTCTTTAAATATGGGCACAATGAAATACCTTTTGATTGCTAGCACCTGGCTTATCAAAGGATCCAGATTGTTCTATATCAGTGGTCTGCACCCTTCAATATCTACAACAATCTTTGTATCATCTGCAAACATTATCAGTGATAATTTTGTTTTCTTCTAGGACATTGATAAAAATATTAAATAGCATGGAGCCAGGAACTAGTCCTTGAAGAACTCCAGTGGAAACACATAAGCTTAGTGATTTTATATTTATGGCACCCAATTTTTAATTCAATGAATGTGTCATTTTGATTTTGTATCTATCTTTTCTTAAACAAAATATCATGCAGTACCAATTCAAATGCCCTAAAGAGATCTAACTATACTACATTAACACTATTTACATTTACCAACCAAAGTTGAAGTCCCCTTAAAAAAATTGTTAGTTTGACAAGATACATTTTCCAGAAACCTGTGTTGACTGAAATTAATTCTATTACTCTCTTTTTATTGCTTATTGATTGAGTTTTATATCAGTCACTCTATTATTTTGTCTGGGACTAATACCCAGCTGACAGCCCCATAATTATCCAGTTATCCTTACAAAAACTGGCCCTTCCAGTCCTCCAGAATTTCCTCAGTGTTCAAAAATTTATTGAAAATCAGCTTTAATGGTTTAGACAGTTCTTCATTCATCATCTTCCAAATTTTTGGATGCAAGTTATTCAAATCTAATGATTTGAAAGTGTCTGATTTTATTAACTGCTGCTTAATGTCCTCCTGAGTTACTTACTGTATGAATGGAAAGTATTTCATCATCATTATATGGCATGAATATATCAACTCTCTTTTCTCCAAACGGCTTTGTGAAACTGGGTCCTTTAAATCACCAGGTATACACATTACTAGGTATGTGCTTTACTAGCATATAAGAAATGTAATGAAGCTGTGATTACTTGTACCTAAGGATATGGTTACACTTAGGGTTACCAGACATTTGGCAAAAGGAGGACATGTCCTCCTTTTTACACCTTCATGTCCTCCATCCTCCAGGCATTCTAAAACTAGGTGATTTTGTCGGGCTTTTTACGTCTGAGTAGAATCGTAAAAAAAAACAAAAACAAAAAACAAAAAAACCCCCCAACACCGGGCTTGAACCCAAGAACCTGAGGTGAAGAGTCTGCTCCACAGAGGCATACACCAGAAACAAAGAGCAGCCTGCAGAAAAATCAAAGGGGGTGGAGTGCTGAGCACACAAGTTCCCTTATTCCTAGAGACTTCAGCACCAACAGCCTCCATAGCTCAGTGGGCAGTGAAACAAACTCTTGCTTTTAGGGTCATAGGTTTGAGCCCTGGGTTGGGTGTTCTGATTTTTGGACTGTTGCCCCCTATGAAAGGGCTAAATTGCAGGGAAAAATATAGCAAACACTAATAAAATGAAGGAAAATAAAGTATCCTGTGCACAAAATTACTAACAGGCACCAATTAAGTAAACAAATAAAGGCACATTTGAACTGGCTAGAAACAATTTAGGACAATTTTTTTTTTAAATTATAAAATGGGCTGCTGTGGACAATGAAAAATGAGAGACAACTTAACAGCTTTTTTTTTTTTACTTTTTATGTGCTTTTCAAGTTTATATTTGCAAATTTAGTTTTTTTTAACTTTTTAGTCTCATGAAATTTAATGAAAGGGTCATAACTACTGAAAAAATCCAGTTTGAAGTAAAAGAAAACATTTTGGTATTTTATTTTTATTTTAAAATAATTTAAAAAACACATGACTGTGCAGTTTTAATGCTGCATTCATTAATCATTACCCATTTTTCATGACATATTATGGTAATGGCAGTTATATTAATACTACATTTTCTCCATGTGTCCTCCAATGTCTTCCTTTTCATACTTCCTTGTCCTCCTTTTTATGCTTTCGTATCTGGTAACCATAGTTACACTGCAATTGTTGTAACACAATATCTATGACACTGCATCTGTGCCCCTGTATTAGTGTAACATAAATGACTCCCATCTCAAAAGTAGGGATGTGATGACTCTTAGGGTACCCCTGATTGAGAGTCACTTTGGTACCCTGCCTCCAAAGAGTCTTTCTGGTCACAGCTGAGTGTCAACTCCCTGACGCAGCCTGTCCTTCAGCCATGCAAGCAATCTCTGGGCTTACACCAGCCCTTTCTTCACCTTGCAGGTTAACAAATGGTGTACCTCTATTGCTTTATATCATCCCCTGTTATATCCAGCCTCAGATACAGGCTACTCACAGAATTTGCAGAACCTCAGCACCCAAAAGTACAGCATGCCCATTTGGCAGTTTTACCTTAAACTACAGGTCCTGGAAACCACACAGTGCTTGAAGAACTTACAACAGAAGAAGACTAATTTAAGCAAGAATAAAGATTTAATTAGAAACAAGAGAGACTTGTGGGAAACAAGTGGTTATAGTACACAACAAAAGCATAAAACTTTGATCCTAGGTCTACAACCTACCAGTAGTTACTTTTCTTAGCTAATAAAGTAGATTTGTCCCAAAAGCTCAGTCTCTTGCAAAGCCAGCTGGCTTCTCAAGAACTTGGATCCAAACACGCATGAAAGCACTTCCCACCTCCCACCCTGTGCAAGGGGTTTTCCTTATAGAATAAAACCAGAGTGTGTTTCCCAACACTTCGTTATATTGAAAACAGTATTAATTTTTATTCAGATTCAGGACAAACGCCTTCCCTGTTGCAAAGTTCCTTTTCTCCCTCTAAGTAGTTTCAACTGTTCATTGCTGTTTCTGACAGTTTTCCACTGGCCATTCTAGAATGTAGCAAGAGTAGACCATTGACCCATTTTAGTCTTAAGGATAAATAACTGGAAAGACATGTTTTGTATAATAAGATTGTAAAGTCTGAGACGAAAGCTATTTTCAAAGAACAGAGGAACCTTTGCCAAGGGTCTCTGCGTCTCATAGGGAATTCTTCCATCAACTTATCTACCTATCTACCTAAGAATACAACTCTCTATATATTTATCAGGCTTCATTTTCAGCTTGTCTCATTCCTGTTACTCTTTCAGTAACCAGATGGACTGAAGAAACAAATTGCACCAATATGAAAGTTGCATCATCAAGGCACTTTTTTCCCTTGAGTGTCCAATGTGGACTACCACCACTATTTACATAGCTAATGAATAACTTGATTAATACAGAATTAAAGGAGAGTAATATAAGTAATGTCAATCCACAAAAATTTATGGAAAACAGATCCTGTCTATATTTTACTTTTTATACTGATTTAATTAAACCGTTGCAAAAGACTATGTGGACTCTTCGCACTCTCTCTCTTTCTCTCTCTCATTTCAAAGCAAGTGTATTTTGGTTTAGCTTCAGCACAACAGAAACAGATTCAAACAAACCCAGAATAAATTGCTCCCAAACACAAGTAAGAGCATCCATAGAAATATCAATACCGCGTAAAAGGAACCTCTTCAAGCAGCCTCTGTGTGTTCCTATTCATGATATAACAGGTGCAACAGTCAAATGTGTCCAACTGGAAACAAAGACTGGAGGTCATATTTACACAACAGGGAGCCTATGCTAGAAAGCAGTAACTTTGGAAAAGACTGGGGAGGCATCAAAGTGGACAATTAACTGAACATGAACTCCCAGTGTAGCCCTGAGGCCAAAAGTACTAACCTGATCCTTAGATGCAAAAACAGGGATATTTCAAGTGGGAGCAGAGAGCCTTTTTATATCCGAATTTGGAATCACTGCTCGACTAGTGTGTCCAGTTCTGCTGTCCACAATTCTTGAAGGATGTTGATGAATTCATGTGGGTTCAAAGGAGAGTCATGATAAACATTAAAGGATTAGAAAACATGCAGAATGGTGACAGACTGAAAAAGCACCATCTGTTAATATAGAGAAGGTTAAGGGATGACTGGATCATAGTCTGTAAGCACCTACACAGAGAACAAATATCTGACAGTAGGCTCTTCTAGACCCATCGTTAGGGATGCGGGAGTGTGTCTCGACCTTCCTGGGTTTGGGGGAAAGTAAAAGGTTAAACTAGAAAAGGTAAGTAGAAATGCCCAGGTTTTGGTCAAAGTCCCAGCAAAGCAACCTGAAAAGTGGGCCTGAACAAAATGTACAGTCAAGCTGACAAAAGGCAGTTTGCAAAAAGGTTCAGCTTCACTGAAATTGGCAAGAAATAAGTGAAATTGCAATAGTAAGTATGAAAAATGGAAAAATACCTTGAAAAAGGTGGGATGTGTCAGGTCGGCCTAGTGCCAAGGAGACAAAGGTAAGGTTTCAGCCAAGCCTAAAGGTGATCCTTTGGTCAAACCTGACATCTTGACAGATGGAGATGTCCAGTGATGCATGGACCTAGCAAATTGATGGGTGGGATCAAAAAGGGCATATGTGGACCAATCAAGGTAAATTTGGATCCCAAAGGGGGGTGAGTCAGTAGGTCTGAGTAGGGTATAAGAATAGGAGCCCTGGACTCCAGATTTCATGCAGCCAAAGGGGGTGACAGCAAATCCTGCCATCAGTTGAGCTGTTCCATTGCACTGAGCACACAAATGCTACCAACAGATCTGTTGAAATAGACTGTTTGCCATAGTGATATGCTGCAATAAAGCCTAGCCTGGAACCTTTGTTTCTACAAGCATCTATGGTTTTGTTTGTTTCCTTGATGGTGAGTGTTACCTCAGTTTACTTCTTGCACCCAGGGCATGTAGGCTCCAAATCACTGAGTTAACCGAGTTCTCAGTAGAGATTTGAACCAAAGGTAACCTGAAGCAGTAACCAAAGGAACACCCCGGCTTAGGATCAGCAGACTGAGTTCCTGCATAAGATCCAAGCCAGGCTCTGGACCACTGGGCTAACTGAGTTCGCATTTAAAAATTTTGAGCCAGGGGCAATCCTGAGGGAACATGCCTTCAGAGATTCACACACACATTCACACATACGGCCAAACTGATATCAGTGCCAGACACAGAACAACACCAATAAGAACATATTGTGCCCAATGTGCCTAAGCACACTCCACCCAGCATATCACACTCGGTCCCACGGTTCTGCAAGCCCCATGTTTCCCTGCTATAGCAGGGCAGTGAGGGGCCTGCATCACTGCCCACTCACTGCTGCACTGCCCCCTATCCCCACCCCGCTGCCGCAGACAAGAGGTGAGGTGAGGTAGAAGCTTGTAGCCTGGTCTCTGGGCTGGCCCTCCCTGACTCTAGAGCAGAACAGCCAGCCCAGGGGAGGGGCAGAGAAGCAGAGCCTGGCCTCTGAGCCAGCCCACCCTGCCTCCAGGGGCAGAGAAGCTGGCCCAAAGGATGGGGGGAGCATGGGGCCTCAGGGCCCCCCCCCCACAGGCCAATCGCCCCCAGGCCTCATCCCCCCCAGGGATGGCCCTGGGCTTTTTAATTTAGCAAACACTATAATACAATGCAATGCCTGGAAGGTAAACCTAGACAAATTCAGAATGAAAAAAAGGCATACATTTGAACAGTGAGGGTAATTAGCCACTGGAACAATTTACCAAGGAGTCTACTGATTCTGCATCACTGGCAATTTTTAAATCAAGATGGAATTTTTTAAATAAAAGATAGACTACAGTTCAAATAAGAATTAATTTGAAGTCCCATGGCCAGCTTTATACAGGAAATCAGAGCAAAAGATCACAGTGGTCCTTTCTGGCCCTGTAATCTATGAGTCCAGGAATGCAATGGCCCTGGATTTACTGTCTTCACCAGTTAAAAACTCCAAGGGTGTTTTCTTTGCAAAAGCTATCCTTCATAAAAATTCCATCATTCAGAATCACAGAAATGATTTTTGGTGTGTGCAACAGTGTGACTTCCTTGTGATGTGCTGTATCCTGAAGTTTGCATTCTGTTCGAGCAACAACCCTGCCATGCTCAATGCACTGACCTGGTAATCCAACATGAGAAGAAGTGTGCATCGCACACTCACATCTCCAGGCCTCTTCACTTGGAAGCCATCAGTCTCCTGGGTAGTGGGAGTTCTGTGCCACTGCCAGAGGAGAAAGAAAACAAAAAGAGGTCACCCTCAGTTCGCCTCTGGCTGACTTAGGATGTTGTGTGGCTGTATATACAGTATTTCATGAAAAATTATCATTAGTTCAGCAGTAAGGTTCTGAAATCACACCTTCCAAAGTTAAAATATCCCAGTTCATCCCCTTGTACACATGCCTTACAATACAGTCACTCTTTATGCCCATGTACATTATTTGCTTGATAACACACTATATGCTTCAAACTGGAATTCGTTCTACACCCTCACATACTCTATTACACAGTTACACTTGTCATAGTGCATGTACTTTCATTAACATACTTTGTTTGCAATGGGAGAGAAGATAAGTAATAATCTGATCATCAAATTAGCTGGTTCTGTCTGGGGAACCAATGTGCAGACACTAAGAAACTCGGGGCTTGCCTTGTGGTATTCTGTAGCAGAATACTGCTCACCAGGGGGGGCCTACTTCTTTTCACAGAGGACTAGCAGACACTCAGCTGAATTAAACTATACATATGTAACCCTTCTGCAAGGGCAAGCTGGCAGAACAAGGGCCTGGTTCTACATCTAGGGGTTTCCCAATAATGTAACACCACCAACTGGCTCAAGTCCCCACCCAGGTTTCTGGGGAATCCTGCACTGTTCCCTGGGCACCTCAAAGGGGTTAAACTTCCCCTCTTGCAAGCACGAGTCTGAGTGTAGTAAACAGAACTTTTAATAGTGGTAAAATGTAATGTAAAAGGCCAAATAACAGAGATCAGCGCTGATCTAGAAAATCAATACAGAGCAAAGTTTCCAACAACCCACACCACATAACAGAACATACAAGACTTAATAGCAAAAACCCACACCGATCTGGAAAATCAGTGCTAACTAGGCTCCCAACCAACCCTAGGGTATGTAGGGAGTGTCTTTCATGCCAGCTGTCCACCGGCGCCACCCGCTGGTCACTAATTCCATCCTCTGGCACCGTCCATTGGCTCCGCCCGCTGTCCACCAGCTCCACCCACCAGTTACTCATGCTGCCCAGCTCGCCGCTAGCTGCTCTCACCGTCCGCTGGCTCTGCCTGCTGTCCGCCAGCTCCACCGCTGGTCACTCCATTGCTGCTCCTCTTCAGTGATTTCAGCTGAGAGAGAGGGGATTTCCTCTCTCTAGTGATTTTAACTTAGAGAGAGTTTGCCTCTCTCCGTGATTTCAGCTCTTAAACCTCAAGTAGCTGCAAACAGCTACTTCCATAACAAAGAAGAGGCCTCAAAGTAGTCCAGCCAGATCCATCATTTGACAGTGGGACCACTGGGCAAACAAAATGACTCAGGCACTGCTCCAGAAGGAGCTATGCAAAACCTCACCCCTGTCTTAAACTTTTCAGGCTGAAATATCCAGTGGCTTTTTTTACAAATCTCTTTTTAACCGAGGGTAGCTTTTACCCCTTAACTAACCCAAACAGATTTGGGACAAGCAGAGAATAGCATATTACCAAAGACAGTATTTCATATTTCGCTTCAGTAGAATTACAGATACTGACAGATTTGTGATCAGATTAACCCCGTTACCATTAATACCATTACCCACTATGCCCTGCACCCAATATGCTAATACCTAACTGTGCTCTTAGTGTTCAGGCTAATAGAGGACCCATGGAGATTAGTTGCCGCTCTTCAGAAGCTGTTAGGCACAGCTTCTAAGCTGCCTTACACATATAACCATGAGACCAGCCCACCAGGCCTGGCTGTTGATCCTGTTCAACTCTGCCCCTCCTGATATCAGGCAATAAGCTACCCTATAGAACCTGCTCCTTAAGATAAATACAGGCTGCATCTACCTTCACTGAATATGTACCTGTATTTAATGTACCAAGGCACAGTCCCAGTTCAATTTCCTCTAGAAACCTCACTTATCACCTCCAGGTGGCATACTAGATGGCATGAACAGGCCTCAAGCATACTTCATGACATCTAATAGTACAACTCCTGTTTTTGACCTATCCCATCTTTGGGTAAAGCTCAGTCATTTCAGATATGAAGTGCTCAGATGTGCTGCTAATGACTTGAAATAAGGCCTCCATGCTCTGTGACCCCCTTTGTCACTGTGACCAGGTAAAAGACATACAGTCCATACATATACTTGCAGACTGCACCCAGCAGCACAGACTTCCTAATTCCTTCATGGACTTGCATAGTGAATGCTGTTTTCGCAGCTACTGCATGGCCATGACACTTACAGATTAGCAGGCTTGACTTGATTGTCTAATTGTAGATGCAATTGCAATATAAAACAGTTTTCATATTCATAACAGTAAACTAATATTTCAAAATGAAACCATAACATGGCCACAAAAATTCCATACAACATTTTTCACATAAATATTTTCTAGGAATGACAGCACACACTGCTGAGTTTAAAAACAAAACATAGACTTACAATAAAATCAGTTTTAAATTGATGCTTAGTCACAATTTTTTGAATAACTTATCCTCATTAGCCAACAGAACAGGTGAATGATTTGATCTGGAACACACAGTAAAGCTGCAAGACCCATACCAACGAGATCCTTAATAGCCAGAATCAGCTACAGCAACAGTAAAATGCCAAGACCAGTCTTCTTTCTCAAAGCCAATGTGGTTTTGTTGTTTATGATGCCTGAACAAAAGATTATTTGAACATTACACCAATAAATCATTATGTCTAGCAAATCTCTTTCATATCCCTAAAAAAGAATATATGCCATTCCTCTTCCTCAGCCACTAACATCCCAGCAAAAAGAGTCACTGAAAGCAAACATGGAAGGAAGAAGAAAGAATGTACATCATTGCCACTTTGCAGTAGAAGCAAACTTTTGTGTCAAGGCTGCATTAACTTACCTCTACCAAATGATTGTCAGGTCCATAAAGATCTTTGTCCAGCTCAATGACCAAACTTTTAAAGAAGGAGGAAAACTTCCGCTTCTGTTTGCTAAGCTGTAAAATCAGAAAACAGAGAAATGTCAAAGAGCATACTCCAGCCTATGCTGTTAACTTTGTGTGGCTTGTTTGTCTGCAACATGAACTCCCAGAGTGGACTGGATCCAATACCCACCTAGTTCTGCTTCAGAGGAAGGTGCATGACAATTAATAGTGGGCAATTGCGGAATAACCTTTATATGGGGAAAGATTTCCCTCAACCCTACCAGAAATGAAGGTTACTCACCTTTGTGCAGTAGCCAAGGTTCTTTGAGATGCGTGTCCCTGCATTGCTCCACTATAGATGTGTGGTCACACCCCCACCTAGCACCGAAGATCTTTTCAGCAGAGCCGAGTGTGGGGACACATCCACCTAAGGAGCTCGCAGCTGATTTTCCCACTGTTTGGAATGCACACACCCCCATCCGTCCTTTCCTTCTCTACCACGGAGTACAGATTAGAAAATACTCCAAAGTAGAGGAGAGGCAGGTGGGAAGTGGAGCTGAACAGGGACACGCATCTCAAAGAACCTTGGCTACTGCACAAAGGTGAGTAACCCTCATTTCTTCTTCAAGCAGTGTCCCCACTGCTCCACTATAGGTGATTACAGAGACGGGGATAACAGAGACGTGGTGGAATAGTTTGCATGACTGGAGCTCTGCAATAGATGGGTATAGACTGTTCAGGAAGGACAGGCAGGGAAGGAAAGGGGGAGGAGTAGCACTATATGTAAAGGAGCTCTATGACTGCTCAGAGCTCCATTATGAAAGTGGAAACAAGCCAGTTGAAAGTCTGTGGGTTAAGTTTAGAGGGGAGAGCAACAAGGGGGATGTTGTGGTAGGTGTCTGCTACAGACCACCAGATCAGAAGGAGGAAGTGGATGAGGCATTCTGTGTACAACTAACAGAAGTTTCTAGAGCACAGGCCCTGGTTCTCATGGGGGACTTCAATTACCCTGACATCTGCTGGAAGGCCAATACAGCAGTGCACAGGCAATCCAGGAAGTTTCTGGAGAGTGTTGAGGACAACTTCCTGGTACAAATGCTGGAGCAACCGACGAGGGGCCTTGCGCCTCTCGATCTGCTGCTCACAAATAGAGAAGAATTTATCAGGGAAGTAGAGGTCAATGGCAGCTTGGGTAGCAGTGACCATGAAATGATTGAGTTCAAGTTGATGATTAAAGGAAAGAAGGAAAGAAGCAAAACACAGACCCTGGACTTCAGAAAAGCAGATTTTGTCTCCCTCAGGGAACTGATGGGCAGGATCCCTTGGGAGGCTGATCTGAAGGGGAAAGGTGTCCAAGAGAGTTGGGTGCATTTTAAAGAAACCCTGCTAAGGGCACAGGAAGATACAATTCCGATAAGGAGAAAGCACAGCAAATGTGGAAGGCGCCCACTGTGGCTTAACAGAGAGCTCTGCACTGAGCTGAAGCATAAAAAGGACGCTTATAGGAAGTGGAAGCTAGGACAGATGACTAAGGAGGCATATAAAGACATTGCTCGGGACTGCAGGGATAAAATCAGAAAGGCCAAAGGACAAATGGAGTTGCGACTAGCAAGGGATGTGAAGGATAACAGGAAGGGGTTCTACAAGTATATCAATAACAAGAAGAGGATCAGGGATGGTGTAGGTCCCTTACTGAATGGGGCAGGCATCCTCGTGACAGAGGATGAGGAAAAAGCTGAAGTCCTCAATGCTTTTTTTACTTCAGTTTTCACAAGCAAGGTCAGCTCCCAGCCCACTACACTAGGTACGGGGGACTGGGGAGAAGAAGAGAGGCCCTTGGTGACAGTAGGTCAGGTTAGGGACTGCTTAAAGAAACTAGATGTGCACAAGTCCATGGGGCCGGATGAACTGCATCCGAGGGTGCTGAGGGAGCTGGCTGATGAGATAGCAGTACCGTTGGCCATTATCTTTGAAAACTCGTGGCGAACAGGGGAGGTGCCAGAGGACTGGAAAAAAGCAAATATAGTACCTATCTTCAAGAAAGGCAAAAAGGACGATCCAGGGAATTACAGACCTGTCAGCCTCACCTCAATCCCTGGAAAAATCATGGAGCAGCTTCTCAAAGAATCCATCCTGAAACACTTGGAGGAAAATAGAGTAATCAGGAATAGTCAGCATGGATTTACCAAGGGTAAATCATGCCTGACCAACCTCATTGCCTTCTATGATGAGATGACTGGATTTGTGGATGCGGGAAGAGCCGTTGATGTCATATACCTTGACTTTAGCAAGGCTTTTGATACGGTTTCCCACAGCATTCTCATTGGCAAATTAAGGAAGTATGGGTTAGATGCGTGGACTGTAAGGTGGATAGAAAACTGGCTAGAACAACGGTTTCAGCGTGTAGGAATCAATGGCTCCATGTCAAGTTGGCAGGCAGTAACGAGTGGTGTGCCCCAGGGGTCGGTCCTGGGGCCAGTTCTGTTCAATGTTTTCATTAATGATCTGGATGATGGGATAGATTGCACACTTAGTAAGTTTGCAGATGATACCAAACTGGGGGGAACGGTAGACACCCTAGAGGGCAGAGACAGGATTCAGGGAGACCTAGACAAACTGGAGCAGTGGGCCAAGAGGAATCTCATGAGGTTCAACAAGGATAAGTGTAAAATCCTGCACTTGGGACGAAAAAACCCCATGTACTGCTACAAGCTGGGGAGTGATCAGCTAAATAGCAGCACTGGAGAAAAGGACCTGGGAGTCATGGTGGATGGGAAGCTGGATATGAGTCAGCAGTGTGCTCTTGCTGCCAAAAAGGCCAATGGCATACTGGGCTGCATCAGAAGAAGTGTTACCAGCAGATCGAGGGATGTGATCATTCCCCTCTATTCTGCACTAGTGAGGCCACATCTGGAATACTGTGTCCAGTTTTGGGCTCCCCACTACAAAAAGGACATGGACAAATTAGAGAGAGTCCAGAGGAGGGCAACCAAAATGATCAAAGGGCTGGAGCACAAGCCCTATGAAGAAAGACTGAAGGAACTAGGCTTATTTAGCCTGCAGAAGAGAAGACTGAGGGGGGATTTGATAGCAACCTTCAACTACTTGAAGGGTTGCTCCAAGGAGGAGGGAGCTCGACTGTTCTCGGTAGTAACAGAGGGCAGAACGAGAAGCAATGGTTTCAAGTTACAGCTGGGGCGGTCCAGGCTGGATATTAGGAAAAACTTCCTTACTAGGCGAGTGGTGAAGCAGTGGAATAAGTTGCCTAGGGAGGTGGTGGAATCTCCATCTCTGGAGGTGTTCAAGTCCCAGCTGGACAAAACACTGACTGGGATGATCTAATGGGAGTGGTCCTGCTTCTTTTGGCAGGGGGTTGGACTAGATGACCTTGTGGGGTCCCTTCCAACCCTATGATTCTATGATTCTATGATTAACAAGCAGTGCCCTAACTGGTGGAGGGAAGTTTGGAGTTATCTTTGTTTGCTGTGTTAAGTACTGCCAGGTCTAAGGATGCATCCAAAGAGGTGTCTGTGTCAATTGCATAATGTTTGATAAAAGTGTCAGCAGATGCCCAGTTGGCTGCCTTGCAAATGTCCATTATCGGGACATTATGGAGAAACACCATAGATGTAGAAATCGATCTCATAGAGTGAGCTCTGATCGAATGCAGTGGTTCGGATCCATGTTTCTCATAGGCAATAAGAATGCACATAGAAATCCACCCGGAAAGTCTCTGATTAGATATTGGATTTCCCTTGGAACATTCCGTGATGGAAACAAATAGTTTAAAGGTGTTTTCTGGAAAACATTTGTTCCGTCTATATAATATGCTAATGCTAGTCTGACATCTAGAGTATGTAATGTCACTTGAGTAGGAGCTGCATGAGGTTTTGGGCAGAAAGCCGGTAGGTGGAGTGTCTGATTGATGTGAAAGGCTGAGGAGATTTTCAGCAGCAACTTGGGATGGGGTTTATGGGAGACCTTGTCCTCCAAGAAAACAGTAAATGGAGGGAAAGCCATCAGTGCTGCAATTTCGAAAACATGTCTAGCTGATGTTACCTCCACCAAGAATGATACCTTTAACAACATATGAAGTAATGAGCATGTTGCCAGTGGCTCAAATGGTGGTTGAGTAAGCGATCTCAAAACCAAAGACAGGTTCCATGGAGGCACAGGTCTAATGTCTGGGTACGTATTCTGGATGCCATCCATGAACCATTTGATGGTATGGTGAGAGAATAAGGATGGATTATCTATCGAATCATGGAAAGTCGAGATCGCTGCCAAGTGGACTCTGATGGTATTTGTCACTAGATTTTTATCTTTCAGATCCAGGAGGTACTCAAGGACATGTGGGATCAAAATCAACTTTGGATTAAAATGTCGTTCATGGCACCAGATAGAGAATCTCTTCCATTTTTGTAGGTATATAGCTCTTGTCATAGGTTTTCTACTGTTTATTAAAACTCGTTTCACCGTCTCTGAACATTATTCTTCTAGGTCATCAAGCCATCAAGGAGCCATGCTGTGAGGTGGAGTCTGTTGAGGTAAGTATGTTGTGCTTTCCCCTTGTTCTGTGTCAGGAGGTCTGGAATTAATGGCAGGGTAAATGGCATGTCCGTGGACATTTGCAGAAGAGAATACCACCAGGTCTACCCCACCCATGTTGGTGCAATCAGTATGAGTCTGGCCTTGTCCTCTTTTAATTTCTGAGGTGTTTTTGGGTTCATATCAATTGGGGGAAAGGCTTAAAGAAGATGATGATGTCACTTTACCAAGACTGCATCCCCCAAGGACCCGTGACCCCTCCCTGCTCTCAAGCTGAATAATTTGCATTTTTTGTTGGCAGGTGTCGCAAAAAGGTCTGTTGTCAGATGGTCCCATCATTGAAATATGGCAGCCAGGACAGTGTTGTTCATCTCCCATTCGTGGGGTTCTGCGAAGTTCCTGCGCAGCTCGTCTGCAGTCGCATTGTACTTCCCAGGTACATAAATTGCTGATATTTGTATGTTGTGACATATGCACCACTCCCATAATTTCACAGCCTCTGAACACAGGGACTGGGAATGTGCACCCCCTTGACAGTTGTAATGCATTGAAGCAACAGTGTCCATCTGTATCTTTATGGTTTTGTCCTCTGTGTATTGCCCAAAGCTCCAGGAGATTTATGTGCAAGTGTCTCTCCTGACTTGACCACTTCCCCTGCAACATTAACTCCCCTAGATGGGCTTCCCAGTCTGTGAGGGAGGCATCGGTGGTCATCAGGAAAGAAGGGCTTTGGTTAACGAATGGAACACCCTGCAGAAGTTTCTCTGGGTGAGTCCACCAAATGAGAGTGTCCTTTACAGGTTGTGGTACAGATAGTGTCTGGTGCTTTGAATGTTTGTGCAGCTTGAAATTTCTCAGGAACCACATTTGCAGGTGCCTCATACGCAATCTGCCTCCGCACACCTGATAGGTTGCTGCAGCCATGTGTCCCAAGAGCTGCATGCAAGAGCTGTTACCGTGGGGGAGGAACGAATGTCCCTTACAAGATTTTTTATGGCATCAACACAGCTGTTGGTGAGATAGGCCCTGCAGGAAGGGGTGTGAATCCTTGCCCCTATGAACTGTATCTCTTGAGAAGGACACAGTAGGTACTTCTCGTAATTTATTGTCAGACCCAGAGAATGGAACAGTTGCTCCGTGAACTTCACTGCTTCTCGGGCAGCTCCAAGTGTAAATATTTTCAGGAAGAAGTCATCCAAATAGGGAAATATCGTTATCCCATTTGTGTAAGTGCGCAATGACTGCTGCCATAAATTTCAAAAAACCCCTTGGAACTGTACAAAGACCAAAGGGGAGTACAGTGAATTGATAATGCTTGTCCTGGAAAATAAAATGGAAAAACTTCCTGTGCGCAGGGTGAACAGTAATATAGAAATACGCATTTTTGAGGTCGAGGGAAGCCAACCAGTCCTCGTGCTTTCGAGATGGAAGTATAGTTGGTAGCATTACCCTTTTGAACTTCTGTACTTGAATAAATCTGTTGAGGCATCTGAGATCTAAGATTGGCCTCCAACCTCCCATCCTCTTTTGGGTTAGAAAATATTGGGAATAGAATCCCTTCCCCCTGAACTGAGGAGGTACCTCCTCTATTGCCCCAGTGTTTACGAGGTTGTGTACTTCCTCTTGTAAGAGGTGTACATGAGAGGGGTCCCTGAAAAGGGACAGGGAAGGGAGTTGGGAAATGGGCTCGGAAGTTAATGGAATTAAGTATCCACTACTGATTATCTCCAAAACCCATCTGTCCAATGTGATGGCACTCCACCCGTGAAGATACGGTAATAACCTGTTGTTGAACAGGAGAGATACTTTGGTAGTAACGCTGCAAATCGAGGCGAGGTGGTCGGACAAACCCTCAACCAAACCCTCAAAATTATTGTTTGGACGTTAGAGGTTGAGTATGGGAAGAGGGTTGGCTATTCTGCCTGCGTCTTGAGAGTGACTGTCTTGGTCTTGAGCGTGGATTATCAAATCTTCTGCGTTGCTGATGGTATGGGTATCTGTTGGTATAATACTGATACCTGCTGTTTCTCATTCTAAGCATGGGGGCAGAGATGCCTAGAGCCCAAAGTGTAGCCCTTGAATCTTTTAATGAATGCATGATCTCATTTTTTCTTTCCCCAAAAAGTTTCTTCTTATCAAAATGAAGATCCTCAATGACGGTTTGGAGCTGTTTAGGTAATACCACTGAAATGCAGCCAAGAAGATCGTCGCATGACCACCACTGTTCCAATGGTCCAGGCTGCTGTGCCTGCAATGCCCAGTGAGGCCTGGAGGGCAGTTCTTGATATTAAGAAATCTTCTTGCATAATAGAGTTAAATTGTTCCTTTCTGTCCTCAGGAATAAAACTAATGAAGTCTGTGAATTTTGAATAGTTGTTGTGGTCACAATTGGATAAAAGCATGGTGCAATTTGCTATCCTTAATTGCAAGGTGGCCAATGTGTAGACCTTTCTGCCCAAAAGGTCCATTTTTTTATTCTCCTTGTCAGATGGAGTCAATCTATTATGTGTCTGTTCCGCTTGCTGGTTTGCTGCATCGATGACCAGTAAATTTGCCCAAGGGTGGGTAAAGAGAAATTCATTGTTACTTCATGTGATGAAGTACTTTTTATCAGTTTTTTTTATTAGTGGATGCTGCTGATGCTGGATTCTGCCATATACTGTTAGCCTACTCTCTGATTCCCCCATCCACAGGGAGAGAGACTTTAGATGAGCTACTGGACTATAAAATCCTGTAAAGTCTGTGTTTAGATGTAGATGTGGTCTGCTCTGGCATGTCCATGGTTCCAGCAATGCTTTTGAAAACATCCTGGAACTGTTTATCATCACCACCCTCTGGCTCTAGGTCGTCCCCTGTGACTATATCAGAAGCCATGACATTGCTCTGTGTGTTTCGCTATTCGTCTTGTTCAGGGATTCCAGCAGCTGCAGAGTGTTGTGGAACTTGCGCCTGACCTGGTAACACTGCAGCTTGTGGAGATCCATAATTCATCCAGTTTGCCCATGTTACCCAGGGTACACCATATGGAGTAAAGGGATACCAGGGAGTATTTGCCCAAGGCCAGACCTGAGCCTGTTGGGGGGCAGGATTAGGTTGCTGCAAGGGCTTCACATTTGATTTAAAACTGGGTTCAATGTCCTAGACAGAATCTGTACCAGAATCAGAGGAAGGCGTTGAGATGCAATGCTCCGAGAATGATTGTATGCCATACAAAAGTGACATAGGTGAGGAGTGTGAAGAGAGTTTCTATGGAAATGCTTAGTCTTCCTCCTGTGCCTCTAAAGAGGACACTGTAAGTTGTGTGGAGACTGGGGGGGTCTGCACTATCACCCTGTGGCACTGATGCTAGAGGTGCTTAGGGGAGGAGCTGTGGAGGCTGAGGTGCCGGTAGCTGGTGTAGAGATGACAGCACTTGAGGATGGAGCATTGCTATAAATGGCGGTGCTGGCAGGGAAGGAACCAACAAAGGTGTTGCAGGCGCTGTCAGTGATGCGCTCTATGCTGGGATCAGAGGAGCTGTTAATGTCGGTACCGAGAGAGGGTTACTCAGGGCTGCCATGGTTCTGTTTGGGGCCAGGAGAGAAAATCCTGGAGGCAGCAATGGTGGAACCAGCGTGCCTGTTTGTGGTGCCGGCTCCGGGGATAGAAGCTGTGGCACTGACGCGAAACCATTTGGTGCGGTCTTTAACCTTGGCTCTACTGTTGAGCCTATGGGGTGTACTTTGTTCTTCAACACCAGTGTTTTGGAGGAAACTGTAGCCTCCTTTGAACCCAGATGACTGTGGCTAGGCTTAAGTTCTTTTGCTGCCACAGGGGAAGATGATGAGGAGCTCCTCTTCAGAGGTTTATCTCTGTTGGGAGACTTACCAGGATCTGATGCTGGTCGGAGAGCTCTCTCCATCAACAGGAGTTTTGATTTCATGCTCCTGTCCTTTCTTGCCCTTGATTTGAGGCTGGCACAATGTGGGCAAGAGTGAGCCACATGCCCCTGACCTAGACACTTTATATTTTTGTCGTGTCCATCTGAAGCTGGCATGGGATCCTCACAAGCGACACAGCGCTTGAAGCCTGAGGCAGTCAGCATTTTGCTGGATGCCACACCTCCATCTTTTTTTTTTTTTTTTGACATGAAGTAGAACTACTACTGCTAACAAACTAACTAACTAGACTAAAGAAATTAAGAACAAAGAGACCACTAACACTACACTAAGGTAAGTAAAAGCTATGAGGTGTTCTGAGCCGCTGAAGTTCCATGCTAAGTCGGAGAAAGTTGAGAAAGAACTGATGGGTGAAGCGGGGGGCATGTGCATTCCAAACAGCAGGAAAATGGGCTGCGAGCTCCTGAGGTGCATGTACACGCCCCCGACACACACTCAGCTCTGCTGAAAAGATCTCTGGTACTCGGTGTGGGTGCGACCACACTCCTATAGTGGAGCAGCAGGGACACTGCTCGAAGAAGAAAATCTTGTTTTGTACCCTAGAGCAGGAGAGTTTATTCTCCTTATTGTAACAAGAGTTGGTTGCCTACCTGTGGTAACTCTGTTCTTCGAGATGTGTGTCCCGTGATGCTCCACCTTAGGTGCAGCAGCATCCCAGCACTAGTCAACGGAGCTTGAAAAGCAGTTGTGTAGGGGGCGGAGCCTGCGCAGAAGCTGGCTCGTGGCTCCTCAGAGCGGCTTCGCGCCGGCACGCCCCCACTCCCGGCAGTTCCTTTTTATCTTGTCCAATACCTACAACGAAAAGGACAAGAGGGGAGGCGGGAGGGTGGTGGAGCATCACGGGACACACATCTCGAAGAACAGAGTTACCACAGGTAGGCAACCAACTCTTCTTCGAGTGCTGTCCCGTGCTGCTCCACCTTAGGTGATTACGTAGCAGTTACGTGCGCAGGAGGTGGGCTGTCCTGCAGAGAGGAGAGTATCTGTGCTCCCATGTTCGCGTCATGCGCGGCTGCGAGGTCCAAAGCATAATGGGAGATGAACGTATGAGGTGTAGACCACGTGGCCGCCTTGCATATGTCTTCTATGTTCACGTTATGCAGAAAGGCTGTAGTTGCGGCCATGGCTCTGGTAGAATGTGATCGGATACCCAGTGGGGCTTGGCAGTCAGAGCTGGTGTAGCATGTGTAGATGCAATCTCTAATCCACTTGGAGAGTCTCTGGTTTGAAATTGGTTCACCTTTCTGTCTTTCGGCAAGGGAAAGAAAAAGTCCGTTCCCTTTCCGGAATGACTTGGTTCTGTCCAGGTAAAAAGCCAGCGCTCTCCTGACATCTAGAGTATGAAGAGCAGCCTCACTCGGTGTTTTGTGTGCCTTCGGATAGAACGGGGGAAGGTGTACAGGTTGGTTCAAATGAAAAGAAGAGACGACCTTAGGCAAGAAGCCTGGGTCGGGATGCAGGGAGACCTTATCCTTGTAAAAGATCGTGTATGGGGGGTCAAATCTCAATGCATTCAGTTCACCAACCCTTCTTGCCGATGTTATAGCAATTAAAAAGGAAACCTTCATGGAAAGGTGATGGAGAGAGCAGGTTGCCAGAGGTTCAAATGGAGGTTTCATTAGCGCCCTGAGAACGATGTTGAGGTTCCAGGGGGAAGCGACAGGCCGAATAGGTGGAAAAAGGTTCTGTAGACCTGTCAGGAACCTCTTTACAGTAGGGTGTGAGAAGAGAGAAGGATCGGTGGAGGAATGAAATGCAGAGATTGCTGCCAAGTGGACTCTGAGGGAGCTATTGGAGAGAGAGGAGTGCTTCAGGTATAGGAGGTAATCTACAATTTGGAGAACTGAAGCAGTATCCGGTGTGAGAGTCTGGTTCTGACACCAGGTAGTAAAGCGGAGCCATTTGTGAAGATATGATTTTCTGGTAGATGGCTTTCTGCTATTAAGGAGGACATTCTGAACCTCCTGTGAACAGGCATTGTCCATCATATGGAACCAACTAGGTACCAGGCTGTTAGGTGGAGCCTGTGTATGTCTGGATGATGGGATGGAGTGTTGGGCTGGTACAATAGATCGTTGTTCGATGGAAGGGGGATCGGTCTGCGTGCCGATAGACTGAGTAGGTGGGGGAACCAGAATTGCCTGGGCCAAGCGGGTGCAATCAGTATCACTGTGGCCCTGTCCTGTTTTATTTTTTGAATCACCCTTGCAATAAGCGGGATTGGTGGAAACGCGTACAGAAGGTCGTCTGACCAGTTCAATAGAAAGGCGTCGCTGAGGGTATGGTGCTTGTTCTGTGCCCTGGAACACAATCGAGGGCATTTCGCATTCTGTGCTGTGGCAAAGAGATCTATGGATGGGTATCCCCACAAGTGGAAGATGTTGTCCAACACGGAGTCGTTGAACTGCCACTCGTGGGCAAGAGGAAATACCCTGCTGAGGGTATCCGCTGTGGTGTTCTGCAATCCCGGCAGGTAAGTGGCGGAGATATGTATTGCATTGCGGATACACCAAGTCCACAGTTTCACTGCTTCCGCAGAAAGTGAGGGAGATCGTGCTCCTCCTTGGCGGTTTATGTAATAAACACATGCGATATTGTCTGACATGATAGTTACTGACTTTCCTTGAATGAGCGGAAGAAACTGGTGGCAAGCGTTGCGAACTGCCCTGAGTTCTAATATATTTATGTGTAGGAAAGTCTCCGGGTGTGACCATCTTCCCTGAGTGGAGTGGGGACCCATGTGGGCTCCCCAGCCTATAAGGGAGGCATCTGTGGTTATGGTGTAGGATGGTTGGAGGTGGCAAAACGGAACTCCGATGGCTAGGTTGTGCGGATTCTTCCACCATTTGAGGGATATGTTGACCCATGTGGGGAGAAGCACCGTCCTGTGCATTGAATGGAACTGGGGTTTGTACACTGTTGCCAACCACGCTTGTAGAGGTCGCATGTGCAGTCTGGCATAGGGCACGACCGACGTACACGCTGCCATATGCCCGAGCAGCTGTAAAAGGATTCTGACAGTGACCAGACGGGCAGTGTGAACAAGCCGGACGAGGTCGTAAATAAGTGTTCTGTGAGACTGGGGAAGATAAGCCCTTGCCGTATTTGAGTCCAGTATGGCCCCAATGAACTCTATGGACTGTACTGGATTGAGTGTGGATTTTTCTGCATTTATTTTTAGACCGAGTTGATGGAAGAGGGTCGTAGTCGCTAAGAGGGCTTGATGGCATGCTTCGTATGACGGAGCTACTAGAAGGCAGTCGTCTAGATACGGATATATCGTTGTCCCTTGGGTGCGAAGGTAGGCTACAGCAACAGCCAACACCTTGGAGAACACACGGGGTGCAGTGGAAAGTCCGAAGGGAAGCACTTTGTATTGATAGTGCAGGTCTCCGACGGTGAATCTGAGAAAGCGCCTGTGGGAAGGATGAATGGTAATATGAAAATAGGCGTCTTTAAGGTCGAGGGCTGAAAACCAATCACCCTGACGCAGCAGCGGTATAATAGCATTTAAGGTGACCATTTTAAATCTCTCTCGTTTGAGGAATCTGTTCAAGGGTCTTAAATCAAGTATGGGTTGCCAGCCACCTGACTTTTTAAGTGTGACAAAATAGCGAGAATAGAATCCGGAAAAACGAAATTGGGAATGGACTGGTTCGATGGCTCCCATTTGTAAAAAATGCTGGATCTCCTCACAGAGAATTTGTTCGTGAGAGGGGTCCCTGAAGAGGGACGGGGTAGGGTAGTGGTTAGGGGGAGTGGAAAGGAATGGAATAGAATAACCGGATCTGATGATCTCTAAGACCCACTTATCAGATGTGATGGTCGACCAAAATGAAAAATGGCGTGTCAACTGAAATTCGAATGTTGGAGGGGGGGAATCTATGCTGCAGCATGTGTGGGGGGTTTCAGGCCCTCGACCAAAACTTCAATACTGAGGCTTAGTCAGAGATGTCTGAACAGATGAAGATGGTTGAGGTCTTGTCTTGCATCTATATACTCTGTTCTTATTCCTCTGTTGATGGTCAGAGGATCTGGTGTCGGAGAAAGATTGAAATTGAGGGTTTTATCGACGATGGAATGGCTGTGTGCAAACTTGGGTTCTACGAGGATATGAAGTAAGTATACCCAGGGTGCGCAGAGTAGCCCGGGAATCTTTCATAGAGTGGAGTACCTCGTCAGTTTTTGTGGAGAAAAGATGATGTCTTTCAAAGGGTAAGTCTTCAATCTTGGTTTGCAGGTCGCGTGGCAAAGCTGCTGAATGTAACCAAGAAGTTCGGCGCAAGACCACTGCTGCCGCTGTCATTCTAGCTGCTGTATCTGCTGTGTCCAAAGATGTCTGGAGGAAAGTACGAGCAACTAATTGACTCTCTGCGAGGATGGGTTTGAAAAGGTCCTTCTTAGGATCTGGAAGGTCAGTGGTAAGTTTACATAGTTTATCCATTAGGTTGTATTGGTAATTAGAAAGAAGTGCTGCATAGTTAGCCAGTCTAATTAAAAGTGTGGACGCTGCATAAACCTTTCTGCCCATGGTGTCTACCTGCTTCCAGTTTTTGTCTGACGGAGTGGTCTTAAAGTTAGGCTGTTTATTCTTTTGATTAGCTGCATCAATCACCAGCGAATTTGGTGGAGGATGCGTGAATAAAAACTCCATGTCCTTCGGGGGAATATGGTACTTTCTATCTGTGCGCCTGCTGGTTGATGGGACAGAAGCAGGTGTTTGCCAAATAAGGTTTGCTGGTTCGAGTATTGCCTCATTCATAGGGATAGCAATTCTAGAAGAGCCTGTAGAGTGAAGTATTTTCAGGATTTTATGTTGAGGCTCAGTGACCTCTTGCAGAGGGATCTCCAGATCCTGAGCCACTCTCCTAAATAACTCATTGAATTGTTTTAGATCGTCAGAGGCAGTGTTTGATAGTGGCATGAACAGTTCAGTGTCAGCTGGTGAGGAGTTCTGTATAGGATGAGTCGATTCATTAGATTTAAGAGAAGTGACTGAGTGAGGTCAGTGAAAGGTGTCAATTGAACTATTAGGGCTAACTGTGATTGACAGAGGTTTCACGGCAGGAGGGCTTTTATGTAGTCTTGCCTGGCTGCCCAGAGGGGAAAGAGAGTGATCCTCATGGTGATGTGAAGAATGTCGGCGATGTTGGCAGCTGTGCCTGCTAGAAACAGGGTCATAGGAGTGAGTGCAAGATCTGCAGTAACGTCTGGAGGAAAAAACAGATGAGCAGCGCGAAGGTAACTGGTGATAATATGAGGAAGAAATGCTCTGAGAGCATGATGAATAGTAGCCCTGATAAGGATCAGGAGAAACGTGGTGTTGTTTACGCTTTCTCTTCCTTGGAGGAGCATGTGTATTCCCAGCCCTAGGCACTGCCTGCTGTGTCGGTGCGGAGGTGTTTGCAGGCAGAGGAGGAGGCACCGAGGGTGGGGCTGTATTCTGCTGCGGTGCCGTTTGGGGAGTAATGGGTGGCACTGATGTAGTGCTGGTGCTGAGTCCAGGCACGGTGATATCAGGCACCACGGTTGCAGGCACTGAAGCAGCATCTGGCACCGTGCTCCGGTTGCGCTTATGCTGCTGAGGTTCGGTACGAGCCTCCTGCTCTGTATGCAGGGAACGGCTCCGATGGTGAGAGGTGTCAGAGCTATCTCTGCTCCTTTTGGAAGCCCGAGATGCTGCAGGATATGTGTCACCCGAGGAACCAATAGCCTCTGGGGTGCCCTGCTTAGACATGGTTTTTGTAGGAGAGCACCCCTTTCTAGCCACAGGGGTTTTGCTCCTAGAAAGTTGTTTGTCAGTGAGTTGCTGTTCAGGGAGAGAGTCCGTGGTAGGGGGGCAGAGAGACTTCTCCATAAGAAGGATTTTAAGCCTCAAATCCCTGTCCTTTCTGGCTCTGGAGCTTAAATTAGCACAGTGCTCACACTTTTGAGGTATGTGTGCCTCACCGAGGCAGCGAATACACTGAGTGTGACCGTCGGAGAGAGGGATAGCCTCCTTACAGCCAGAACAGCGTTTAAAGCCAGGTGCAGCAGGCATAACGAGTAGCCGCTGCTGTGGGACTAGAGAGAGAGAGGCAAGCGCCCCGAGGCAAGCACTGTGCCGCGGCGCGGCTTGCTTTTTTTTTTTTTCTTTTTCTTTCTTAAATGACCTGGTAAGTTAAAAGAGAGCAAATTCTGAGGTAACTGTTGTCTTTTTCTTCTATAGGAAGCCAGAAGAAGGCAGTAGGCAGGAGCTAGAAGGAAGCCGTTGACAGTCGGGGACGGATAAAAAGGAACTGCCGGGAGTGGGGGCGTGCCGGCGCGAAGCCGCTCTGAGGAGCCACGAGCCAGCTTCTGCGCAGGCTCCGCCCCCTACACAACTGCTTTTCAAGCTCCGTTGACTAGTGCTGGGATGCTGCTGCACCTAAGGTGGAGCAGCACGGGACAGCACTCGAAGAAGAATGAATACTCTTTTTCTGGAATCCTAAAAAGCACAAGGACTCAATTATATACTGTGGCAGTAAGTTCCACAGGTTAATTATGCACAGTGCAAAAATATTTTCTTTTCTCAGATTCAAATGCTGCCTTTTCACTTCATTCATGGTCACTATGTCCAAGTCTCACCCAGTCCCACCCAAAAACATACCATGGTTTGACAGCTGCTCTGCAGCATCTGTTGATTATTATATTCATCTTGATTGTTTCACTATTATTATCTTTTCCTTTTCACATTTGCTTGTGTTTCCCACCTGTTGCCTTTCAACACATACTTCAGACTGTAAACTTTCTGGGAACAGGAACTGCATGCCAAAAGCATCCCTATATTCACAATTTACACATTATTGTAATAAACTTTGTATAGAATTTACCTCGTGAGGTATCATTTGAAAACTAATGATTTGCTATGAATATCATGGTTAAATGTATGTGGCAACATTATCTGTAAAGCTTTGAAATCCCCCTGAATGATGATGATAGCATGTGTCCAAAACCACACAGCCCTGACTAGGCAAAAGGTGTTACACAAATCTACGCTATGCAAAGTATTCTGTGTATTTAGCTCAAAGTACATGTAAGCAGTAAACAGGGTTCTCAAGATAGCAAAGAGGGGAAAGAAGAGGTTGCTTACCAGTAACCGGTGTTCTTCGAGAGGTGTGCTCCTGGCCATTCCCTTTTAGGTGTCTGCACGCCATGTGCACGGCACGCTGGAAAACTTTTCCCTTAGAGTACCCGTAGGGCCGGCCGTAGCGCCCCCTGGAGTGGCGCCGCCGCCACTCCCTATATAGCCACAGCTGGCCACTCCCTCCTCAGTTCCTTCTACCCCGAATGTCTGAGGGCAGGTGGGAGGGAATGGAATGAAATGGCCAGGAGCACACCTCTCGAAGAACACCGGTTACTGGTAAGTAACCTTTCCTTCTTCTTCTTCGAGTGCTGCTCCTGGCCATTCCCCTTTAGGTGAGTATCTAGCCTTACCTCGGAGGTGGGAGACATCACAGGCATACGGATTGCAGAACTGCCCGTCCCATTGCCGCGTCCTGCTGCGCTTGGTGGGAGATGGCATAGTGTCGTGCAAAGGTATGCGGGGAGGACCATGTCGCTGCCTGACAATGTCTGCGATTGGGACTCCCGCCAGGAATGCGGCCAACGCCGCCTGGGCCTTTGCCGAGTGGGCATTCGCCCGCGGTGGCTGTATACCTCCCAGCTTACAGCATTCCTTAATGCAGGTGGCTATCCACGATGCTATCCGTTGCGTGGACACTGGTTGGCCCTTCTTGGTGTTCGCAACCGCCACAAAGAGCTGGGGCGACTTGCAAAATGGTCTAGTTCTTTCAATATAGAAGGCCAATGCCCTATGCACATCCAGTGTGTGGAGGCACCTCTCCTCATCCGACTTGTGGGACTTAGGATAGAGCACTGGCAGGCAAATGTCCTGGTTCATATGGAAGTGCGACACAACCTTGGGCTGAAAGGAAGGGTGGGGCCGTAATTGCACCTTGTTCTTAAAAAATAGCGTATACGGGGGATCTGTGACCAGGGCCTGCAGCTCTGATACCCGTCTGGCTGACGTAATAGCCACCAGGAGAGGTAGAGTAGCAAACAAGCTGCCAGAGGCTCGAACGGGGGGGTCCTGTGAGATGGGAGAGGACTAGGTTCAAGTCCCACTGGGCCGCTGGTGGTTTCACCGTCGGGTATAACTAAGACAGGCCTTTCAGGAATCTCTTCACCATAGGGAGGGAGAAGAGCGAGTAGAGATCGTGGTCCCGGTGACAGGCCGCAATCCTGCCAGATGGACCTTAAGGGATGAAAGTGCTAGTCCACTCGACTTTAGGTGCCACAAGTAGTCCAGCATGCGCTGTACGGAGAGCGTAGTCGGATCTTCCCCCCTTTCCGCAGCCCACTGTGCAAACCTGTGCCACTTGGCGGTGTACGCAGCCCTTGTGGCAGGCTTCCTGCTGCCACATAGCACCTCTCTTACCGGGGAGGAGCACAGCTGCTCGCTGCCCGTCAGCCACGAAGGTACCACCTGTGGAGGTGCAATGCTTCCAAGTTGGGGTAAAGAAGCCGCCCGCTGTCCTGGGCTAGCAGGTCCGGCCTGAGGGGCAACTCAACGGGCTTGTGCCTCAACAACCTCAAGAGAGTCGAGAGCCAGTGCTGTCTCGGCCATGCCGGTGCTACCAGTATGACCTATGCCTGCTCGTCCTTTATTTTCCGCAATACCCTGGGTACTAGGGGTGTTGGTGGGAACATGTACAACAACCCGAGTTGCCCCCAGTTGAGCTCAAAAGCATCTGCCCTCGAGCCGGGGCTGAGTCCCCTGAACAAGCAGAACTCTCGGCACTTCACATTGCTGTGTGAGGCGAACAAGTCCAGATGGGGATAGCCCCACCTCTGGAAGAGAGAATATACCACATCCGGGTGGAGAGACCACTCGTGGGTCATGAACCTCCTGCTGAGCGCGTCCGCTATGCAGTTCTGGAGGCCCAGTATGTATGACGCCACTAGGTGAATCTCCTGGCGAATACAAAACTCCCACAGGTCCATTGCTTCGTGGCAAAGCTGCCTTGAGTGGGTGCCACCCTGCTTGTTGATATAAAACATTGCTGTGGTGTTGTCTGTCCGGACAGACACCGTTCGGCCTCGTAGGTGCTCTCGAAATATCATACACGCCAGGCAAACTGCCCTGAGCTCCTTGATGTTGATATGTAATCGGGACTCTCCACTCTCACAGAGACCCTGAGTCCTGAGGTTGCCCAAATGTGCCCCCCATCCTAAGTCCAAAGCGTCCATTGTCAAGTGGACCGACAGTTGCGGGAGACGGAACGGAATCCCCGAGCAGAGATTGGACTCTCAACCCCACCACTGCAGGGACGTCAGCACGGGCGCAGGCACTGTGACCATTGCATCCAGACTGTCTCTTGCCGGACGAAACACACTCAACAGCCACAGTTGGAACGGGTGCATGTGGAGGCGCGCGTGGGCGACCACAGACGTGCAGGCTGCCATGAGGCCCAGCAAACGAAGGCATTCTCGTGCCGAGACCAGGAGAAATTTCACTAAGGAGTCCACTGCCTGCTTGATTGTCTGAAAACAGGCGGTGGGAAGGCTCACCTTTGCAGATATTGAGTTGAGGACTGCCCCTATAAACTCTATTCTCTGTGCAGGAATGAGCACTGATTTCTGCACATTCATGAGTAGGCCCAAGAGATCGAATAGGGACTGTATCAACGTCAAGTGGGACCAGACCTCCTGGGATGACCGCCCCGCAACTAACCAATCGTCCAGATACGGGAAGAGGGTGACCCCTCTCCTCCTGAGGAAGGCCGCTACCACTGCCAGGCATTTTGTGAACACCTGTGGAGCTGCTGAGAGGCCGAAAGGGAGCACCACGAACTGCAGATGTTTCTGCCTGACCACGAAACGTAAAAACTTCCTGTGTTTGGGGTTGATCATGATGTGAAAATACGCGTCTTGTAAATCAAGGGTGGCGTACCAATAGCCTGGATCCAGAGAGGGAACAATAGAGGCAAGAGAGACCATGCGGAACCGGCACTTCCGGAGGAATTGGTTGAGGCGCCTCAAATCTAAAATGGGACGTAGGCCTCCTTTCGCCTTGGGAATCAGGAAATAGCGGGAGTAGAAACCCCTGCCCTTGTGGCTGTGGGGCACCTCTTCCACCGCCCCTTTCTGGAGCAGTGCCTGGACCTCCTCCCACAGAAGCTGTCGGTGCGCCTGGTCTCACAAGGAGGGACGAAAAACCGGGGGGGCTGACGGGGGTAACAAAGAAAATTGGAGGGAATAGACCTCCTGAACAGTCTTGAGAACCCATCGGTCTTTTGTAATCTTGCACCATTCCAGTGCGAAGTGGGACAGTCTGTTGGCAAATAGGGGAGTCTCTGGATCCTTGGTGGTCAGTATGGCATCCTCGAGCGGACCTTCAAAAGGTCTTCTTCTGGCCCGAAGACTGGCGCGAGCCTCTCTGGCCGCTGGGTTGGTGACCGGCGGACATGCGAGCCCTTCTACCCCTCTGCCTGTGGTGGAAGGGCCTCTGGGGGGAGGAGGAGGAGGAGGTTTAAACTGCTTCCTCTGGTTCACTGGTGTGTGAAGCCCCAGTGATTTAATCAGCACCCTTGGATCCTTTAACATCTGGAGAGGAGCGTCCATTTTCTGAGACAACAGCTCAGGCCCTTCGAATGGCAGGTCCTGAATGGTGGCCTGGACCTCTTGAGGCAACCCTGAGGCTTGCAGCCACGCACTCCGGCGCATTGTGATTCCGGACGCCATGGAGCGAGCTGCCGCGTCGGCTGCATCCAAGGCTGACTGTAACAAAGCCTTGGAAATAACCTTGCCCTCCTTAATGGAGGCCGATAAGGCTTCTCTAGAGTCCTGACCCAGGGAATCAGTGAACCTGTCCATAGCTGACCAGGCGTTAAACATGTACCTACTGAGGATGGCCCTGCTGGTTGGCTATCCTCAGCTGCAGCCCCCCCGTAGAATAAACTTTGCGGCCGAACAAGTCCAGCTTTTTAGCATCCTTAGACTTTGGTGTCGACCCCGGATGCCCTTGCCGTTCCCGCTCATTTGCCGCGGCTACTACCAATGAGCTTGGAGTAGGGTGGGAATAAAAATGTTCATACCCCTTAGAGGGGACGACGTACTTTCTTTCCGCCCGCTTGGCCGTGGGCGGGATTGAGGCTGGGGTATGCCACAGTGCCTTAGTAGTGTTCTGCACCATTTTAATGAAAGGCAAAGCAATGCGGCTCGGGCCCTCGGGGAGTAGGATGTCTACCATGGAGTCTGCATCCTCTACTATTTCCTCGGCCTGGATGTTTAAGCCGGTGGCCACCTGACAGAGTAGCTCCTGATGGGCCTTGGTATCATCCAGGATAGACAGTGGTTTGGCCCCTGCCACCGCCTCATCCGGAGGGGATGAGGAAGACTCGTCCTGTTTGAGACCACTGGATGGTGCCCTCGATCTTGAACTGCGGCCCCCGCTAACCATGCTGGCCTGGTTCCGCTCACCCCTCACTGACTCCACCTCTGAGGCTTCCCCGGTACCATGAGGAGCACTGGCGGACACGAACGGGGCAGGTCTGACCCCTGAACTCGGCACGGGGACACCCGGACCAAAGCCTGAACCTTGCTGGAAGGCCCACGGCGTCCAGAAGGGCCACTGCATTCCTGCTTGCCAATTAGACTACTGTGGGTGGAAAGGCGGTGCCGTAGGGGCCGGAGGAGGCTGTGACCTGGTCCCCTTCTGCAAAGGCTGCGGTGTCGATTCCTCCACTGAACTCAAATACGGGCTGCTCCGCGGTGACCAAGGCGGTTCCAGCGAAGACTGCACCGGGGAACAGTGCCGACTCCCTTCCCGTCACTCACGGTGCCGGCGCTCCACTGGAGACCGGTACTGGGGGGCTCTGGCCGCTGCTATGATGGCCGGTGGTACCGGTGAGCAGTGTCGCTGGGGAGAGGACGGTGCCGTACTGGGCATATGAACCACACTGAGGGGGGTAGGCTTCCCCCGTGACGGTAATGGTCCCAGTGCCGGGCCTGGTGCCGGTGCCCGCAGGGCCGAATGGCCTGACAACTCCTGAGCCACCGCAAAGGCCTCTGGCGTGGATGGTAGGACCAAGTCCTCCTCTAAAATCTCCCTGGTGGGGGAGGAAGTCGATGCCAGGCTGTGAAGTCTTTCCCTGCGGCCTTGCACCGAGGCCAGAGACAAGGGGGAGGGCCAGCCAGCGCGGCTCTGACCAGAGTCCTTGCTGCTGGCTGTGACCCGGCGCGGGGAGCGCCCTCTGTCCAACTTCCTCTTCTTCGCCTGCACCGGGGATGCCGAGTGGCGCCAAGCCTCTCATAGTGACGTGGTGCGGCTGGACTTTGGTGCCGATGATGGTGCCGATGTCGCTGGAGCGCTCCGTACCGACGGTGCTGTGCTCGATCCCGAGTTGCCAGGCACCGGGCGCAGGGCCTCTTCCATCATGTGGAGTTTGAGCCTTTGGATTCTGTCCTTTTGTGTCCGCGGCTTGAAACTCCGGCAGATCTTGTACTTCTTGGCAAGGTGAGCTTCACCCAAGCACAGGAGGCAGTTGCTGTGTAGGTCGTCTAATGGCATGGGTACTCTAGGGGAAAAGTTTTCCGGCATGCTGTGCACGTGGCGTGCAGACACCTAAAGGGGAATGGCCAGGAGCAGCACTCGAAGAAGAATGGCAGGAATACAAAGCAAATCTGCATTCCAGCAAACACAGGTGAGAAGACAGACCATGAAGCCTCCTTCACTACCAGACTCTATGTCACCTTCTTTATAGTTTGAACAAACTTTGACTGCACTATAAAAGAGAGGGGCAAAACCACCTCTCAAACCATCTCTCTCCCATCTAAGAAGAAAAGAGGAAGCAGCCCTTGACTTTGGAGGAAGATTCTGATTTGAGAACTTGGTCAGTCATGTTGCTGGGATCATGTGGCAAGAATTTTACTTTGAAGCAAGTCTAGCTTGTTCAGTGTTAGTTACTCAAAAGCATTTTACTCTATTTCTCTTGAAACAATTTCCAAGTTTAATACCTGATATGTGAATTCACTCAAAGTCCTATCCTTTTTTATTAATAAACTAACTTTATTTTTTAATCTAAACCAACCCAGTGCTGTGTTTAAACTGAACTGTTGGGAAACTGCAGAATACTCTTCCTTTACAGAGGCAACAGACCTTTAACATCTGATCTGTCCAGGAGAGGTCTGGACAGCGCAGAATATATATTTTGGGAAAATTCAGGACTGTGAGTGTGTTGGGGTCACTCTGCAAGTAGTAACCAAGGTTGGTAGAAGCCAGTATGTGACTGGAGTGTTGCTGCTAGGGTCAGAACTTCTGGACCAGAGCTACACTTATACACAGACACTCAGCATGTGACCTGAATGTTGGGAGGCTATTTGTGAGCAGACCAAAGAGGCTGGGAACTAGAACAGCAAACCACCAAGCAGTACACATGCTTGCAGAGCAAGCAGTGACATAGCCCCTCGCCAGTCTGGACTGCACCCCAGAATGTGCCAGGGTGTCTTTGCTAGATGTGTGTTCTGCATTTAGCAGAAGTCAAGCCCTACTGGAATAAAAAGTAATAATTCCCCTCTTCCAACTTGGCCCTGACATTTGCCCTCTGACATTTCCTATGAACAGTAACCATCCTACATGCTTCATTGCCCCTCTAGCTGACTCTTCATAATACAGCCTGTCCTGCCTACCCCAGACATAATTTATTACAGAAGATATGGCCTAAATCTAGCCTACATCCATAAACAGAATGAATTTCCTCCAATGCTGACTTCTTTCCCATCTTCCCTCTTCTATATTTGGGTCTCTCCCTTTCTTTCCTTCTGTCAGTATCATGCCCCTCCCCTCCCTTTTCCCCCACATGCCACAGAATTATGCCCTCACTGTGCTTCTGCTGGACATAATGCTTTCTTAGCAGTAGGCACCCTTCCGCTCCTACATGGAGATATCCTTTGTAACAATAGTATTCTTTGTGACAATACAGCATCCTGCAGAACACAAAAGGAACTCCCAGCCCCTTCGCAACTCTAGTGAAGAGAGCAATGCAGCCAACTCATACATCATCCAGGAGTTTTCCCTCCACTCGCAGCTCCCAGGATGCAATGCTGCCATCAGAGTCATCAGCATCAGATTTCGCAGGGTTAAAGGTGTTGGAGATGTAAAGCCTCAGTTTCCGTTTTTGCTGTTAAACAAAACAGAGATAAGAAAATTAAACATCCAGCACAAACTTAAGGAATGGGGCAGCTCTAAGATACAAATATATCTAGTATTTATATGGCTCCCATCATCACAGAAGCTGATTGCCAAATGGTGTTGCACCAGCTTACTTCAGATCTGCATTTGTCCCCGAGTACATAACAAAACCTTCAGAAATACTGCATCTTAAAATTCTACTCAGAGACCATCTGGAGTGAGGAAGAGCAGAGAACAGGCTAGACACCAAGAAAGAAATATTGTGCATACCCCATAACCCTGGAAACCGTGCACTGCTTTTTTGCAGAACTTTTGAAAAACCATTTTTGGTAAAAAAAAACTAAATAATACTCATGGTTTACATTTTAAAACAAACACATTCTGTCTTTCTCAATTCCAGCCAGAGTGTTGATGAAGACATCAATGAGCCACAACTACAAAGTTCTTGTTATGTGAATGCCTTTCATGAATGACTCCAGATTTTTATGGTGGTACCCATTCTTGAAGTATCTGAGCTTGCAAAACTAGATGCACTAGTCAGTTTGACCCCACTCACCACATTTCCCTATCCTGCAGAATAGGGTTTATCTACAAACAGCTCTATCACCCCATTTGCCCTCTACACAAAATGTATTTCCAGCCACCCCAGCAACTATATATCTCACATTCTTCCACTCCCAGCACAGCTCTCCCATTCCACCTTTCCCCCAATCTCTCCTGATGCTCTAATTACCCATAATAGTCCCCTAGCACCACTGTTGTAGAATTCACACCCCTTGTGTACATCCACTGAAAAGCTCTGCATACCTTGAAAGCTCGTCTCTGTCATCAATGAAGTGGCTCCAATAACAAGTTCACTCACCTTGTCTCTCTAATATCATGGAACTGACACAGCTACAGCTACACTTCAAACAAATTTTATCACCTTCATAAACTTTCATCATTTTGCAAGACTCACAAACCTACCTCTCTCCACTAGTCCTGCCTTCCTCTCAATATCATCCTACATGGCTTGATGATTACCCAAATTGATCTCCTTCTTGGATCTCCTAAGACCTCTCTACTTACTTCATCACCATTGACATCACTACCACATTCCTCATTAACCAGACTTGCATCTTGAACTCCTTCCACTTCCTTTTTTCTTATATTTAGGCTACATCTAAATCCTTCTTTTTCTTCAAACTCAATATAACAAAAATCTGACCCTTCATTCCCAATGACATGGTTCTAAAAACCAGTTGGTCATATCCAATCTTTTCCTGTGTTCTTTGATAGCTTCTCTCTTTCATCCCCCTTAGCTAGAACACATCACGCATTTCCTTGCAACCCTTCACTGGTTTCCCCTTGCTTAACATCAATTTTAAGGTTCTCATACTTCCTTAATGTTCTTGCACAAGTCCGCTGCACCCTAAATACTAGAACTTATCTCCTGTTGTGCCACAAGGAGGAATCATATAATAACTGTGAATAAAAATTCTAAATGATGACAACCTATGAACTTCCTAGTGAGTCCTGCACTGATGTATTTTGCTTTTAAACCATATGCTCTTTGGCTGGACTCTCAGTTTCTGTCTCTGCTGCAATGACATTCCTGCAGCTGGCCCAAGTCATCAGTGCAGAGGTTCAGGCTTGAGCTGGAGCCCAGGCTCTGGGTCCCTCTCCATTTGTTCGGCCCCAGAACCTGGGCTCCAACCTAATTACAAGCAGCTATACTGTATCTGTGTAGCCCTGCAGCCTGAGCCCCATGAATCCAAGTCAGCCAACACAGGCTGGCCTAAAGTGTTTTATTGCAGCATAGACACACCCAAAGACTGGCAAGCTAGGCAGTAGTGACCATGACATGGTTGAGTTCAGGATGCTGATTAAAGGAAGGAAGGAAAGAAGCAAAACAAAAACCCTGGACTTCAAAAGAGCAGATTTTGGCTCCCTCAGGGAACTGATGGGTGGGATCCCTTGGGAAGCTAATCTGAAGGGGAAAGGAGTCCAAGAGAGTTGGCTATATTTTTAAAAAACTCTGCTAAGGGCACAGGAAGTTGCCATTTCAATTAGGAGAAAGAACAAACATGTGAGGCAGCCAGAATGGCTTAGCAGAGAACTCTGCTCTGATCTTAAACATAAAAAGGAAGCTTACAGGAAGTGGAAGCTTGGTCAGATGTCCAAAAAGGCATATAAAGATATTGCTAGGGACTGCAGGGATAAAATCAGAAAGGCCAAAGGACAATTGGAGTTGCGGCTAGCGAGGGATGTAAAAGATAACAAGAGGGGGTTCTACAAGTATATTAGTAACAAAAAGAGGATCAGGGATGGTGTAGGCCCCTTACTGAATAGGGCAGGCATCCTTGTGACAGAGGATGAGGAAAAAGCTGAAGTGCTCAATGCTTTTTTTGCTTCAGTTTTCACAGGCAGGGTCAGCTCCCAACCCACTACCATGGGTGTGGCAGATAGGAGAGAAGAAGACAGGCCCTTGGTGACGGAAGGTCAGGTTAGGGACTGCTTAAAGAAGCTGGATGTGCACAAGTCCATGGGGCCGGACAAACTGCATCCAAGGGTTCTAAGGGAATTGGCCGACGAAATAGCTGCACCACTGGCCGTTATCTTTTAAAACTCAAGGAGAACAGGGGAGGTGCCAGAGGACTGGAAAAAAGCAAATGTAGTGCCTATTTTCAAGAAAGGGAAAAAGGAGGATCCTGGGAATTACAGACCAGTCAGCCTCACCTCAATCCCTGGAAAAATTATGGAGCAGATTCTCAAAGAATCCGTCCTCAAACACTTAGAGGAAAATAAAGTGATCAGGAACAGTCAGCATGGATTTACCAAGGGTAAATCATGTCTGACCAATCTCATTTCCTTCTATGAGCAGATGACTGGTTTTCTGGATGCAGAAAGCACCGTTGATGTGCTATACCTTGATTTTTGCAAGGCTTTTGATACAGTTTCCCACAGCATTCTCAATGGCAAATTAAGGAAGTATGGGTTGGATAGGTGGACTAGAAAGTGGATACAGAACTGGCTAGATCAACGGTTTCAGCGTGTAGGAATCAATGGTTCCCTGTCTAGCTGGCAACCGATCACGAGTGGTGTGCCCCAGGGGTCGGTCCTGGGGCCGGTTCTGTTCAACATTTTCATCAATGATCTGGATGATGGAATAGACTGCATTCTCAGTAAGTTTGCAGATGACACCAAGCTGGGGGGAACAGTAGACACGTTGGAGGGCAAGGACAGGATTCAGGGAGACCTAGATAAATTGGAACAGTGGGCCAATAGAAATCTTATGAGATTCAATAAGGATAAGTGTAAAATCCTGCATCTGGGATAAAAAAAACCCATGCACTGCTACAGGCTGGGAAACATTCAGCTATGTAGCAGCAGTATAGAAAAGGACCTGGGGGTCATGGTGGATGGGAAGCTAGATATGAGTCAGCAGTGTGCTCTTGCTGCCAAAAAGGCCAATGGCATACTGGGCTGCATCAAAAGAAGTATTACCAGCAGATCAAGGGATGTGATCATTCCCCTCTATTCTGCACTGGTGAGGCCACATCTAGAATACTATGTTCAGTTTTGGGCTCCCCACTACAAAAAGGACTGGGACATGCTAGAGAGAGTTCAGAGGAGGGCAACCAAAATGATTAAAGGGCTGGAGCACAAGCCCTATGAGGAAAGACTGAAAGCATTAGGCTTATTTAGTCTGCAGAAGAGAAGATTGAGGGGGGATTTGATAGCAACCTTCAACTACTTGAAGGGATGCTCTAAGGAAGATGGAGCTCAACTGTTTTCGGTAGTAATGGAGGACAGAACGAGGAGCAATGGTCTCAAGTTGTGGTTAGGGAGGTCTGGGCTGGATATTAGAAAAAACTTTTTTACTAGGAGAGTGGTGAAGTCTTGGAATGAGCTGCCGAGGGAGGTGGTGGAGTCTCCATCTTTGGAGGTGTTTAAGGCCTAGCTGGACAAAACCCTGACTGGGATGGTTTAAGTGGGAGTGGTCCTGCCTCTGGCAGGGGGTTGGACTAGATGGCCTATGAGGTCCCTTCCAACCCTATGATTCTATGATTCTATGACTGCCACTTTGGGCCAGCACAGTCTATTTATGCATGTTTTTGAGCATATGGTCATTGCTATGTCAATAATAACTAATATTAACTGGTGGATTCAAAGATACCCGAGGAAACCAGCAGAACGTGTAACTCACATCAGCAAGCTGTTCTTCAGATCTGATGTTCATACAGAGAATACTGCATATCAGCCATTGTCTCAGACAGACAATCACTTCAAGAAAGCATTGATCAGAACTCTTCCAATTCCAATGCAATACGAAAAAGCCATGAACTTGATTCCTCTACACAGACCCATGAATCCTACTGAATTCCAAAATATGCTAAAGGACTGCACCACCCCACCAAGAAGGCAAGAAGGACCTGAGAAATTGTTACCATTTTACTTGAACCTTGATCATCATCATCATGACTCAGCCCACAAAGTTCCTCCCTTCCTCACTATCCACAAAGATCTTGGTTT
This sequence comes from Podocnemis expansa, assembly GCA_007922195.1. Classification (NCBI taxonomy): domain Eukaryota; kingdom Metazoa; phylum Chordata; order Testudines; family Podocnemididae; genus Podocnemis; species Podocnemis expansa. Next base: position 1,719,290 of record ML682284.1, on the reverse strand, counting down.
TCTGAAACCCTGTGCTGAATAAGGACAGAGGGACAAAAACTCAAGCACTAACAGCACAAAATGAAGGCTGAGACATACTGGCTGAAAGACAAAGAATTCTTCCAAGCTCACATTGAGGCAGCATTACATGTCAAAAGAACCTTCCCATCTGGCCCCTACTGAAGACAAAAAAATACCACTCAAGAAACCATTCAAGGTGGTAAATTGCTTCTTTTAACCATGGTGTCTGCAGTCCACAGCAGAAAAAAAAGTTACTTATCTTGTGCAATTAACCCACGTTCTTTGAAATGTGTCCCCCTGTGTCTGCTCTGCTTCAGGTGTCAGTGTGCTCCAGTGCCATCAATCAGAGATTTCTGCAGCAGTGTCTGTGCAGGCCATGCTGTGAGCCTATCAACTGTCATTCATGTAGCTTGACCCCCCTCGGTTCCTTCTCTACTATGCAGAGTTACCTCCTCCAATGTGTGTGGGGAGAGGTAGCGGAGCAACCACGGGGACACACATCTCGAAAAACCTAAGTTACTGCATATGATGAATAACTTTCCTTTTAAATCGAGTGTTGTCCCTGTGGGTTCTCCACTTCAAGTGACTGGAGAACAGTGAGCAACTATTGGCTGGCGGGACTTCAGAGTGGATCCAGTGACTGTTGTCAACACTTAGGATCCAAATCCACTGCCCATTTTAGCCATATTTGTAACAGCATAATGTTGTATAAAGGTGAGTTTGGAAGTTCATGTAGTGACCCTGCATATTTCAGGTACAGGGACATTCTTAAGGAAGGCCATGGAGGAGGCCATTGCTTTGGTGGAGTTGAGTTCTAATATGTCATGGAGGTTCTGCCCCATCAATTCATAACAGGGGTAAATACATCCTGACATCTGTTGTCAATCAGTTGTTAATCTGTGAACATTTCAAAGGTTACAAGTAAAAAAAAAGATGAAGAAATCACTAAAAATAGAATTATGAATAGTAATGCAATATCCATTTGGATAGTCTTTGCAAGGATATTACATTGTGGATTTGTGGAATTGCTTGGCTGTAATAAGGCAGAACAGTAATGCCCTGCAGACATCCTGGGTGGGGACACACTGCTTCTGTCTGATTCTTGTGTGGTTTGGGGTAGAATGCTGGTAACAGCATAGTATAGGATGAGCCGCTCTTCTAGCCTGTGAGTGACTGAAAGCGCCACCTTCTTTGAAAGAAGGAGAAGAAACCATGTGGCTTAAGGCTCAAATGGTAGATGTGTAAGCACTCTTAAGACCATGGTTAGGTTCAAAACTGGTGTAAAGTCATATATTTCTGGATACAAGTTTTGGAGACCAGTAAGAAAGTGTTTCATGACTGAGTGTGAAAATATTGTGTCATCTTGATGAAATATATCAAGAGCTGCTAGATGAACTGCCCCTTTGGAATCTGATGGAATTGAGTGATAGTCCTACTACTTTCAGGTTGAATAGGCAGTTGAGTATGAAAGGTAATGGACCATTCAAGGGTTTTATATTTCTGAAGGAGGACCATACTGAGCACCATTTCCATTTCTGTAGATACAATCTACAAGTGGATAATTTTCTGCTACTTAAGAGTACATGCTGGACTGGTTTTGAGCAAAGTCTCTCAAATGGTTGTCACTAGGGAACTTCCAAGTTGTCAGGAGGAGCACATCAATATGGGGGTGAGTATTCTTGCCACCATTCCGTGACAGGAGATATTTGTCTGTTGGGAGTCTCTTTGGGGTGCAGATGGACATTTTTGTGAGGCATGGGTACCAAGGCTGCCTTAGCCATGCTAAGATTATTAGGATGATGAAGGAGTAATTTTGCTGTATCTTGTTTATTACTCACGGTGGATGAGGAATTGGCAGGAATGCATAAAGCAATGTGCTCTTCCATTTGATTAAAAAGGCATCTCCTAGAGACTGGTATCTTCTACCTGTTCCAGAACAATATAGGTTGCACTTTTGATTCTTTCTTGTTGCAAAGAGGTCTATTGATGGTATGCCCAGTTGGTGAAAAATGTCATGAAGGACTGTGGTGTTGTTTTCCCATTCATGGTATAAACAGAATGTTCTGCTTAGGCTGTGCACTGTCGTGTTCATCCACCGAGGGAGGTATGACAGCGATATGATTATCTGGCTATTTTATGTACCAGTTCCAAAATTTCACAGCCTCAGTGAGGAGCAAAGAAAGTAGGCACCACTCTGTCTATTTGAAACATGCATGCCATAATGTCCACCATGATTTGGACTGATTTACCTCTTGTTTGTACTGCTCTGAGTTCTAAAAAATTGATATTTAGGCGAGTCTCTGCCTCTGTCAATAGACTTGGGCAGTGAGGTCTAACATATGTGCACCCCAACATAGCAGAGATGCATCTGTGGTAATGATGGCTGTAGGTGAGTTTCTTTGGAATGGCACGCCCTCTAGCAAGTTGCTGGGATTCATCCACCAGACCAATGATGTCCTGATTGTGGGAGGTAAAAGTAACTTTTTGGTTATTTTGTGTCTTACTGGATTAAGATGCACCTGAGCCAGCCCTGGAAGGCTCTCGTATGTAGTCTAGAGTGTTGGCCCACATATGAGGCAGCAGATATGTGGCCCAGTAATTCGAGGCACATGGGGACTGTATTGTAGGGTCTTGTCATCATCTCCTTGATGAGATTTTTGTATTGTATGAACTCTGTGGGCTGGCTAACTGGCTTTCCCATGACTGAGTCTAGCTGAGCACCAATGAATTCCAGGACCTGGGATGGATTTTTCAAAATTTATTTGGAACCCCAGATCCTGAAAAATACATATAGTTTTGGACTGTGGTTGGCTCTTCATATGTTTTGCCCTGTAGGAGGCAATCATACAAATTATGACATTTTACCATTGTAAATGAGCTGCAACTATGTCAAGTGTTTTGGAAAATACTCAAGGTGCCCTGGATAGAGCAAATGGCAAAACTGTGTATTGGGAATATTTGGCACTGTCTATAAACTGCAGGAATCTTCAATGAACTGGGTGTATGGTTATGAACATAAGCATCCTTTAGATCAAGGGCTGAAAACCAACCTCCTCAATATACTGCAGGAATGATAATTAAGGCAACCATTTTGAATTTTTGAACTCAGGTGTACTTGTTGAGAGATCTGAGATCTAGAATCAGTCTTGAACCACCATTTTTCTTCTGTGTAAGGAATTAGTTTGAATAGAAAGCCTTGCCTTGTTTTTTTGATGTGGAACCCTCTCTATGACCCCTAAAAGGAGATGGTGTGTAACTTCCTGCTGTAAGACATGCTTGTGGGAGGAGTTCCTGAAGAGGGACAGGGGTAGCCGGGATGACTGTAAAGGGAATGGAGCAGCTCTTCTTGATGGTTTCAAGAGCCTGTTTGTCGGTGTTGATCACTGCCCATTTGGTGAAAATGAGGTGCAGAAAATGTCCACAAATTGTTGGCATTCCTGATGGTGGGAGGTGCCTCGGAACCTTGACCATGCCTTGAAAATGATTGTTTAGGTTGAGGAGGCTGGGAGATGGTAGATTGATTTGATGGTTGTCTCATCCTTTGTGGGTGTTGCTTCTGTCTGTAGGAGTCATAAGGTCCCTGCTAGTGAAAAGAGGAGAAATCTCTCCTCTGAAAAGGTCGTAATCTTCTCCTTCATCCTTCACTTGAAGGAGGGGGTTATATACCCAGACTTCTGACAGTTGTCCTGATCATGCTTGGCCAGTAAGGCATTGTAATCTGCAACTCTGAACTGCAAAGCTGCTAAGGAATGTAACTTGTGCTGGAATAGGTGTAAGTGCTAGCTGGCCTTGTCCATGGTAGTTGATCTAGGAGCATTTCATTTTTCTGCGGTGCACTGCATCCACTACCAATGAACTTGGAGGAGGGGTTGGTGTATAAGAAGTCCATGCCCTGAGATAGTACATAGTACCTTCTGTCAGCTCTTTTACAGGTGGGAGGTAGTGAAGCTGATGTTTGCAAAATGGTTTCAGAAGGTACTGTGGCATCACTGATTGGCAAGACAATCTTGGTATTTGTTCAGATGTGGAGTATTTGAAGTAGCTTATGCTCAGTTTGGTATCTGAAAGGGTATATCTTCAGAGACTGAAACCCTCTTGAATAGCTCCTGGAATTGTTTGGAGTCACTGTTGTAGTTGAAGGAGGGGGCATTACACCTCTACCAGGAGAGGACAATGAGCTAGGCAGAAGAGAGATCTCAAATACTTCCTCCTCAGACTTCTCCAGAGCTTCATCTTGAGCAGGTGGTGGTGAGACTAGCCCATCTCTGGCTGGGCCTGGTGTTGAGAGCATATGCTGTTCAGGAATATTAGTTATGCCCTTGTTTGTTTTAGCACAAATATGTGAATATCTTAGTGTAAGAATCTTCATCTGCTCAATCCATTCCTTCATTGTTCCTTATATGTGAGCTAGTGCCTAATGATACAATAGAAGCTGCTCTATCAGGAGAGGAATGAGAGGGGGAGAAAGCTGCTGAATGAGGAACTCTTTATTTGGCTCTGGATATTGGCGTAGGAATGGGTAATAGAAACAACAAGCAGTTGTGTGGCACTTTAAGACTAACAGATTTATTTTTTGCATGAGCTTTCGTGGGAGAAGATCCCACTTCCTCAGATGCTTCGAACTCATGCAAAAAATAAATGTTAGTCTTAAAGTGCCACACAACTGCTTGTTGTTTTTTTACTGGACTAGACTAACACGGCTATCCCTTTGGAAACTGGGTGATAGAGACTGAGAGCTGTGTGTGCATGGCAATTCAGCAGTGCCATATAAAGAAGATTGAGGAGGTGTTACTGTGTTTGGGTGGTGCGCCAAGCAGGTCTGGTTGATGCTGATGGTGCTGGCGTTGGAAATCTTTTGGTGAGGCTGTCAGTGCCAAGGTCTTTTTCCGATGCTTTGTAAGTGCTAGTGATAGTACTGACAATGGTGCAGAAGATGGAGGCATGAACATAGGTAGCAATTTCAGTCCCATGTTAGCTGGTGTGGATGGTGCCGTAGCCAGTGGCATCCTACAGCTCAATACCTTCCTGCAGTATCAGTCTTAGCAGAGCCATCTTTCAAAGTGGATCGTACTGGAGGCGGAGATCTGACTGGAGACCACTTGTTTTTTTCACATATCTCCACCTGCCAAGGTTGTGGCTCTCTTCCTTTTAGATTTGAAAGATTGAGCGCTCAGTGTTGTTTTGTTTTTTCTGTGCTCTGGGAGCCAGATGCAGGTTGTATGGATTTCTCCATTAAAAGGAGTTTAAGGCAAAGTCTCTGTCATGATGAGTTCTTGCCTTATCTTGGAGCAATGTGTGGACTTGGCTGGGCTGTGGCTCTCTCCTCATCCTTTCATGCAGTAGGAATACCCATCAGAAATCAACACTGTCTCACCATAGGATTTGCGCCTCTTAAATCCTGGTGAACCAGACATTTTGAGGGTGAAAAGGAAGATCGTATTCCATCAAATATTATGATTAACCAAATAACATTTTTTAAAGAAATGAGCTCTCTATGCTCACTAACAAGAACTACGACTAAACCTATGACTAAAACTGTCTAAAATTGAAATTTTTTGGTTTTCTTCTCTTGAGGAGGAAGAGTGCTATGGAGCTCCATCTCAGGCCAGGGGGCTGGGTTGCACGGACAACAGTTGGTATGCTCGCAATGTCACAAGACACTATTTGAGCACATGTAGTCAACATAGGCTCTGCTGCCAAAATTTCTGATAGATGGTTCCGGGGCAGGCCAACACCTGAAGGGGAGCACCCTCAGCAACAACACTCAAAGAAGAACCTAGCACTGTGAAGAACTATCCTCCTACCTCACTGAAAGGATCATGCACATTCAGAAAAACCTCTTGGGCTTGCAGTGACCTGATCAACCTCCACAAGCAGATCAACAGCTCATCTTTATTCCCAGAGTCCAGCCAATTCACTTCACAAATAGCACTGGTGTGAATCTGACCTCTGCTCTTCCTGGTTAGCACAGCAGAGTCACAAGCAAGAGGTTCCACCCCTGACCAAAACATTCATTACATACTCAGGAAGAAATCTGCCCATCTTCCTACAAACACACAAAAGGATCTGGAAAGTGTGCTTGCAGTAACTGGACCATTGTACCTCCTGGGCTGAGAGTTTTCTTCTCAGAACTGTAAGACACACTGCTAGGATGCCAAACTGTGACATAAAGAGCCAGTTGTAACCAGTGAGCCTGAGAAACTGTCTCACCTGTCACTCGGTCAAGAGGATCAGATGGTCTCTCAGGGCTTGGACCTTACTTCCCCTTGAGCAGCCCTAACCAATCCCACATCACCATGTATCCCAGATACATTATCTTCTTCTGTTCTACACAGCACTTGGAAGGTTTTGCTGTTAGCCTGGCTTCCCTGAGGGCTTGCATGACCATGATGAGGTGCCTTATGATCCTCCCTACAGGGGTTGTATATCACTGAATCATCAATATAAGCTACTGTATGTTCATCATGTGGCTACAATACCTGGAAAGGCATTGGAAAGTTCCCCATAGCCCCATGTAGTCCAAATAGCTTAACTGCGAATTGAAAAAGCCAAACAGCATTGCAAAGGCTTGTCTTATTTGAGGGCATTGGGGTCAGGGGAATACACCAGCACCCTTTTGTTAGATCTAGTGTAGACATAAACTTGGCATTCCCTAATTACCTGAGCACTCTTCTACATGGGGCATAGGAATCAATGTTCCCTCTAAGCTGCGCCAGTAAGCAGTAGCGCAGCTGCCGCCGCTCACTGGCACAGCAAGCCCTGACCCAAGCGCAGGTCTAGCAGCCACAAGCCATGCCTGGCCCCGGAAACATTTCTCCTGGGTGCCAGGAAGGCTGGGGTGGAGCTGGCAGGGATCAGAAGTGGAAGCGGAGGAGCCGGGGGATTGGGGCTGGTGGGGAGCAGAAGAGCCGGGCAATCAGGGCTGGCAGGGAGCGGAGGAGCTAGAGAATCGGGGCTGGCGGGGAGCGGAAGAGCTGGAGGATCAGGGCTGGCGAGGAGTGGAGGAGCGGGAGGAGCGGGGCTGGCGGGGAGCAGAGGTGGGGGAGTGGAGGAGCCGGGGTGGGGGCTCCCGGGCTGGGGGCAGATTAGAAGCCGCGGTAAACTCATGCCACGTGGGGGGAAGGGGAGTGTTGATGTGTAAGGAAACGTATTGTTTCCCTTTCAAGTCATTGCTGCCACATAGGTCAGTGATTCCCAATGTTTTCTTTGCCATTGCAGTGGCACTCCTTGCTGCCTTTAATTCATTTGAGACACACTGCCACATACTTTCCAAATGAAGCCATATATTTTCATGAGCCAATCCAGAGCTCTTTGAGTAGTTTTTCAAAAAATTCTGTGGCATACCTATGTGCTGTGGCACACTGGTTGGGAAACAGTGGGATAGGTAGACACAACAGCCATAGGTAGACATCTCCATCTTTGGAGATGTTTAAGGCCTGGCTGGACAAAACCATGACTGGGATGGTTTAGTGGCAGTGGTCCTGCCTCTGGCAGGGGGTTGGACTAGATGACCTATGAGGTCCCTTCCAACCCTATGATTCTATGAACACACAAATTCCACCCAAGATTCAGAATAAACACAGAAAACTGTATAAAACCTTATGTTACTTTATTAACACACAGCATTTTTACAGAACTTTCCATCCCAGGATCTCTCAATGGCTTACTATACTAGGTATTCACACATGCTTGGCTCTGTGGTATCCAAGAGGCACACCCCACCTTGTGCTCACATTTAAGTGAATGGCCCTGACAATACATTATAGGCAAACTGCATGTCCCCCCATTTTGATATCTTTACCAAGTGCCATAAACAATGGCTTTAGGAGGAGGTGTCCCCTCCCTATATTTTTAGCACAGCTCTGTTTTCAGTTGGAAGCTGGTAAAGGAAAGTTCAAAGCTTGCAGACAAGAACAACACAAAACTGGTAGATGGGGATTGCAACAGAAAGAGAAGGCAGCCTGATCTAACTTTTTAAGTAAAGTGGAAAAACTGTCATTGACCTTAATTAACATCAACTCAAGTAATATATAGGCCTAAATCAGGGTGACTTCATTTAGCTCAGTGAGTGAGATCTAGTCAGAATTGGCATATTCATTAGGAATCTGTAAAAAAAAAAAAAAAATAGATTCTTGGCTATTGGTGATCATCAGCTCTTATCTGTGTAATTTCTCACACATTTGCTTATATATTTTCCCATCATCTAACGGTGAGCTGAGATTACAGACAACCAAAAAAATCAGAAGCCGTCCCACAAAGCAGCTTCACAAATTCATAACACAAAATGACAAAGCGTACAGCCAACAGTTTGGTGCAAGACAACTGAAGTGATGTCAAGAAATATAAAGGTATTGGAAGTTTTAAGATGGCATGGCTAAGTGAATTAATTGCAACTGAGACTATGGAATCTGGAGAGATGCAGCATGTCACATTGGGTCAGCTATTTTCTTACTCTGAGGACAATGGTGTATTATGCTTGTCATGTGCAGAAGCCAAGACAAGCTGTGATTTTGCTAAAGGAAAGACATGGAGTTCATGGAAGACTGACTATTTGAAGAGGCATCTCAATCAGAAAATCTATACAATGTTCCCTTTCTAAGCTGGTGACGCAACTGAGCAAGTTATGGATGCACGTGGGAGCCAATGGGCAGAGGCTCAGGGGCCTGGCCCGGGCCCGGGAACTTGCTCAGCTGCATCACCGGCTTAGAGGGAACATTGCATAGGATATACACTGAATTGGGAGATCGCACTGAATTTCCAGAAGTATGTTTAGAATCTTATGGATCTGTTATGGTTGAGGACAATGGTGTTTCTCCACCCACTGCAAGATTCTTCTCAGGCCTTCAGGATCAATGTCGCCTCAACCTGTTCCCAGATAACTTCACACATATTCCTGACCAGTGGCCAACAGTGATCTCACATCTTCTCCCCTGGACTCGTGGTGGGTCATATTCGTCCATCTGGGATGAGGCTATAACATGGCTGAAAAGAACTAGACCAAATCTTTTGACTCAGAGGGGTTTGACACTATCAGCCCCAGGTCTGGTTCAGTGGGATGAGGGGCAACCAAGAAGCCCTCCTGGGCTTTCCAGGCCTTTAAAAGGCTAACATTGTACACTCAGCTGCTTCACTGTTACACAGGTAACCAAACTTCATAGTCTACAGGCTCAATCCTTCAGATTACTTCAACTGGTCCCTGATACTTGGCCAACAGCTTGGACTCAGACGAGGGATGCAATAGTAGTACCTGGTTGCTGACCTCCATGGTCCAGATCTGGGTTCCCTGATTATATCTTTGATCCTGGGTCTGCTGGGCTTTTCTTAAGTTCTTGTTGGTGAATCCTGGGGTCTCTTGAGGCACTCATGCAGTTATAATATATACAGAACTAATTCCATGACCCAAGGCTCCTATTCCTTCCATGTTTCTTGAAGGAGAGCCAGGATCCATTTGGGTTGCCTCCTGCATAACAATTCAAATGCAAAGAACTGCCTAGGTGCCTGGGGAACTTCCTGCAATAAGGGTACAAGTTTTTCCCAGTGACACAGGTTATCATCGACAAACTTGCAGAGAATAACAGTTCAAACCACTCACCACAGAACTAGTAATGTGCACATCCGCAGTCTGCTTGTTGTCACTCTTTCTCTGCTGAACCCCTGTAGTCCTTCTTGCAACTGTCAGGACCCACAGCATCCTCTTTGTGGCTCAGCCCTCCAGCCATGTTACTGTCCATTTTCTCCCCTTCCAGGCTTCTCAGTAGTTCAGCCACTCCCCCAGTAGTGACTGCAGAAACTTGTTCTGCCACTTCTTCACTGAAGGCCCTCTCACTATTCTAGATTTCAGCCCAGAGACACTCTATCTTAGCCTTTTACCACACCTGAAATTCCTCTCCCAGCTGCTGTCTCTGGCTTGCTTCCTCACAGCACTGGTATCTTCTTCGCCTGCCCACTCTCAGCAGCCAGCCAGGAGCTGCTCTTGCTCCTCCAATCCCTGCCAACAGTAGCTCTGTCCATGGTGCTACAGGTGCTGTCAGCCCACAAGAAAGAGCATCTTTCCTCCTTGAAAAATAAGCAAGGAGTCCTGTGGCACTTAAAGACTAACAAATTTATTTATCACATGAGCTTTCATGGGATAAAATCCCACTTCTGCAGGCTTGTTTTATTTACAAATGAGAAGAATAAGAAAAAACATAAGAACAGATATACTGGATAAGACCAGTGGTCCACATAGCCCTATTTCCTGGTTTCAGATAGAGGCCAGTGCCTGAGGCTTCAGAGGGCATGCATATAACAGGGGAATGTCAAGTGAGCAGTTACTTATGGTTCAATCCCACCTTCTCCCTTCTGGAGCTTGAGGAATGCCCAGTGCATGGGTATGCATTTCTGACCACCTTAGCTAATAATCATATACCATTACCCTTTGTTTCTTATCTTTTAACCAGTTACTGACCTAGATGAGGACCCTCCATCTTATTACATGATAGTTTATTTTGCTTAAGACTCCTCAGTGAAGGACCTGTCAAACACTTTCTGAGGTTCACTATATCCATTCAATATACATTTCTCCAAATGCTTGTTGGCACCCTCAAAGAATTCTGAGAGATTTGCGAGCCATTGCCTTTTACAAAAGTTGTGCTGACATCTCCCCAACATAGTCCGCTCCCCTGTGTATGTAGTAAATCTATTACTTACTACAGCTTCAACAGTTTGCCTAGTACTGAAGTTGGGCTGACTGGCCTTTAATTTGCAAGATCACTTCTGGGGACTTTTTAAAATGGAAATCAACATTACATTACATACCTATAAGTATCTGGTACAGATGTTGCTTTCAACAATAAATCAGATACCATAGTTACTAGTCTGCAATTTCATATTTAAATACTTTCAGAGCACTTGAGTGAATCCCATATGGCCCTGGTGATTTAAAACCTCCAAATGAAACTTCAGCCTGGGACAGTTTCTCAGACTTCTCACCTATAAAGAATGCTCAGGTGAAGGGATCTCCACCGTATTCTCTACAGTCAAAACCAATGCAGAGAATTTATTTAGTTTCTCTGCAACAGCCTTTTCTTCCTTCAGTGTTTCTTTAACACCACAACTGTCCAGGTGACATGCTGACTGTTTAGCAGGCTTCCTGATTCTCATATTCTTCTAAAAAACTTGTTAGTTAGCTGGTTTCTCTTCAAATTCTTTCTTGGCCTTCCTTATTATACTTTTACATTTAACCTGCCAGTGGTTGATTTCCTTTCTATTTTCCCCAGTAGGATTTGACATCCAGTCTTTAAAGAATGTAATTTTTCCTCTAAGTGCCTCTTTCACTCTCTTGTTTAGCCTTAGGCTATGTCCACACACAAGCGCTTGTTTCAAAACAAGCCGTTTCGAAACAAGGCCTTATTTTGAAACAAGTTATTTCAAAATAACAAAAAGTTAATTCGAAATAAGGAAAAAAGAGGGAATCAAAATAGCATGTCCACTGTGACATGCTATTTCGAAACAGGGGAGGGGAGGGTCAGGGAGGCCTGTGCTGGGCCAGGGAAGCCCCGCCCGCGGGACTCCCCTGCCCAGCCCTGCTGCTTCCACAGCAGAAGCAGCGGGTGGGGCGCCGGGGAAGCCCCCCCCACCCGCGGTAGGAGCCGGGGGGGGCAGGGGAAGCCCCCTCACCCCCCACCAGAGTAATGGGGGGGCAGGGGAAGCCCCCTTGCCCCTGGCTGGAGTGGTGGGGGGGCAGGGGAAGCCCCCTTGCCCCCGGGCAGAACCACAGGGGAAAAGGGGCAGCCCCCTTGCCCCCAGCCAGAGCGGCAGGGGAAGCCCCCTCGCCCCCGGCTGGGGCCCCCCCCAACCCCTGAAGAAGCGGTGGGGGGCAGGGGACACCTGCTTGCCCTTGGTGGGAGCCGTGGGGCGACAGGGGAAGCCGCCTGCCCCCTGCAGAAGCGGCAGGGGGCAGAGGGAGCCCCCCGCCCGTGGCAGGAGGGGGGCACCAGGGAACCCTGGGGGCGGGGCGCCCTGGGCTTGGGGGCAGCCCCAGCGGCGGGGTGAGCCGCCCCTGGAGCGGCCACCCCGCAGGGTCTGCAGTCCCCCTGACTGGGCTGCAGGGCCAGCAGCTCCCCTGCAGCCCAGGCAGGGGGCAGAGCCCTGGGGGTGCCCCAGACGGCTTCCCCCCACTTCCCCTTGTCGGAGGTAGGGGGAGCAAAGGGGGCTGAGGCTCCCGTCCCCCCCTGTTCCCAGCAAGATGAAGTGGGAGGGAAGCTGGCTGAGGCACCCTCAGACCCCCTGCACTCCACTCAGCACCCTGGCCAGGGTGCTGGGGGGGGGGT
>ML682284.1:1694716-1706879 GCA_007922195.1 Podocnemis expansa | reverse complement strand
GGGGGGGGGGTGGGAACATCCACCCAGGGTGCTATGCACCCTGGGAGGAAGGTCCTTGTTATTTCAAAACAATCCTTGTTTCGAAATAAGATGTCAAATCAGCTTATTTCAAAACAACTGGTTTCAAAATAACCCTCCTTTTGAAAGCAAAGTGGCTTAAGCTGTTTTGAAAGGAGGGCTCTTGTTTCGAAACAAGGAGCTCCCTCCTTTCAAAAGAAGAAAACGTTGTTTGGACGTAGGGACTTTTATTTCGAAACAACCAGTGTTGTTTCGAAATAAAAGCCCTGTGTGGACATACCCTTAGTGTCATTTTTTGATTCTCTTACTAGTGTTCTTTATTTGAGGTACAGATTTACTTTCAGCTTCAAGTATGATGTTTTAAAAGTAGTCTGCATGCAGTTTACATGCATTTCAAACTTGTTAACTAGCTTCCTCATATTTTTGTATTTCCCCTTTTTGCAGTTAAATGCTACTGACGTGGGTTTCTTTGGTATTTTTCCTCTTACAAGGATATTACATTTAATTACATTATTGTCACTATTACCAAATGGTTCAACTATGTTCACCTCTTGAGTTAGATTCTATGCTCTACTTAGGACTAAATCAGGAATCTCCTCTCATCTTGTGAGTTGCAGGACAAGCTGCTCAAAGAAGCAGGCATTAATGGTGTCAAGTTATTTTATCTCTGCATTCTTTCCTGAAGTAATATAGCCAGTCAACATAAGGATAGTTAAAATCCTCCCATGTTATTAGATTTTCTGCCTTTGTATCCTCTGTAATGTTCCTGTACATTTCACAATCATTATTCCCATCCAGACCACATGGTGGGTAATATATTTCTACTGCTATTGTCTTATTGTTCAAGCACGGGATTACTATTCATATAGATTCTATGGTACAATATGATTTATTTAAGATTTTTACTTTGTCTCCATGCTTTCTTACACAATAGTGCTGTGGTGCCATCTGAATTTAGGAAACTATTTATGGTATTATTTCATATTAATATTCCATAATATAACCATAATATAATCCATATCAGGTATTCAATGTTCAGTAACAATAGAAATGTTATAATTTGCTGGGAATAATTACATCATTTATGTGTAGGAACTGTACCTGTGTTAGAAGATATCAATATGTTTTTTGTGTGTGTTCCAACTGATACGCTTCTGGAAAACTCCCCAGCTAGCATTTCTACAGTCACTGTCTCCTTAATGGCCCAATTAGGGAGATCACAAGTGTAGTGGGCCCATGAAGAAACCTGTTCAGCCACAAGGGTTTGACCACGTGGTTATAATCTCCATTTTATTTCTAGAAAATACCTCATCAACTATGAGAGGGCAGAGGTAATAAAAGGGGCAGCAGCATAACCTCCATTTTGTCTTCAGCCAACACCTATCTCTGGATCTATTAATCTGCAACTGAACAAACGACTGAGATGCACCCAGGTGCTAGGTGTCTACCATAGGAACCAAATAAGCCTGCAAACTCCAACTTTTCCCAAGGACTTGCTTTACATGGACTCTCAATCATGCATATGTATGTCATTCGCTCTGCCCATTTAACATCTCTCATATTTTGTTTATTTTTCTATGTTAAACATTTTGTTGTTGTTAGTAAAGGATTGGCTGGCAGTGTGGTATTTTGGGGAAGATCCAAACCTATGTTGCTCTCTGTAATATGGCCGACCCTTTGGGGTCAGGAGAACCTCTCTCTTTAAGAGACCCAGTGGCTAGTTGGGAACCAAGGGCTGATATGCAACACAGGGGGCTGTTTATACTTCATTATGCTTCCTAACAACCAGTGTGAGGAATCAGAAGAATGGTTGGTTGATGATCAGGAATCTGGCTTAAGTTTGTCTCTCATTTTTGCAGCTTCCCTTGATTTCTGCATATTCAGGGAGTTATCCAGGGAGGCTCTGTTCACTATTGCTACTCCCCCACAATTATGATCTATTCTGTCACTCCTATGTATTTTGTTCCCTGGTATTACCATGTTCTACTGATGATAATAATTCCATCAAGTTTCTGTAATTCTTATTACATCAACATCCTAATTTAATGCCAGGCACTCTATCTCAGTGCATCTCAATGTTTAGTGGACCAGAGAACACCTAACTGTATTAATTACTTTAGGTGGAATACCTGATGAAAACATTTTCGAAAAAAGTTGGTAACAGTGGCGAGGGACTTAAATTGCCTCCATTGCAGCAAAGCTTCCAGGTGTGTGTCAATGCCCATCACCACACACCCTGGAGGCTTTGTTGCAGTTGGGCCATCGAATTGCTCCTTCTCCGTCCCAACTCATTCCCCCAATGGGGAGGAGTCGGGGTGAGTCACGGAACACCAGTACTATGTCTGAGGAGCACCAGTGTTTCACAGACCACCAGTTGAGAAACACTGCTCTATTTCACTCATCTTAGCATTTAAACTTCTGGTATAGTAAAAATATATAATATACTAAATAGTCTAGATGATGGTCTACAAAGAGTGTACAATGGGGGACTATCCCAGGAAGAAATGACTCTGAAAAAGATTCAGATGCCATGGTGGATAATCACCTGAACATGAGTTCCCAGTGCACTGTTGTGGCCAAAAGGGCAAATTCCATCCCTGGGGACATAACCAAGAGATTCTCAAGAAGCAGCAGAGGGGTTATTTTACCCCTGCATCTGGCACTGGCGTGAATGCTGCTGGAATACAGTGTTTAGTTCTAGTGTCCACAGTTAAAGAAGGAGATTGATAAATTGAAGAGCATTCAAAGAAGAGTCATAAGAATGATTAAAGAATTATAAAACTTGCCTTATAGTGATTGACTCAAGGAGCTCCACTGGTTTAGCTTAACCAAAAAGAAGTTTAATGGGGGTTTAATTACAGTTAATAAGTATCTATATGGGGAACAAATATTTAAGAATTGGCTCTGTAATCTGAACAGAAAGGTCCAACGCATATCAATAGTTGGAAGTTGAAGCGAGACAAATTCAAACTGGAAATAAGGCAGAAACTTTAACAATGGAACAATTTACCAGAATCAGGGTGAATTCTCCATCACAGACAATTTAAAAATTTAAAAAGATTCATCATTTTTCCAAAAGATCTGCTCTAGAAATTATTTTGAGGAAGTTCCATAGCCTGTGTTATACAGGAGGTCAAATTAGATGATCACAATGGTCCCTTCTGGCCCTGAAAACTATGAATAGAGAAGGTAAATAGGGAGATCAGAAACTCTCACTCTCATAATGCAAGAGTAAGTGACATTCAGTGAACTAAAGGCAGCAAATTCAAAAGTGACAAAATGGAGTATTTTTTCAAGTATATTATACAATCTGTCATGATTGAACAAGGGCATTTCTCAGAAACACAACCAACCTTGACTTAAACATTTCAAGTAATGAAAAGTCAACTACATCCCTAGGTAAATTATTCCAGTGGTTAATTTCTTTCCCTGTTAAAACTCTGCACATTATGTCCAGTATGAATTTGTACAGCTTCAACTTCCAGCCACTGGATATCATCACACCTCCGTATCTAAGACCAAGAACTTAGCTGGACATAAAATGGGAGATGATCTTTACATGAATATAAAGAATATCTAGAGTTATATCTATAAATATTAATAAGAATACAAGGAAACCCAGAGTTATACTTATAAATATGTTTTTTTAAATAAGCAAGAGTTTTGTAAGGAATATTGACTCTTCTCTTTCAGACAATAAACCAGTTCTGGCTTTTAAAAGTTAAGAAACTTATACCATAGTCAGCTACAAAGGTCTCTTGCACCTTCCTAATACACCTATATTATTAGCCACTGTCAGTGACTCAAAACTGGACTAGATCAGCAGTTCTCAGGCACTCTGTTTGGACTTGTTATTCTGTCACCATACAGCAGTGTGTTGTAGAAAGCTAAGGAGATGGATGAATTTGGCCTTGGGGTGGCAGGGTCTGATGTGTTCTGTAGGGTTGCGCCACGATACCAAGTGTGTCATAACCTGCAGAACGTTGAGAACCACTGGACACAGATCTAATCCAGTCTTGTCATTCCTAAGAGGTGGTAACATCACTCCAGAGTGACAAAGCCATACACATTACAGAGAAACTACTACTTGGATATTTTAGGGAGAGTTTTAGGATATTTACCAGGACAACTTTTGTATTCTTCTGCCTGCACAGACAGATGCACTTATTAGCATGAACTGCCTGGCAGCTTTGTAAAAAAAAACCAAAAACAAAACAAGGAGTCGTGTGGCACTTTGAGACTAACAGATTTATTTTTCGCATGTGCTTTCATGGGAGAAAATCCCACTTCGTCAGATGCTTCGAAGATGGGTGAACTTACAGTGCCACACGACTCCTTGGGTTTTTTTGTTTTTGTTTTTTGTTTTTTGTTTTTTTTTCCTGGACTAGACTAACATGGCTATTCTTTTGGAAATTGGCAGCTTTGTGCTTACATCCACTCCCCCAACCACAAAACTCAAGGCTTCACTCATGCCATAAGAACTTAAACACCAATGCCATTTGTTTCAGCACTACAGCTGTTCACAAGGGGCCAAAAAATATTTTTAATGGAGTTAGCGTATGTTTTCCAAGCTCCACTCACTAAAAAATGGCTGAACCACTTTCCCTCAATCTTCTTCAAAATAATTCACCTTCAGGCAGAAACAAGTTTTGGAAAACAGCAGCCTAAAGTAAATTATTTCAGAGTTATGAGTCCTTCAGAGCAGGCAATTAGGGTGGAAATGTTTGGGCACCCTTCACAACAGCTGTCACCCAGTGCTCCAACAGTAACAAATAAATAAGAATATTCCAAACCAGGCAAAAATTGCTTGGTCTCAGTTTGTTTTAATAGATTTTGAACTTCATTACTGCTGCATTTGAGCAATCATTCATGACTCTGGAGGTAAATTAGCACAATGTTTGTTTGATTATTCTTTTGAAACTGTTTCTAACTACAACTACATGAGCAAACAGGAATTAACAGAATGTTTGCTGAAACCTCTGAGTTTTACTTTATATGCACTTTCCCACTGCAGACCCTATAAAGCTTACAGCCTACACTCATGTATTGCTTAGTTCCAACTGAGAAATTTGCCACGAAATCCACCCTTTACTGCAAGAGAACCTATACTTTCAATTTTCTTTAAAAATGGGGTCATATCCTGGTGAAAAATGGCATCTCTTCCTTGATGTCAATGAAACTATGGTAACTTACACTGACAATATAGCTCATTATGTGCAAAGCATGTTCAAGCCTTACTGTTCATAAACCTATAAACCAATACCATGCTGCCTTCCTAAATCTGCAAAGAGGCTAAAAACACAACACTGAGAAGTGTTACACTGTCATTGCTGGCCTTTACATTAACTATCAACATTTCTAAATGCTTGCTCAATGCTGTGAAGAAGAGTGGGCTGTCACTAAGCTGAGGCACTGAGTTTCAGAAAAACCGGGTTCAATTTTTGGCTTTGCCACAGACTTCTTGCATGACTCTGCATTAAGAGCATGTCTAGGCTAGAGTGGCACAGCAGTAGTGTTGTGGTGCAGATGGTTCCTACACTGATGGAAAGGGGTCCTTCTATCTACATACCTAATTCACCTGTCTGAGAGGTGGTAGCAAGTTCATCAAATTCTTCTGTTGACCTAAATGTATCTACAGTGGCTATTAGATAATCCTAACTCTGGTGCACAGAAGGAAAACTTTTTCACAGACCTGAGTGATGTAGCTAGGTAGACCTAAGATTTAGGGGTAGACTGGGCCTCAGTTGTCTAATCTCCATGTCTCACTTTCTATCTGAAAAATTGCAAAAATTCTTTCTTTCACCCATCTTTTGTCTGCCTCATGTATTTAAATTGTATTTAAAAATGGTATAATATATCTACAACACAGTTCCTAGCAATGATGTGTGGATCACTACTATAATACAGATAATCATAATGGTTTTACAGCATGATAGACCTACAGATGCAACAATCTTCACACTGAGTGATTTGAAACATGAATGGGGTCTGGGCAAACACCATCTGCAGTGGCCAGAATAAATACGCTATAGAGCTGGAAGTCAGAAACCAAACAAACCACAGCAGAACTGCATGATGAGTAGAGTAATCTGGCAAACGCGGGAAAAAGTAATGCATAACACGAGAGTGGTGCCTGAGGATCTGGATAAGAACTGGTTGTATCTGGGTCTGACCCTGCAAGCAATTTTACACACATGTAATTTTACTCACATGAGTAGTTCAATGTGGAGTTATGCATGTTTTAAGTTTTTGTAGGACCAGGTACTTTCTGATTAATTATTTTCTGACTAACATTTCTCATTATACTATCTCCTATTATTTCCAATCTTAAACTGAACTCTAATACTAGCAGCCACAGTCCTAACAACTGAAACATTAAAGCAGGGACATAACCCTGCAACAAACCATGTTGGTAACTTTGGCCACACATCTGCACAAAGACATTATCATAGGACCTAATCAAGCCAGCAACTCATCAAGGGCTTGTTCACCTGTTTGTCAATCAATGTGATTTATGCCACCATTCGTCAGAAGTGCTCCCCCCCAGCCTTATACATTGGATATACAGGACAGTCTCTGCACAAAAGAATTAATGGAAGCAAATCTAACATCAGAAATAGCCACACTCAAAAACTAGTACCGGAAAACTTCAGTCTTCCCAATTACTCCACTTCTTATCTGTTAATAGCATACTCAGACAAATGAATAACAAATCAAAGCTTCAAAGAGAAACTACAGAATTGGAATTCATATGTAGATTTGACACAGTGCCCTCAGGGCTGAATAAAGACTATGGGTTCCTTTCCCATTTTAATTGGTAATTTTGCCTTCCTTACCTCTCCACTCCTACCTCCCTGCTAATTGCTGTCCTTCACTGTGTGAATCCTAACAACTACTTTGATTTGCTGCAACAGTGTGACCTGATTCTATGACTTGCACTTCCCAGCATTTATTTTCCTCCCATTCTGTAAGTTCTCCATCTTAAAGCATCTGACAAAGTGGGATTCTCTTCCACGAATGCTCATGTAATAAATAACTCTATTAGTCTTTAGAAGTGCCACCAGACTCCTAGTATATGTAATGGGTATTTACTGAGCCCTGCAGATAGCTGGGTAGCCGCTTCATATTCACAGGGATCTGCATCTGCAGAGCCATTGTTGTGGACTGTAGCATGGATGTGGATTCTATTTTTATCTGCCCAGGGTACGATCGCTGCAGCTTCTGCTATGATCCAGGTCAGAAGCACAAAAACAGGGGAACCAAGGAAGTGCTCCAGCCAATGCCAGCTCAGCTCAGCTCTGACAGTGATCTGCCAGCCAACAAGAGTCTCTCAGACTGACTATCAGTCTGTCAGCATGCTGGCCTTTGGTTTAGCTCCTTCAGGCAGCACACTGGCCTTTGATTGGCTTGTTCCCAAAAAAGGCCCTGCCCTCTTCTTCCTTTTGTTTGCAATTCACGTGCTATACTGGCAGAGATTTCATTGGCCAAGGAAATCTCTGATTGACAGCACAGCGCAAACAAGAAAAGGAAAAACTAGATGGGGCCCATACAAGCCAATCAAAGACCAAAATACTGCCTGAGTGAGCACAAGCCCAGGTGTGGATGAGGACACTTATAAAACCTGGCACATGGATGATGGATCAGATAAATATACTGAGTGGATGGGGATCAGATCCAGATCCACATATTTGTATCTGTGCAGGGCTCTAGGTACTTAGTGTAGCATCTCTATTGTCTTATCTCCTTTCCCTCTTTTTTTCCTTAAAAACCTTGAAGAATAATATTTGTAAATGAAAGATCATATCCTGTAATATCCAGAAGGGTAGCCATGTTAGTCTGTGTAAAGCAAAAACAATGAGAGTCCTGTGGCTCCTTACAGACTAACAGATTACTTTGGGCATAAGCTTTCGTGGGCTCCAACCCAATTTGTCAGATGCAGCAATCCTGTAATAGAGACTCACAAAAATTAGCAATGGATGAGACCCACTGAACAGAGACTTTCAGTCTGTCCTCCACCAAGTCAGGATGTTTCCCTGACATATATTCTTAAGTGCCCCTTGGCCAGCCTTCTTCAAAATATCTTTATCAATGGAGCTTCCACTAGTACTCCCAGACCAATACATCACACTGAGGATGCTTTCCCTGATTCAGTCAGTAGTATGATTTCCCATGTCATACCTTCATTGGTCTCTTCAGGGCTTCCTGAATGTCCACCCGCTTCCTCATAATGGTCTGATCCAGTTTGCGTTCAAAGGCTAACAGGTCCATGTATGCCTGGGACTCAGGAACCAACTCCCGGATCTGAGGAGGAAGCAGGGAATAAGCAAACACTGGAAGCAAGGAATTCATTATATTCCAGGAGCATTAATAAGTATCTAGGTCCAGCCCTTAGACAGAGTTTGCTTGACAGACATGATTGGCCATACAAAGCCTTTTAAATTTGTCTCAGTTTAAACCAAAAAAAACAAGGGTCTCTCCAGACAGAAGAAAGGCATTTTTAAAAATAACTTTACCACCTTGCACTGTTTAAAACCCTAGTGTACACAGAACAAGTTGTTTGCTAACTTGTTAGCTGGCTGTGCTGAACCCTGGGCTGCCTCACAGGCTTCCATGTGACCAGCAAACAAGTCTTGACATACAGCATGTCCGGTCTACATTAGGTTTAGCTATACCATCTAACACATTTTAAAAAACATCTCTTTTCCTAGTCTAAAAAAACTCTAAGAGTTGCTGGCAAGGAGTGGGGCAGGAGGAGAGAATGAGACAGGAAAGACAGGGGATGAGGGAGAAGTAAAAGAAAGTAAAAGGAGGAGGAGGTTTGAAAAAATAAGCCGGAGGCTTGGCAGGGATCCTCCACCTTAGGCTGCAAAGAAAATGCTTGGAATTGGTTCTGCATGTTCGTCAAGCAGGATCTGTATAGCAGTCCCCCACTCCTTGCCTGTGCATGGCTCCCATTCCATGATACTATACAGAGGGTTCCATGGAGCTGACAGACCCTTTAAGCTAGACATCCCACTTGACAGGAACCTAGTTCCACAGGCACATGATTTGCCTATCACTACACTGGAAAAATGTATCATCAGAAAATGTGTAAGCTAACATGCTGTTAAACATGACTTAGCCCTGGTGTAGACAAGGATTTAAAATGTGTGCAGTGGACCCTATGTTAAACATGACCAGCTAATATGGTTATAAACTTGACTGGGCTTTCCTATACTAGATGTCAAGTGATACTTAACATCACAATAGTTAGCAGATTTCCTAATATGAAGATGTATGTTCCCAGTGTAGAAATACTCCTGGCAATATCTAATTCATGACTAACTCTAAAGCACATAGAGCTTTCTGCCTGACCTCCTGAGTTAAGCCAAACAGGAACACAGCACACCTATTCTTCATTAAGTGTAGCTAGACATAGAGTGAATTGTGAACAATTATTCAGGAACACCTCCATGTCTAAATGAATCCAAAGGGGAAATGGGTTATGAACAATTCTTAGTCTACTCTCTCCTAAATCTCCTTGTCCTTTTCTGTTTCTGTACTACAAGAGCAAAGGCAACTTGGCATATATTTCTGCTTGTTATTTTTAATAATCTTGGTTACCATTTAGATTATTAAATTGCATAAGTAAATGGGAAAGAAACAGAAAGGGCCTAGAGGGCTTTCCAACCAAGCCAACCATCTTAGGCATGTGTACAGAAAGTGCCCTTTCTGCCAGGTATTTCCGTATACAACTTATCTGGTACAAACAGGTATGCCACTTCACAAGAAGTAGCTCCTGCTTTTGCCTGGGTCAGGACATCCAGCAGTTGCAGTTACAGAAATAGCTCAGCGAAGACTGGAGTGAGCCACCCTGCCCAAATCATTTCTGCCATTCTTCTAGTTCCAGGTCCACTCACCATTCCAGGTCTTGAAAGGTAGGAGAATGCTCATTAATTCAGGCATGCAAGCTGTAAGTTCCCCAAACCCCTCACCCTCCCAACACCCACTGTTTGATTGGGGCTGAGCCCTGAGTACCCTAACTCATTCCCCTGCACTGTGGATGGTGTGGGACTGAGCCCCAGGACTTGTTAATGAGGTCACTCTAATGTGTGTCTTTGAAAGATTTTACTTTCTCTACCCACCTGTTCACAGTTCCACATAAAGACAGCACACAGTGACCACTGTATTTAGACTGCCTAACACTTTCCACTATCAATGATTCTTGCAAACTTTTCCCTAGAAGCTCAAACCCCTCCATTCTTTGAAATTCAACTGGAGCAAGGCATGGGACCAGATGAGGACCTTGGCTATCTTTATTAGACAGCATTCATATTTAGCTGTGATAGAAGCTACTTAAAATGGCTGATTATCTTTTCACATTCTTCAGGAAAATGTTGACAGCACCTAAATAATACCTGAATACAAACGCTCTGAAGAGTCAAACCCACTCCACTCCCAGCATACATTGTACTGGGTACACTTGGAGCAATTACAATAACTCGTGTTAGGGAGAGAACTGGAATGCTGAGCCAGCCACTCCCCACCCCCTTCCACTGAACACAAACCCTGGACACTTGCTGGTGGATTTTCTGTACCTTAAAGTCTTTAAACCATTATTTGAGGAACCTAATAACTGAGTCATAGATTAGAGGTTTAGTACAGGAGTGGCTGGGTGAAGTTCTGTGGCCTACACTGTGCAGAAGGTCAGACTAGATGATCATGTTGGTCCCTTCTGACCTTAGAGTCTATGAGACATAGCCCCAGTATCACACACCTCACTCTATTGGCACTACAAAGAGCAGAAATGCTCCCAGGCCTTCGAGTGGTGGGGTAGACACTTAAAAAAATAAATAAATAAAATTTAAAAAGGGTGGACCATGATCAGAACAATACTCCAGATACAGCTCATGGACCCAGCAGCCATCTTTTACCTTTGCGGGGACCATACACACAGCAGAAGCTCTGCACCTCCCAGAAGTAGATATGGAGGTGTTAGCACCATCATAAAAGGTGCTTGTGAAACCTCATCTGGAATATTGTGTGCAGTTCTGCCCCCCGCCCCCATGAAAGATAGGAAAAAATGAAAGGAAGATGAATTCAAACTGGAACAGGTGCAGAAAAGGGCTCCTAGGATGATCCTCAGAATGGAAAATCCACCATATGAGAGGAGAGTTAAAGTGCTTGGCTTGTTTAGCCTAACCAAAAGAAAGTTGAAGGGAGATATGATTGCTCTCTATAAGTACATCACAGGGATAAATACCGAGGAAAGAGACAACTTTCCAGAGTACATCACCAAAGTGGACAAAAGTACAAATGGATACAACCTGTCCATCAGGAAATTTAAGACTTGAAATTAGATGCAGGTTTCTAACAATCAAAGAAGTAAAGGTCTGGAATAGCTTTCCAAGGGGAGCTGTGGGGTCAAAAAAGCTGGCATCAAAACTGAGCCTGATAAGTCTATGGAGGGGATGGTATGATGGGACAGCCTAGTTTTGGCAATTGACTGAACTTTGACTAACTGTGGTAGATATGCCAGTGGCCCGTGATGGGATGTTAGATGAGATGGGTGTCTGGCTGGTGAGTCTTGCCCACAATCTCAGTGTTTAACAAACTGCCATATTTAGGGTCAGGATGGAATTTTCATTCAGGGAAGAATGGAAAAGGCTCTTGGGGCTTTTCACCTTCTTCTGTAGCATGGGGCATGGCTCACTTGCTGGTGGATTCTCTGCACCTTATAGTCTTTAAACTGTGATTTGTGGACTTTAATAACTCAGTCATCAATTAGAAGTTTATTACAGGAGTGGATGGGTGAGGTTCAGTGGCCTGCGTTGTGCAGGAGTTCAGACTAGATTATCATATTGATCAATCCTGACCTTAAAATCTATGGGTATGTTCACACACACTTCTTATTTTGAAACAACAGAGGTTGTTTTGAAATAAGAACTGCCATGGCCACATGATGCACAGCCATTTCGAAACAAGCAAACTGCTTGTTTCGAAATGGCCGCCGTTGTTTCGGAACGGCTAAAACCTCATTTGGTTTCGAAACAGCCCTGTGCGGACATGTTGTTTCGGAACAAAGCGTTCTGAAACATGTGACCTTCCTCCCAGGGTGCTAAGCACCCTGGGAGGAAGGGCTGCCCCCTCAGCACCCTGGCCAGGG
>ML682284.1:1644905-1689716 GCA_007922195.1 Podocnemis expansa | reverse complement strand
GAAAGCTGGGAGAAAACATCCTGCAGTCCACTCCTGCTCAGCTCCTTTCACTGAGTCCCTTAGCCAGTGTCCTCTGCAGCTCTCTGTTTGCTCCTCTCCAGGCTTCTCTTCTCAGGCTTCTCCCTGGGTATGCAATTCCAGCTCAACAATAAAACTTGTGGGGCATGCTCAGTGTGCTCCCTCACCCTCTTACCAGAAGTTTCTAGTTTCTGGGCTCCAAAATCTGCCCAGCAACGTAACCCAGCCATAAGGATCCCTAAAAGAGATTGCACCTATTTAGGCACATGGGTTACACTACCACATCAAGTATCTGATTCTTTCTGAATCAATCATCAGATCAGAGTATTAGGGACTGTGACAGACAACATTAAAATACTTCTGGAAGAGGCCCAACCAGAAATTTTTTTCCCACCTCACTATAAAGCTTTTCATGATGAACGCTTTCAGATCTCCAGTGAAATTCCAACAGACTGCTCAAGAAAATCATTATTAGAGTTGAATAAAGTGCAATCATCCAAGCTCCCAGGGTCAAAGAGCTCAGATCTGAATGGATGCTTTATCTCTAGCAATGTGGCAGGAGATCTGGAGGAAATGGCGGACAAACTAGAGGCTCTAACATCAACGCCAGATCTGAGCACGGGCTGGAGAAATTAATATTACAAGAGTACTGTTCCTTCTTATAATCATGACACTCTTGGGATAAATCGACACTGGAAAAAAGGCATGTCGGAAACTCTGCTTCCACCCAGAAGACACCATTCAGGGCTTTACACTCTGAACATCCTGGGAATAAATTAAAGAACACTGGATTTTCCATATTGCTAACCACTAAACCCTTCGTTTTCCTCACGTGTAGAAAAATACAGCCCTTATCTCAGCCATCATAAATCACAAGTGCTGGGAACTGCATTTTGGCATGGGCTGCCTGCTAAAGTGTTGTCTTTCTCTTGATGATGACTGGCCATTGGTAATATTAGATAAAGGAAGAGTCCTGTGGCACCTAAAGCCTCAAATTTAAGTGCCACAGAACTCCTTGTTTGTTTTACTGAACTAGACTAACACAGCTGTCCCTCTGGAAATTGGATCAAGAATGTGTCACTCCCAAACTGCCTCCTGATATACCATATCAGGATATGCAATTACCTTTTTATTGGCTGAGATAGTATATAAATGTGGTATTACTTGTCAACATCTGAATATTAGGATATGTTTAATTACAACAGAACTCAGGGTTGTCTAGATTGGGGATGGGATTGTAATTTAATTTTAGGCTGTTGAATTACAGAAGGTGAATGAGAATGATCACACAGCGAATTCCTTGCTGAGGTCTCCTGCCCCCCACTGCTCAATTACTTCATGGAACTCATTGTACTGTGGGTAGTAGGCATAGGGGATTGTGTTGTTTTCCACTCACTCCCTCACCCCTCTACTCTATAGGAAAAAAAAAAGGCAGGAAAAGCTTTCCTAGATGTTTCTCTACAACAAGCACAACAGAGAGGCACAGTGCTGTATACAGAAAGAGGAATTAACTAAAAGCTTTCCTGGGCTGCAGGCAGAGGAAGAGCTATGTTGCTATGGTGCAGGAAACTGAAAAAAGATTAGAGCACCTAAATTCGAATTGTAGATTTCAACCTCAGTGCTATGCCACTTGCAGGGGTGGTGTTATCAGGTCAAATTACAGCACCATTTAATTTCAATTTACAGTTCTGACAGTGGAGAATAACACTGCAGAAAGTCGATCGAGGGTAAGCAGTATTATGTCGAACTTCTCTGTCAGTGTAGACCAGGGCTTAGTTTCCCACAGGTAGAAAGAAGTCTGAGAGTTTACCACGTCCCTTAGCTGTAACACATATATACGCAATCTGGTCTTGCTAGGATTCCACAGATGTTGAATATTGAGCTGGTCATAGTTTATTTCTCAGCCAATGTCTGTAGTATGTACCAGTGACTTTCACTGGGGAGGGAACAGTGAGCAGCACCACTTTGCACCTTATCTGGGATTATTCTCTACTAGACAGTTTTGTATCTCAGCGATAAATTACTGAATAGAAGCTAGAGCTTGATACGTAAGCCTCAAACTTGTAGAAGTATGTTACCCAAAGTCTAGCAAACTGCAGTGACCTGGGTACACAATCCCATGAACATTAGATATTTGAAACAATACCTCATGGATAATAAGACTCTGCATCTAGAACACAGAGCAGATTTACTTAACAGCAAGTCACACATTTTGAGTACCGAACCCTTTTATGCTATTGATCAAGAAATGGTTAAACATATGTTACTGGCTGCTACTTCAAGGCACTTTGGGAAGACTCCTGAACAGAATGGCCATACTGGATCACACCACTGGTCCATCTAGCCCACAATCCTTTCTTTCAATAGTGGCCAGTGCCAGATGTTTCAGAGAAAGTAACAGGTCAGTTTAGCTTCTGGTAGTTGGAATTTTAGGTACATCTAGAGCATGGAGTTGAGTCGCTGACAACCATGGCTACTAGCCATTAATGCACCTATCCTTCATGAACTTATCTAATTCTTTTCTTACCCAATTATATTGTTGCCCTTTACAAGATCCCTTGGCAATGTGCTCCACGGACAGCCTTTATACCATGTGAAGAAGTACTTACGTTTGTTTTAAACCTCCTGCCTACTAATTTCATTGAACAACCCTTGGTTCTTGTGTCAAGTGAAGAAAGGTGTGGAGAAATAAAAAAGTGTGTGTTATTTACCCCTTCACATCTCCCCTTAGTTCTCTCTTTTCCCGGCTGAACAGTCCCACTCTAATCTCTCCTTGTATGGAAAGCTATTCCATACCCCTAATAATTTTTGTTGCACTCTTCTGTACTTCTTCATTTTCTAACAGATCTTTTTTGAGATGGGATGAACAGAACTGCATGCAGTATTCAAGGCACAGACATTCTTTATATAGTGGCATTAGTGACAGGACTGAAGGATTTCTGGAGAGAACTAGAAGGTCAACATATGAGCCCCAGGCTCAGCAAGTCCCTTTTCCTTGGTAACTGAGCAGGGGGTATTCCAAGTTACTTACCACACTTGGAGCTAATCAAGGCCCTGTCCAGGACTTCTTAAAAGCCTTCGCTCCAGAGAAAAGGTGTGGCTGGAGTAAGAGCGAGGCGAGCTACCAGAGAGTGTGAGAAGAGGAAAGAGGCTGTTAGAAGGCAGATGAATCTAGGAAAAGGAAGAAAATGCTTGTCAGGAAGAGCCTGGCAGATACAAAGACTGTGGGGGGGGACTCCTGTCCAAAGGGGGAAAAGGGCCTTTCCCTGATCTGGAGACCTGAGGGAAACAGAGTCTGCCAGAAGGGACAGATTTAACTGAGCACTACCACACCCAGTAGCAGCAAGGAAGTCAGGAAAGGTCCTGCCTGAGCAGAATCCAGACATTATGTCAGGAGGCAAGGAGAAGTATTCCAGAGAATCCATCTAGTTTTCTGAAGCAGCAGAGCGAGGCTATGACTTGTAGGGCCCCTGTGCTGGGCCCTGCAGTTGAGAGTCGGACACACACATGCACCCCCACTCTCCCCTCTCCCCTCTCCCAGTCATCTACTGGAAGGACAAGTGGACCAGCAAAGAGACAAGGGCCTACAAGAACCAAGACAGTACTGCGAAGAAGACTCAGGGGTGAAGCAGTTTTCTGACCTACTGCTAGAAGAAAGCACTAGACCCACTAAGGTAGAGGAGGAACTTGTCACACATTATAATTATGTTATATCTTATCTATGGTTCCTAATGGTGTTAGATTTTTTTTGACTGCTGCTGCACGCTGAGTGGATGGTTTCGGTGAACTACACACAATGACACCAAGATCTCTTTCTTGAGTGGCAACAGCTAATTTAGACTCTTATTTTGTGTGTATAGTTGGGATTAAGTTATTTAATAAGCAGCATTGAATTTCATCTAGCATTTTATTGCCCAGTTTTGTGGCATCCCTTTGTAACTCTGTCCAGTAAGTTTTGGACTTAGCTATCTTGAATAATTTTGTACATCTGCAAACTTACAGCAATTCTGGGACACAGGGCAGAAACGTCCATGACCCCTCTAGAAAAGGAGGGCTGAGGTTACTGACCACAAGAGGTGAATGAAGCTCCCTCAGAGCAGCTAGCTCCATGCCCCCTGTCATCCACGCACAGTACCCTGACATTCTGTCCCAGACCTGCCGCTGCTACGCCCCAGCCCTGTCCTGTCTCTCTCGACCCACTCACCTCCACATTGCTCCCCGCCACTCTAAGTCCCCCCCTTCTCTCTTCGACTCTCTTCCCTCCCCCAGGAAGAGAGCAACAGTTGGAGGGAGGGGCTGAGCAGGGAGAAGTGGAAGGAGGGATACAGTGGCACCAAGGCCAAATGGGGGAGGAGCAGGGTCACAGGTGGAAGAGGAGAAGCTCCACCTGCTACCCATAGCCGGGGTCCATTCAAAATTGCTGGGCTCCTGGGCAATTGCCCCCTTTGCCCCACCACCTCAACAAGATAGCCACTCAGTCACCTTCCTCTACGCTTGTTGATATCTTCAAAGAATTCTAATAAATTGGTGAGGCATGACATCCCTTTACAAAAGCTCTGTTGACACTACCCCAGGAAATTATGCTCATCTTTGCATCTGCTAATTCTGTTCTTTAGTATAATTTCAACCAACTTGCCTGCTAGTGAAGTTAGGCTTACTAGCATGTAACTGGTAGGCACAAAAGTAGCATCTCATTAGCTATCTACCAGACATCTGGTACACAGGCTGATTTAAGCAACAGGTTATGTACCACAAATAATAATTCTGCTCTTTCAGATCTGAGTTCCTTCAGAACTCCTGAGTGACCTTCACATGACCCTTGCGACTGTTTATTTTATCTGTTGGTTTCAAAACCTGCTCTACTGACACCTCAGACTGGGACAGTTCTTCAGATTTGTCATCTAAAAGGCGTGGAAATCTCCTTCACATCCTCCACAGTGAAGACCGGTATAAAGAAATCATTCAGTTTCTTTGCAAGGACCTTGTCTTCCAAGAGTGCTCCTTTAATAACTTAACCTTACTGTAGCCCCACAGATTATTTGGAAGTCTCCTGATTTTGAGGCACTTTTTAAAAAATTGCTGTTTTTGTGTCTCCTGCTAGTTGCATTTCAAATTATTTTTTGGCATGCCTCATTATATTTTTAAACCTGACTTGGCAAACTTTATATCCCTTTCTATTTTTCTCAGCAGGATCTGACCTCCACTCTCCACAGGATGCCTTGTTACCTCCAAAAACAACAAGAGTCCCATGGCAACTTAAAGAACAAATTTCTTCAGGCAGAAGCTTTTGTGGGCAAGTGAGTTGGAGTCCACAAAAGGTCATGCCTGAGGAAATCTGTTAGTCTATAAGGTGCCACCGACTAACATGGCTACCTCTCTAGAAAGTGCTGTGGGTGTGGGCAGAGATGGCCAGTCCAGAGGCCAGGCCCACACTCCTGGCCCTCTCCTGAGCCAGCCACTCCCTCTGGGGGTGGGGTAGGCCAGCCCAGAGAGCAGGGTCCACTCTTCTGCCCTGACACCAGGCTGGCCCTCCCTGCCCTCAAGGTGGAGCAGCCAGCCCAAGGGAGGGGTGGGAGAGTGGAGCCCAGCCTCTGGGCTGGCCTGTCCTGCCCCAGGCCTGCTGTTCCACCCTGGGGGCAGGAAGAGACAGCTCAGAGCAGAGGCAGGGTTCTGCACTCCTGCCCTGCTGCCTTCAGCTTTGCGCCAAAGGCAATGGGGCGGGAGCGGAGGACAGTGTGGCCATGCAGGGGGCACAGAACCGTGGGGCCAGGGTCAATCATCCCTCTCACCCCACCCGTCCACTATTAGGACGGCCCTGGCTGTAGACGATGCATCCAAGGGTGCTGAGGGTGTGGTTGATGTGATTGCAGAGCCATTGCCTGTTATCTTTGAAAACTCAAGACAATTGGGGGAGGTCCCAGATGACTACAAAAAGGCAAATTTAGTGCCCATCTTCAAAAAAGAGATGCAGGAGGAACTGAGCAATTATAGACTGACAGCCCCACCTCCGTCCCTGGAAAAACTGTGGAACAGGTCATCAAGGAATCCATTTTGAGGCATTTAGAAGAGAAGAAAGTACAGCTAGTCCTCACTTAGTGACCTACTCGTTTAGTGACCCCTCAGACTTATGACCAGCTCTCTGATGAGTTGGTATTATGGCGATGTACGAGAACTCGCATCAACTCTCTCAGATTACCTATATTTACAGTACACTATGCAAACTAAGTTCAGTACATTAGAGCTTAAAACATTTAAAATATATATGAAAAATGTTATAAATGATGCAAAGGTGACATTAAAACTATCTACCGATGGTTGAAAAACCCACTACCAGTAAAGTACATTATGCCTGAAATACCGGTAAGGGCTGCTCCTCGTTTAGTGACCAATTCGTTTATCAACCGGGTTTCAGGAACGGAACCCGGTCACTAAGTGAGGACTACCTGTAACCAGAAACAATCAACATGGATTCCTCAAGAGTAAGTCATGCCTGAACAATCTGATTACCTTCTAGGACAGGCATCAGCAACCTTTGCCTGTCCCTGTGCTAGCCCCACCCACCGCACCCTCAGCAGGTGCCAGGAGCAGGGCAAGCAGATGTCATGGGCAGGGCCAGGGACTCCTCCATGCTGGCCTCACCCCCACATGCTGGGCTCCTGTCCCCTGCTGGCCATGCTGACCAGATGGGGGGAAGGGCCAAGAGCCCCATATGCTGTGGCTTCTCCCTACTTGCTGTCCTCCCCAGCAGTGAGGGGGCAGGACATGGAGCCAGGAGCCCTGCAGGGGAGTGAGACCAGCTGGGGACAGGAGTCACAGCTCGCACACAACTCTTGTGACCTCTTAGCCCCTCTGGGGGGGGGCAGAGCCAGTGGGGAAAGCAGCAGCAGCAGTGTGTGCCGCTCAGAATAGGCATATGTGCCAGGTTTGGTACATGTGCTGGGGGTTGCTGACCCTTGTTCCATGATGAGATGACTGGCTCTGTGGATGTGGGGAAAGTGACTGACATGATATACCTTGACTTTAGCAGTGTTTTTTATATGGTCTCCCACAGTATTCTTATCAGCAAATGAAAGAGGTATGAGTTGGATGTACGGACTAGAAGAAGGATAAAAACCTGGCTAAATCATAGGGCTCGATGGGTAGTAACCAACAATTTGATGGCAAGTTTGCAGCCAGGAACAAGAGGAAATCCCAAGGAACTAGTGCTGAGGCTGGTTCTGTTCAACATCCTAATTATTGATCTGGAAGATGAGGTGGATTGCTCCTTCATCAAGTTTGCAGATGACACTAAGTGAGGAGATGGGTAGATATGCTGGTGGGTGTGGATAGAACATGGGGTGACCCAGACAAATTGGAGGACTGGGCCATAAAAGTCTGATGAGATTCAATACGGACAAGTGCAGAGTCCTGCATTTAGGATGGAAGAATCCCATGCACTGTTACACACTGGGAACTGACCAGCTGGGCAGCAGTTCTGCAGAATAGGACCTGGCATTGACAGTGGACAAGAAGCTAGAGATAACTCAAGAGTATGGACTTACTACCAAGAAGACTAATAGCATATTGGGTGGCATTAGTAGGATCATGGCCAGGAGATCAAGGGAAATGATTATTTCCCTTTATTCAGGTCTGGCGAGGCCACATTTGGAGTAATATGTCCAGTTTTGGGCCCCCCATTACAAAAAGCATGTGGAAAAATTGGAAAGAGTACAGAGGAGGGCAAGCAAAATTATTAAGGGACTAGAGCACATGACTTCTGAGGAGAGGCTGAGGAAAGCAGGCTTGTTTAATCTGCAGAAGAGAAGAATGAGAGGGGATTTGATAGTGGTCTTTAACTACCTGAAGGTGGGGAGGTAGGGGGTCCAGAGAGGATGGAGCTAGGCTGTTCCCAGTGGTAATATGTGACAGAATTAGGAGCAACACTCTCCAATAACAGTAGGGGAGGTCTAAGATGAATATTAGAAAAAACCTTCACTAGGAGGGTAAAGCAAGCCAAGAGTCCTGGAGCATTTAAAGACTAACTAATTTATTTATTGCATGAGCTTTCGTAGGAGAAAATCCCAGTTCATCAGATGCTTTGAAGATAGAGGAACTTAAAGAAGAGGAGGAAAATTAAAAAAAAAAAAAAAGAAAAGCATCTGACGAAGTGGGATTTTGTCCCACAAAAGCTCATGCAAGTGTGTTAGTTTTTAAGTGCCACAAGACTCCTTGCTTGTTTTGCAGCATTAGACTAACATGGCTACCCCTTTGGAACTTAGGAGGGCAGTGGTTCTCAACTGCTGTGTTGGACACACAACTAAGTGTGTTGCTGGCAGCTGGCTCCCATAAGAAGCTGGAGCAAGGCAGCGGCTTCTCACAGCTGCAACTTCACAGCAGAGAGGAAGGGGGTAGGGGCTTTCTTGTGGTGGCAGGGGGCCTTGCTGCAGCAGCAGTAGGCTTTTTTGTGGCAGCATCAGAGGAAAGCACTCTGTTGCACATGCTGCCAACTGAGTCATGACACAACACACCTTGAAAACTGCTAATCTAGGGAAGTGGTGGAATCTCTAGCCTTAGAGATTTTAAGCCATGATTTGACAAAGTCCTGTCTGGGGTGATTTAGTTGGGGTTGGTCTGCTTTGAGTTGGGGTGAGGTATCCAACCCTAATCTCACATCCAACAATAATCTTCTATGATTCTAGAAGATCTTAAAGGGGTCAGAAGGCAAAGACAAGATGGATGCCACCATGTTGTCATCTTTATTTGACCCATTAGATTCCTATGAATCTGGTAATTCTTCATTTGACAATGACAAAAATGAAGACTATAAAGGCTCCTCCTAAAGAGGACACATGGGCTGGTATCATAGAGAACAGGCCCAAGAAGCTGATGTGTTGTAGATGTTTTCTTTCTTTGCAGCTCTATGATGATTGTTGTCACCAAAGCCAACATGACCATGGCATACAAGCAACTGAAGCCGAGGGAAGCATTCAGCCATCCAATGGAGCTGGAGAAAACTGCTAACTGAAAGCCAGATGCTCATAGATTATTCCCGATCAGAGACCTCTCAGAGTGCACTTTAAACTGCATATGTTGTCATTCTGCAGATGCTATGCTAATATGAACTATCTAACTACCTAGACAGATCCCTGGTAGTAGTGGGACTGATATTGTGGGAATCACCATTTTACATCCCATCCTACCTTCCGTGGTGCAGAAGGCTCAGGAGGAATACATAAATACTTACATAAACACTTGTTTAGCTACAGCAGCAAAAGGAAAGGAAAAATGGAGGAAAATTAGGTTTTCCCTGGCCAAAGACCTTACTTAACTCTTCCACACAATCTGGTATAGTACCAAATCCAGCTGGCTCAGTATTGCTGAAACCATGCTCCAGAAACACAGCATCCATTAGTTCTGAAGATTTTAGTGCCAGATAAAACTTCCTGGCCATCAAGATTCCTTATATCTAGAGAGGCTCTTGGCATCAAATCCTTACAAGATTTGTGATGCTAGTCTACCTCAGAGTTTGAAAAGTTCCCTTGCCTCCTGCTTCTTCTCCGCAGACTCCTGAAGACTTGAGGTCAATGGGGCAGCTGACCTCAAGCTACTGAAAGTCATTCAGAACCAAACAAATATTGATGTCCTTTTGTAGGACAGAGATTCAGCCTGCTCCTCAGACTAAGACTAGATGGATTTTAATCTCTCTTCAAAAAGAAAGAAAAAAGCCAAGATCCCCAATTCTAACAAGCCTGAGCGTGAGGCTGGTGCATACCTACCGCCTGTGGACAAATGAATTTGTCTTAGATATTTGAGACAGTGTGTATATTGCTCAAAAGTCAACATTTTTGCTTTACAGGAGGCACAGCACTTGAAGTCCGACTCGTTGTCTGTCACTGAACTGACTGAAACCAGAAGTCCTGAATGGCTAATTGTAACCTAGAGTATAATGAACAATATCTCAGCATACTCACTACTACAAAAAGTGATCAAATGAAATGGATGGGTAGTTGGGTTTTATGATCCTTTGATACCCTTTATTCATATATTCTAAGAAGTAAGGTATAGGCATGTGATCCTAATGGGCATTAGTTCGAAGATGGCTCTGTGCTTCATACACCTCAGAACTGTTGCATATAGAGAGTCCCCTAGCATGGCTAATGCAATTCATGATGGGCTCTAAGGGTCACTGACCAATACCATTTAGACAAGCCACCTGGAGTCTATGAAAGACAACATGATATTGCATGCAGTAGTTAGGCAAGTATCGACCACTCAGAGTAGCCATGAGTAGTTCGTCCTAACCTAGCCATATTTCAGCAACACCTTAGCTAGGATCCTACCACCTGCTAAAAATCTATTCTGTTTATGATCATCGTCTTAACTAAGTAGCAGCAGGCTCTAGATCTTAAATCTATAAAGCACGTTTACAGGAAGAAGAGCAGGTCATGAATCATCAGTGGTGCTTGACAGAAGGACTAATGGGCATGATCCTGTAGTTTCTTGTTAATGAAGCATGTATTTCTTCACTGATGGCACAGCACTGACAACTTAGCACCAATATGCCAAGCCATCTCTGTGGTATAGAGCCATGCTTCTTTTGGGAGTCCAGGGCCACTATCAGGTTACATCATCATCAACCCAAGAATTAGCACAGTAATATGTGTTTAAGCTATAAAGTCAGTTCCAAGGAAAGCTGCATTTTCTTCTTCCCACTTTGAATGCAAATTACTTCTCAGTCAATTTCTCTTTGAAAGGAAATGTGCTCAGAACAGGGACTCAAGATTCTTGTCAATTTCCAAAGGGATAGCCGTGTTAGTCTAGTCCAGCAAAAAAACAACAAGGAGTCGTGTGGCACTTTGAGACTAACAGATTTATTTTTCGCAGGAGCTTTCGTGGGAGAAAATCCCACTTCCTCCAGGCCTGACTTTGGCACTCACACGTTGTGAGGCCTTTGCCTCACATGATGGACTCTTTTTGGAGAGAGAGACAGGGTTTGAGAAATCAGCACAAGCTGTAGACCATGCAGCATGGAAAGGATTGGGAAAACGTGCAAAAGCAGTAGTAGAAACACAGTTCATTGAGCCATCACAAAACCAACAACAAAAGTGACCGACAGTTGTGACACTAGCATCCACGGGACTACATTAAAATCCAAAAGAAATAAGTCTGGCACGATGTGACTAGGTGCCATAGCTGCAACACTTCTAGGCTATGTCCACACACAAGCCGTTTTGAAACAAGCTGTTTTGAAATAAAGGCCTTATTTTGAAACGCCTTATTTCGAAATAACAAAAAGCTATTTCGAAATAAGGAAAAAAGAGAGAATTGAAATAGCATGTCCACTGTGACAAGCTATTTCGAAATAGCGGAGAAGAGGGGCAGGGAGGCCTGTGCTGGGCTGGGGATGCCCCATCCCCGGGATTCCCCTGCCCCCCCATTTCTGCAGGGGGTGGGGGGCTTCCCCTGCCTCCCCACGGCTCCTGCCAGGGGCGGGGGGCTTCCCCTGCCCCCCCCGGGGCTCCTGCCATGGGCAGAGGGGCTTCCCTGGTGCCCCCCCCACCGCTTCTTCTATCTAGCCCAGGTATACTGTCATCTGACCGCAGTCCATGCCAAGTGCAGAG
Source organism: Podocnemis expansa (assembly GCA_007922195.1). NCBI lineage: Eukaryota > Metazoa > Chordata > Testudines > Podocnemididae > Podocnemis > Podocnemis expansa. The sequence goes on along the minus strand of ML682284.1, from coordinate 1,678,098 downwards.
GGAATGAACAGAAGAGATAACCATCAAGTGAGCCATCCCATCACCCCAACCTAGGTTCTGGCAAACAGAGATCAGGGACACTTTAAAACATGGATTTGCATCCCTGCCCATTTTGGCTAATAGCCACTGATGGACCTATCATCCAAGAATTCATCTCCTTCTCTTTTTAACCCTATTATAGTCTTGCTCTCACATCATCTCTAGCAAAAGAGTATCACAAGTTGTCTGTGTGTTTCCTTTTGTTCATTTTAAAACCACTACCTATTAATTTCATTTGGTGATTCATAGTTCTTGTGTTATGAGAAGGAGTACATAACACTTCCTTGTTTACTTTCACCACAGCAGTCTTGATTTTTATACACTTCTATCATATCCCCCATTAGTTGTTTGTTTCTCAAGCTGCAAAGACCCAGTCTTACCTCTCTCTCCTGATACAGAGTCTGTTCCATACCCCTAATCATTTTTGTTGCTCTTTTCTGTACCTTTTTCAATTCCAGTATCTCTTTTTTGAGATGGAGTGACAGACCTGCACACAGTATTCAGGATGGGTTATATCAGGGATTCATAAAGAGGCAATATGATATTTCCCTTTCCTAATGATTGTCAACATTCTGGTAGCTTTTACACTGCCACTGAGTGGATGTTTTCAAAGAACTATCCACATTGATTCCAAAATCTCTTTCTTGAGCAGTAAACACCTAATTTAGAGCTCATCATTTGACTGTCAACATACTATCTAAGCTCATCCTCATGTGGCCTTATTGAATAACTCCTCTGCTTTATTGGGCTGAAACCTTTTATCAGACTGGTGTCTTTAGAACCGCTAGTAAGTAAACTAAGTCTCCTGTGCTGCCACCATTGTTCCCAAATAGCTGCACTGATTAACTAATTAATTCTATTATGTCATGTTTATAACTCAGTATCACCTAGAACTGAGGCAGCTTTCTAGAAACATATAATAAATGACAGTCCTTGCCCCAAACAGTTTATAATCTAAAAGACAGGCCTTAATAAGACATACAAGTGACAAGTGGGTTGGGGGATATGTGGTAACACACATAAACAATTCTTAGCTAGTCCAAAACAGTGATCACAGTTTATTCCCCACACAGGCATTACCAGGTTGCACCTGCTACAGACATTACAAGAGAGGTGAGTTTTGATGGTGTCATTGAAGGAGATGACAGGTAAAGCCATGCTTATGAACAAGTCGACACAAAAAGATGTACAATGAAAAAAGAGGGGGCCAGGACAGACCCCTAAGGGAGGCCCCTCAAAAGAGGAAGAGGTGTGGAGGAGGAACACTCAGCAACACACTGAAGGAGTCATCTGCAAGGCAGGTGGAGAACGATGAAAGAACAGAGCTATGAAAGCCAAGGAATGACAGAATTTTAAGAGTATTTACTGTAATATCAAAGCAGCTGATTGGTCAAGAAGGATGAGTATGAAATTTGATCAGGAAGAAGTCAGAGGCCTTGGTGAGACCAATACATATTCGTACTGTGAGAAGAGGAAGCTGAATGAATTGGGAGATGAGGGCAGGGTGAGAAAAGTCAAGAAATGGGAGGGGTGGGAGTAACTGTGGCAGGTAGAGGGTTCAGAGGAGGAGAGCAGGAAAATAATCTCAGTGTGTCTGACAGGCAAGAGGAGAAAGAGAAGAGTGTGTTGGGGATAGAAGAAGTCACATCAGGATTCACAGGGGCCTATAGGAATTACTATGATCATCTCACTTGATCTCCTGCATAACACAGGCCTGATCATCTTGTCCAGTGATTTCTTCATCCAGCTGATCACTTCCAGCTGAGCTAGAGCACTCATCTGTTAGAAAGAGAGGCACACATCTGGTTTATACAGTCCAAATAATTAAGAACCCATTTTTCCATTGGGCAGCTGTTTCAATGGTAGGTCTCCTCACTGATGAAAAAACCTGGCTTATTTCTAGTCTGAATCTGTCTAGCTTCAACTTTCAGTCAGTGGGGTTTTCATTCTGTTTTTGTCAGTTGGATTAGAGAGCATGCTGCTACCAGAAACCTTCTCCTCATAGAGATACCTATAGACCATGATCAAATCAACTCGAACGTTTCTTAGTTCAACTAAACAGACTGAGGTTTTGTTGGTTTTTTCTTTGCAGAAACTGGTAATGTTCTGCATGGACAAGAAGCAGAAGTGTTTTACAAGGAAATAAAAAATGGCAAAGAGGATAGAGACCATGACAGTCTATCAGTGTGGAGAAGGAGTGTTTGACCAGGAAGGCAGAAAATCTGAAGAAGAGAACAATTTTATAGCAGGGGAAGTCAGCAAGATCCATGGGACTTCCATCAGAGAAACTCAGCAATACGGCAGTAACATACTGATTTTTTTTCCATATTTTCAAGTATCTGACGAAGAGGGATCTCTCCAATGAACGCTCATGCAATAAAGAAATTTCTTAGTCTTTAAAAGTACTGTGATGAAGTAAGAAAACCTCTTGGGTTACTGGGGTTCTTCTTTTCTGTTCCTGTTCTTTGGTGATGGTATTCTGGTGATGGGACACAGGGGTGTGATAACTATAGGTACCACTGGGGGGAAGAGGCTTTAGTGCGACCTTACCTGGACCTCCCGGGGGTGACAGGTTGTGGTCGGTTTAGACCAGGGGTAGGGTAGCTGGATGTAGAGGAGAACAAAGGGAGGAGAGGGGAGGAAGGAAGATGTAGGTCGGAGGGGCAGGACCTCCGGGGCTCATCCTGGGGGTTTACTGTCAGACCTCCTGGTTGATCTAAGAGCCAACTGTCCTAGCTGCTGTGGAAAGTGGATTGCTAATAAACCCTCTGACTGCTACACTGGCTGAGTGTCACTGCTGATTGGGATGGCTGGCACCCTTGTGGAGGCAGGAATCCCCCCCACACAAGGGAGACCAGACAGAGCAAGGGTTGGACCCTCTGAGCCTGGATTTGGGAGCTGGCCACAGGTAGTGTGGAGACCCGGGTGTTGAACGGGAGAAGGCTCCACCGTAGCAGAGTCCTGGTGGGCTGTGAACACAGGGGTCCAAGAGGCTTGTCTGGGTTCTCCGTGACATCTTGGTGGCAGCGATGGGACACCATACAGCGATACCCCACAGTGAGTGACTATCTAGTGCAGTGCTGGCAAGAGGGGGCAGTGGGAAGGGGTAACGTTGGTCCCTTCGGAAGGACAGTGTGTGTCTGTTCAGACACAAGGAGCTTTGTGGATCAGCAGGCTCCTGGGCTCACTTGATGAAGCTGCCCAGCCCAGAGACAGCTGGGATGTTGTTCAAAGACCTGCATCCCTGACCAAGAGAGGAGTTTCCTCCAGGGTGGTCTGGACAGTCCCTGGAAGGATCCGTGCCCTGGATTTGAATTGGGAGGCAGGGAGGCAGCCAATCAGAGGCCCACTGCCGGGAGACTGAACGAGAGAGCAGTGAATATGCAAATATCCTGCACCTGATTGGACAATGGGGGAAGTGGACTCAGTCTGGAGGGGACCCCCAGGTGTGCTTGTTGAAACCTGATCCCGAGAGCTGGATTCTCTGAGAGAGACGTGGGTCTCACATATTGCTGGTGATAACAGTACAACATGGATTACAAGCGGTTGTTAAAACAAGAACTAGTGAACATTAATAAGTCTCAAGGATTAAAAGTCGGTAGGCTCACCAAGGGGCAGCTCATTGCCCAGCTGGAAGAGAGCGATGGGGGCAGAGAGAGAGACCCCTCAGTGGTGGGAGCCTCCAGGGAGCTCAGAAGTAGCAGCAGCAGCAGCCCTGAACTGCCCCAACAACAAACCCCAACCAGAGAGGGGCGCAGGCAACGCCAGTCTGCCCCAGAGGAGGTGCCCAGAGGAGCTGGGAGCTGCAGCCCGGGGCCTTCTCGGCAGCAATCCCCAATCCCTAGGGGGCACTCACAGTTCAGTCCCCCCCCCCCCAAAATAAGGCGGCTGGAACTGGAGCTGAGGCTACAGGAGTTAAAGGATAAAGCAAGACAATGCCAATTTGAGTTAGAAATGAAACAGCTGGAGATGGCAGAGAGAGAGAAAGAGACACAACATGAGCTGGAGCTGGCCAGACTTAGGAGCCAGGAGGGGGCCCCAATGAAAAGTGAGGGCAAAGTCCGAGAGCCTCTTCCTGCTGGACCCCAAAGTACTAAGTTGATGGGTCCCTTTGAGGAGGGAGGGGGCATTGATACCTACCTCCCATCTTTGAGAAAACCTGTAATGTGCATCAGGTGAATCTCGCCGACTGGCTGCAGTATCTGACCCCTCTTCTGGGTCCAAAAGTGATGGAGGTACTCGGTCAGATGGAGGGAGCGGAAACTGGAGCTTATGAGCAGTTCAAGCAAGCTCTGCTGCTAAAATTTCAGCTGACCCCTGAGGCGTACCAGGAGAAACTACGATCTGTGCAGAAAGAGCCAGGGGTGACCTACCTGGAAACCAGCACATTGACAAAGGAGTACCTCTGGAAATGGACTGGCTTAGCTGGGAATGCAACCAGGGAAGAAGTGGGGGAACTGCTGGGCCTGGGGCAGTTATTTAATTTTTCCCCCCCCCCCCCCCCCGACCTGAGGCTGTGGCTGATGGACCAGAAACCCAAGGACCTATGCAGTCCTGGCAGGCTGGCTGATGAGTTTGTGGCCAGCCGGTCGGGGCATGGACTAGGTCTGAAGGGGGCCGGAAGGGGGACCTGTGGTGGAGGCTCCAACAGGACTCTCAGAAGGGAGCCCCAGAAAACAGATCATCCGAAGGAACTACTCAACTAGGCCCTGGTGAACAGGGAGACTGGAGGTGCTTCTCGTATGGTGAGACAGGACACAAGAGAGCACAGTGCCCAAAACACAGAGACAAGAGGGCCAAACCAACTGCTCAAAGGCTGCATTGGATAGGAGCCTGTCCAGCGGAGGCACTAACCATGGCAGAAGCGGCAGATAGTCGGGCTGACACTCCCAGTGAGGGAGTGGGTGGCCAGGTGGGCTCACTGGTACTGGGCAGGTCTCCAGACTCAGAATCCTCTATTTACCAAGTGAGCTCAGGCCCACCAAAGGGAGGTCAGCAGCTCCTCATCCCTATTGAGGTAGAGGGAAGAAAAGTCCAAGGGTTCTGGGATACGGGTGTGGAGGTGACTCTGGCCTGGCTAGAGATGGTGGGACCCGACAAGATGGTCCCTGAGACTTATCTGAACCTAAGGGAGGTGTCCGGGCAACCTGTACAAGTGCCTGTAGCAAGACTGCATCTGAAGTGGGGAGGGAAAGAGGGCCTCAAGGAGATGGGGGTGCACAATCGTTTGCCAGCTGAGGTACTGATGGGACAAAATCTAGAAGGGTGGCCCGGTGAACCCCAGAGAACATTGGCTGCTACCAGGAGTCAGGGCCGGCAGGGGCTCCTTACGCCTAGTGTCCCTGAGACAAATATGAGAAACCTTGCAGGGGGTGGACGAGACCGATGGGGCCAGAAAAGTGCGAGGAGGAGGATCCCACCCCGGACAAGGCTGGGGAACAGACTCCAACATCCTCTCCCACAGACGAGTTTCAGGAAGATCTGTGGGGCGACCCTTCACTAGCAAAGCTGAGGGTGCTCGCAGACCTTGGAGCTGAGGAGTCCCTTGGGAGAGATCGCAGGGAGAAATTCCTGTGGGAGAAAGGAGCCCTGTACTGAGAGTGGCCTCCAGTGGCAGAGGTGGAGCCGTGGCAGGTCAGGCGACAATTGGTGGTGCCCCAAAGATACCGCCAAAGACTGTTGTCCTTGGTCCATGATATTCGTCCATCGGGACACCAGGGGATAAAATGCATCCAGCAGCGGCTGCTGCAAAACTTCTACTGGCCGGGAATTTTTGATGCAGTCAAGCGATATTGCCAATCATGTGACACTTGTCAGAGGGTGGGGAAGGCCCGGGACAAAAGCAGGGCCAAGCTGAGACCCCTCCTGGTCATAGAGGAGCCATTCCAGAAGGTGGCGATGTACATAGTAGGGTCCCTCAACAAAGCCACCCGATCAGGGAAGAATTATATTTGGGTGGGGGTAGATTTGGTTACCCGGTACCCAGAGGCTGTACCTCTGGCTCCCACTGAAACTGACACGGTGGCAGATGCTCTGATGGGCATTTTCAGTAGGGTGGGGTTCCCACAGGAGGTCCTCACAGACCAAGGGTCTAACTGTCTGTCAGCCCTCTTGCAGTGTCTCAGGGAAAAGTGCGGGGCCCAACATACCTGGGCGTCAGCCTATCACCCGCAGACCAATGGGCTGGTGGAAAGATTCAATGAGACTCTGGAAAGGATACTAAAGGTCTTTATGGCTCAATACTCACAGGACTGGGACAAATATCTATCACCCCTGTTGTTTGCATACTGGGATGTGCCCCAAGAGTCCATGGGTTTCTCTCCATTTGAGCTGTTATATGGGAGAAGAATGAGAGGCCCTCTGGACTTAGTAAGAGATGAGTGGGAGGGGAAGGCTTCCCCCACTGGGGAATCAGTAGTAGAATACATCCTGATTTTCCAGGAGAAACTCATGGGGCTTATGGACCTGGTTAGGGAGAACTTAATGCAGGCCCAAAGGCAGCAGAAAGCTGAGGATGATTGCAATGCCCCAGCCAGATCATATGGGGTTGGGGATCAGGTGAGGGTTCTTATCCTAGTGCAAAGGAATAAGCTCCAGGCTGCCTGAGAGGGACCCGTCAAGGTCACCAAACAACTGAGTGACATGAACTATGTGGTAGAACTGTCCCGCCGGTCACACAAACAAAAAGTATACCCTGTTACTATGATGAAACATTACTTTGACAGAGAGGGGCTGGGACTGACAGTATGCGGACAATGGGAGGGTCTGGGGGGAGATCCCCTGTTAAGGTTCGGTAGCCGGGTGGAGAATGGATCCTCCCTGGACTCAATTCCCTTATCCGACCAGGTAACTGTGGCACAGAGGGAAGAGATTTGCGCAGGGCTGGAGTCCTACCGACCACTGTTTTCTAGCCGGCCTGGGCTTACCAACTTCGCAGTGCACCACATAGAGATCAGGACGACCAATCCCATAAAGTGCTCCCCAATTAAAGTCACTGGGAAGGTAGCCCGGGATGTAGAGAGGGAGATCCAGGACATGCTGGCCTTGGTGGTTATACAACCATCTAGCAGCCAATGGGCTTCTCCGGTAGGGCTGGTACCCAAGAAAGACGGATCGATCCGGTTCTGTGTAGACTATTGCAAGCTGAACTCTGTCACAATGTCTGATGCATACCCATACCACGGATGGATGAGATTTTAGTCAAGCTGGGAGGGCTTACTAAAAGGGTACTAATGCCAAGCTCAGGAGGTGGGGGGTTAATCTTTCAGGGGTATGATATGGAGGTGATACATGTCAAGGGAAGTGCGAATGTAATAGCAGATGCCTTATCACGAGGGTGGGGGTCAGAACTTCCCCAGGTCACTGGCGGAGGTGACCCCGCTCAGTTCAGTCTCAAAGGGAGGGGGAGATGTGATGAAGTAAGAAAACCTCTTGGGCTACTGTAGTTCTTCTTTTCTGTTCCTGTTCTTTGGTGATGGTATTCTGGTGATGGGACACAGGGATGTGATAACTATAGGTACCACTAGGGGGGAAGAGGCTTCAGTGCGACCTTACCTGGACCCCCTGGGGGTGGCAGGTTGTGGTCAGTTTAGACCAGGGGCAGGGCAGCTGGATAGAGAGGAGAACAAAGGGGAGAGAGGGAAAGAAGGAAGATGGAGGTCAGAGGGGCAGGACCTCCAGGGCATGTCCTAGGGGTTTACTGTCAGACCTCCTCGTTGATCTGAGAGCCAACTGTCCTAGCTGCTGTGATAAGTGGATTGCTAATAAACCCTCTGACTGCTACACTGGCTGAGTGTCACTGCTGATTGGGACAGCTGGGACCCTCGTGGAGGGAGGACCCCCCCCCCCCAAGGGAGACCAGACAGAGCAAGGGTCGGACCCTCTGGGCCTGGATTTGGAAGCTGGCTACAGGTAGCATGGAGACCCGGGTGAACGGGAGAAGGCTCCACTGTAGCAGAGTCCTGGTGGGCTGTGAACAGAGGAGATCCAAGAGGCTTTTCACTTCTTGTTTGTTCTGTGATAAAGAAATCAGAGAGATGTGCTTGGTGAAAGAGCAAGTCAAATCATGGTGGGCAAGTCAAGATGAATGAGAAGAGACAGGTGCTTCGGGTTATCTATATGGATTACAAAGGCAATAGGGATGGAGGTGGGAAACTGTGACGACAGAAAGATGGAGGGACAGGAATCAGTGTCAGAAGAAAGTAGATGACAGATGGGAGGAAGGACAGAAGACTCAGATGAGTGCAGTCCAGAAGAGAAAGAATGAAAGACAGGGGGCAGAGGAAGGCAGGATGACACCCCATCAAGTTCCTTTTGGGACAATTCAGAGCAGAGGGTTTGAGAGAAATTACCACCATAAGAGAGAGAGGCTACAGGTCCTGTTGTCAGACAGTGGACCCTGGTCTTGAGAGACAAAAGGGAACAGAGGATGAAAAGATCATTGATGGCTGTTATCTTTTTCAAGATGGAACTGTGATTCAGAGAGAACAAGAGAAGGCAAGGAGGGCATGGGAGCAGGTGGGATGGATATATGGTTTGAAAGGGAAAGATCATGAGGTGTAGGTGAGGTGGGGGAAAGGACGAGAATAAAAAGAACAATCTGAAGTTAACATTGCTGAATATAACCTACTAAACTCTCAGTCTTGTAATGCTGCAGTATGTATGCCTGGGCATCACACTAGGCTAGGCTGGCTGTGTACAATTAAATACACACAAAATTAAGAGGAGCTCCAGCAGCTAAAAATGGCAGCAGCTATGCGGGCTCTCAGCAAAGAAAAGCACAAAGTTCCAGCACTGACTGACTGCAGTGCAAGCATAATCAGAGCATCTGTGTGTCCAGGTGGGTGTTCTGTGTGCCCTTTCTCCAATCTCTGCAACCAGCAGCCTACACTGAGGAAACCACACATTCTCCCCACTCCTCACAAAAAATAATGTCGTTTTCAAGAGTGAGTGCAATTTATTTTGAGATATCCCTCATCCTTTGGGAAGCACTAGCAGAAAGGCAGCAAAAAGCCCAAGGAATAACTGAAAAATATTTGCCACATACTATAGGTCACATGGAGGGTAGGGGGGCAGTCTATACCCAGCCACTGATTGGCTAGAAAGCTCTCATGAGATTTGGAAGCATGAATTGTTCATGCTCCCAATAGTTACAGCTTGAGATTTTCCAGCTGATGGAAGAGACTGTATTTATGCTATTCACTAATCCCAGAAGGGAAGGGAGGGGAGGAAGGAGGAGAGAGGAAGCCCAGGAAAAATGAAATTACAGTTAGCCTAAGATTACACTGCATTGGTGCAATCACCAGTTCAGCTACACTGGTGGAACCAGCTGTAGATGATGTTCTGGCAGCTTCCGGTGCTTTTACCACTGTATTGGTTACAATGATTTAACTGATACAGTGAACAAAACAGTGCAATCCATATTCTGTCTACACTAAAATGCCTTCTGTTGCTATCACGTGTGTAGCTTTTTGGCAAAATTCCCTAGTGTAGAAAAGGCCTTGAACATCACTGAGTTACCAGTAATTTGATAAACAAAGACACGTCTTTTGGTGCCAGTGGAGTGAATTCTGTCTGATTCAGCTGCAGGAGCTATGTGTTTTGTTTTGGAAGTGGGAAATGCTGCCTTTAACAAACATGGGAATAGCTTCTATTCTCACCACTCAAGTAGAAGGGTCCCTCTCAAAGATCTCTGTATTTAGCACCAGGACAATTGGTTCTGGAATATTGTGTCCAGTTCCAGGGTAACTGTACCAGAAGAGACATTATAATGACTAAAGAATTGGAAAACCAGTCTCAAGGAGCTGAATCTGTTTAGTTTATCAGAGAGAAGGTAAAGGGATGACTTGAACACACTCTACAAGTACCTACACAGGAAGCAGACATCAGATAATAGAAGGTTCTCTAGCAGACAAAGGTGTAACAAGAACCCATGGCTGGAAATTGAAGCTACACAAATTCAGACTAGAAATGAAACAAGTTTTTAACAGTGATGGTAATTAACCACTAGAACAATTTACTAAGGGGTTCAGTGGATTCTCTCTCACCGGAAATTTTTAAATCAAGGTTGGATTTTTTTTTTTTTTTTTAAAGATCTACTGTAATGGGAATTAATTCAGGAAAATCCCAATGGCCAGAACTAAATGATCACAATGGTCCCTTTTGGCTTTATAATCTATTAATCTAAAATGGTTGTGGCCCATTGGGGACCAGTGTGTGAAAGAGATATAAAACTGAAAGGATGCTGATCTTGAATTTCCATACTAGGAAAGGACAAGCCCCTCGCAGAGCAGAGATATGGCGCTAAAATGAAAAATCTGGAGAATGTGTGTGTCAGGAAGGTCCTGGGTTTTTGACTACAGCCTAAATCCTAAAGCAGCAACACTGGAAACTGGGTACATTCTAAGGACTAGCAGATTAGGCCTGGTATCTTTTAGAGAGGGAGATGCACAGAAAGGGTTCCAAGTTGTGGAACAGGACTCCTAGGTCTCATCCAGGGGCCAAGAGAGGATGAATGTGTTGGAATGTTTGGGACCATATAGTTATGTTGAGCAAAGGAAGGACCTGGAAACCAGAAAGAGCTGAGAATAAATGCTAGCAAAGGGAAGAGAGGGTCACTGAGAAGCTGTGTGGGGGCTCTGTGATGAAAGTCTGTGTCAAGTGACCTGATACTAAGCTGTTTGTTATGAAAGCAATAGTTTATCTTTTGGGGCAAGTCAATTGTTTGGGGAGGGTTAATCAAGACGGTATTGGAAGGACCAATGTGTTGTGAAGGTTCTGCTCCAAGGGAAAGTGGGGGTACTTCAGGTTAGGGCATTTGTAATGGGGTTTGCATGAGATCTTAAAAGTCAAAGGATAACAGCAGAGGGGAGGAGTGCACAAGGAAGTTGGCAAGTTAAGCTAGTGGGAATGAATGAAATCAGATCAGGTGCATGTAGACGACTACACAAAGACAGCTAGACTAATTTTCAAAGACACAGAAGTTAATTTTCTGGACAATCCAACCCATCAGTCCTGTTGTAGACACTGATTAACCCAGTTCAATCCCAAGAAAATACGGTTGAGAATCCAGAGCTGAAGGAACCGCTGGGCCACTGTAAGGTAAGGAACCCGTCTTCTGCAGGCAGGTGTTGAACTCTGAACCAGCTTTTGGCTATATGGAGAAACACTGATTTAAAACCCCTTAAAAATCCAGCCCCACGGCCCTCCCTGCACACAGCCAGGCCAGCACGGCTAACCCTTTGCACGAGGAGGACACAGGCCGAGCTCTGCTCCACAAGCCCAGCCCCAGCACTGGCCTCTCTCTAGACTTTCACCCAGCAGGCTACTTACTTCTTAATTAGAAGATCTTTAAACAAAAAGTGAAAGTATTTGTTAAAATCCATCTGATTAAACAAAGGTACTGAGCTGACTGTGAAGTGAATAGGAAATGAAAGTGACTCACCCTCTGAGGGAGAATTTTGTCAGCCATCTTCCTCCTCTTGGCACTGTACATTTTTTAAAGAAAAAAACACGTTACCATGGTGACAGATCTAGGAGTAACGAGGCCACCTGCTAAATTATCCTGACATCTCCACATGCTGGTGCACAGCTGTGCATGTCTCCACAAAAGGGTCTCTAGCCCATAGCCAGTACCTAGCACCCCCTCTCTCAGCTGCTTCAAGAGCTGGGGGTAACTAAGGAAAATTTAGGGTTTTCTGTTACACAGCTTAGGGAAAAGTCTTCAAGTTCTGGGATTAGAAGGTCTTCTATGGTATGGGGCAGCAGACTGTGTGTGTGTGTGTGTGTGTGTGTGTGTGTGAGTGAAACAGAGAGAGAGGGAAACCTAGGAATATATTATGAATGTGAGAGTCCATGTGAGAGCATTTATGTAGGAGTGTGTATGTAGCCATGTGTACGTATGGATTCATATATATTGTGATGAATGGGGTTGCTCAGGCACTGTGGGTTGTGCACTTCACGCTTTGGCAGCCAGCTTAAGCACCACTCTCCCTCCTCCAAACTCCCAGTGCTGCAACCTTCTGGGACCTCTTGCCCTAGAGCCAGACTCTCCACCCTAAAGGCCACAGATCCTGGGGCCCTAAGGCCTGTCTGAGCGAGCTTGCCCTGACTAAGTGTATCTTCTAGGGGCTAATAGCAACGGCTACTAATCGGCTTCCTCCGGTCTTGCTTCTTTTTGGCTCCACACAAAGCTCCAACCACCACACCCAACACTCTCCTGACCACCCGCAACAGAGGCCTTTTATTTGCTGTGTACAATCACCCCAATTGGTCTCAGGTGCTCTAATTGGCCTAGAGCAGCCCTACCCTAGTTACCCCGAAAACAGGGATTTACTAAGCCTGGGCTAATGAATCTGCCTTCCAGCACCCTCCTGCAGTGCTCAGGCTTGACTCCGTCACAATATGTACACGCATTTGTGGCCATACTTGCAGGTCCGTCCCCTGTTAAATGATTGTTTAAACAGATATGCACATGGGTGTGCATGTGTGTGTGTGATTGTACTCATAAGGGTATGTGCATCTACTTGATTTCAACAAGCATATGTATATATATATATACACAATAGTGTGTGTATGCATGTGCGCACACATGCACTCGTGTGTGTAAATGTGTGCATGAACATCTACTATGCACAGATATCCTTGTGAAAACACTACACACACACACACACGCATGTATGCACACCTGTATGAGCCACCTGTGTATATGTGCACATAAGGCACAGTGATGTCATAGATATTGGGCAAAAGCAGTGAGCCTGGATTTTGATTTTAAACCACACACACTGCTGGTGCCCACCAAGTGACTTCCCTGCAGCCCCAGAAGTTCAGTGAGAAGAGAAACTTGGATGCTCTCTGCACAAAGGAGCAACGCCTCCACCCACAGAGCAGGGGAGGAATCAATCAGTCCACTTCTGGGGGGTGAATGGGGAAGAAGGAAATTCCTTGTCTCCCATCAGGTCTGGGGCTGGTCCTGCTCCCCATTCCCATGTCTCCTGAGAGGCCACTTAGTTTCTCTTTACCCGGGACCAACATTTTCACCTGTATCCAGGGATGGTACATGCTCTTTCCACACTCACTAGCAACGTACCACTGGGAAACTAGTTTTTCTGTTCTTGTTAGGGCCCATCTAAGGAACTGTTTACTGGGGAAGGATGTAATCTGACCCAAACACCACTTTTCTCAGGCCCAGCTCTGGATTTCACACACACTATTTATGCACCCATCTGCTGGCCACTTGGGCAGGACACCCTCTTGGTACTGTGGCCCCTGTAGGAAGTGACGAATGTTGGCACGGACACATTCCATGCCAGTTGGGCTGGGGGGTGAAAGAAGGGTTGGTGACTCAAATCTGATCTGGGACACAAGGCTGGGGGCCTCTAGCCTGGCCAGAGAGACAGGGGCTAGTGAGTCTTGCCAGACCTAGGGAGCAGGTGGTGAAGGCGAAACTCTCCAGAAATTGCAAAAGGGAACAATGCCACAATAACAGTCATTGAGTGAGCCATAACCTAAGAGAAATGGGAATGTGTATCCGCAGCAGCCTCAAAGTCTGCCCCTTGTAACTGGCATCTATCTGTTTCCCCAAAGCCTGATAGAGACCCAGTGATTTATCCCCTTTCCCCCTACATCAAGCATCCCACAACAAGGATATTTACCCTCTCCCCAAGCCTGCCATAGATGGGAAGGTTGTGAGCCCTGGAAAAGCAGAACAACACCTGAGAAGGGGACAGGAAAGGGGAATAAAGCTAGGTCAAAGAATATTGTAAACTTCATTGAGAGGAGACATGATCAGGAAAACACAGAGACCCTTTTGGTGCCCACTAGAAGGCTTCAGGTAAACAGGGCTCGTTCATTGTAACAGAAATTATCACAGGGTTTCAAGTGGGAAAAAATTGAGGCTGAGAGCATGCTTTCTTCTGCAGTTGGTGCAGCAGACAAACCAATTTCCACAAGATTCTTATCAACTTGCTAGGGCCTAACGTTTATCTGACTCATCAAGAGCGGCACATAACAGGAACTTCACCCCCGTATTGTGAGGGTAGAATCTGGTTTGCATAGTTAGTGCCAGATCTCCTGCAGGGTGCCGTGGAATGAACTCAGGCTGACAGCAGGCAAGGCCATCTTGATACTCAAGTGCATGCATGCCCTCCTATAACGCTCACTCAAATCGGTAACATTCTTGTTGCTGGGGCCCATCTTTGGTTCACACCAGATGTGTGGACATTCCCAGTACATAGTCCTAATGCTTACTAGCTACTCCAGTATGTGCACCTAACTCACAGGAGTTGGCAGCACGCTGGATCTAGAGAAGCAGATATTACATGCAACCAGACATACTGACAGTTAATGCATTGACTGAGCCTGCATGTACCCATGATGTTTGACTACAGACATGCAGATTCTGCAAGTGAGGGCTACAAGCATTTATGAACCATAAATCCAACCAAAGTAATCGGCTCAAACTTTGCACATTCAGAATCTGAGGAGTTCTTATGTCTGTTTTCTAATAGCAATTATAACTACTATTTAATTGCCAAAAGTGCACTGGGCTTTGTACGAAACTAAAGATGGGCAAATTCTGGCAGAAAAGCACATACATTTCAGAAACCTCCCCCCACTCCACTCTAGTTAGTTTCTTTCTGTAAAAGTTATTAGTGAATTTCACTTGTACATATCTGAAGACAATAAAAATCTCATGAATACTTAATCAAATGCATTTTGCACTAATCCTCAAGATATAAGTAATTATATGGCCAAGCTGAAATCTCTGATTTGCCTGCTCCGGTTTATATAAAATTCAATTAGCCAGTTAGGTGGCAGAAACATTATTATGCAACATGGGTAGCCAATCATACACCATAAACAACAAAGAGTTGAAGAGCAAGTCAAAATGAGTATTTAGGAAACATGCTCTAAACTGAACCCAACTAGACCCAACATACTAAAATATCCACCATCTAATATCTTCAAACAACAAGAAAATTAATAGAACTTGGGGTATATTCAGACAATCCACAATTTTTTCAGTAACTTCTGCATTGTCAGTCCTGCTCCAAGCATATCATCTATAAAACCTACTGATTTGTTACCTAAGTATTTAAGATCATCACACAATTGAAAAGGAGGCTAATTCTTCCTCTCTGATTACCCTCCCATTCAGTGAACTCACCTCCGGGTTCGGGTCTGAGTTGCTTGCTGCTGCTGTTGCACCTGCTGTTGCTGTACCTGCTGTTGCTGTACCTGCTGAGGTGCTGTGCGCTTTCGTGTTGGCTCCATTACTGCCTGGGGCATTCCAGGGCGCACTGAGGGACTTCCAACATATGGTGAGCCTGGGGGACCCATTGGAGCCCCCTGATGGGGCATTCGAGCACCTGATGGCATCCCAGGGCGCTAGACAGGAAGCAAAACAGAAATAAATGCCTCTTTGGTCACAGTCATTGCAGCAGCAAAGGTGTTGAAATGAAAGGAGAGTAGAGATAAGCTGTTCTCTAAGCTTTGGCCATTCTGATAAACACCAGTGCAACAGGACAAAGTGCTGGATTCTGGCCTGGCATTTTCTGGTCATTAGAGAGAGGAACCTGATAAGACAATAGGCTGGAGGGTAGTAAGGGGAAAGGTTGGCACCAGAAAGACGTGGGTGTGGGAGGAGGTGAGTGATGATGAGAGGACCAGGCCAGATTATTGCAGCATTCTCTTTTGGGCTGACATGATGGTCACACAGAAGCAACACTGATGATGAGGCCATGTAACACAAGCAATTCTCACTTGACTCTGCTAAATTCAGTTCCTTGCATGTGACAGGCTCCAGAGGGCAGCCGTGTTAGTCTGCGTACAGTGAAAACAATGAGAGTTCTGTGGCACCTTAAAGACTAACAAACTTCTTCAGGCATAAGCTTCCTGACAGAGCCCATGAAATCTTATGCCTGAAGAAATCTGTTAGTCTTTAAGGAGCCACAGGACTCTCATTGTTTTCACTTTACTCTGACTGGAAGGCAGCACAAAGCAACAGGGATACTACAGCCAGCAGTCAAAAGTGAAATATTAAAGGACCAGGGGCAGAGGCTTCTCTATCAAAAGCCTTCAACTTCAGAATACACTATCACCATGGCCCAGAATGAGCCTATCCACTGAGAAGACCTGGCAATAGGTAAGAGTCATCTCTTTGATTAGGCCTTCTCTAATAACATATGAACTTGATAAGATGAGGACTTGACGACATTCCCTTTGTAGTGCTAAAATTCCCTGACATTGCCAATGACTTCCAGTGGCTTTGGATCAGATGAGAGCTCAGTGCTGTACAAGACACAGAAAAAAGTCAGTTCTAGCCCTACAGATCTGAGAGTCCTTCAGGGAAACAACCATTAAGATTATCTGGAATTGGAAAAGGTACAGAAAATAGCAACAAAAATCATTAATGGTATGGAAGAGCTTCCATATGAGGAGAGATTAATAGAACAGGGCCTTTACAGCTTAGAAAAGAGACAGCTAAGGAGCGATACAATAGAGGTCTATAAAATCACGACTGGTGTCAAGAAAGTAAACAAGGATGGGTTATTCACTGATTCCACAATACAAGAAGTAGGGGTCACCAAATGAAATTAAATGGCAGCAGGTTTAAAATGAACAAAAGGAAATATTTCATCACATAATGCACAGTTAACCTCTGAAACTCTTTGCCAGAGGATGTTGTGAAGGCAACACTATGACAGGGTTCAAAAAAGAACCAGGTTAAGTTCATGAAAGATAGATTAATCATTGTCTATTAGCCAGCCTGGATAGAGATGCAAAGCCATGTTCTGAAGTTTGCCAGAAGCTAGGAATCGTGGATGGGATGGATCATTTGTTGATCACCTATTCTGTTCATTCCCTCTGAAGCACTAGCATTGACCACTGTTGGAAGACAGGCTGCTCGGTTCACTAGGCCATTGTCTGGACACAGTATGGACATTCTTAGGTTCTTAAGGTGAATCTCATTTTAAAAATGCAATTTAAACCAGAAGAGCAGAGTCCAAGCCTTGGACACATCAAACCGTTACCTTTATTTATTAGGATAGATAACAAAGCACTGGCTCCAACTGCAAATAGTGGGCAAGTGTTTAAAACAACAGTGCAAGTGAATTCCATCAAAGCTAGCAATTTAATTAACACCTTCCAACTAACCAGCCAACTTAGTATACCAACCCACCCACCAACACCAAACCTCCCCAGACTCCCTGCTCATAACAAGCCTCAGAAGATAGCTGCTCCTTAGATTCCAAGTTGATGGCTGCACTAAAGAGATGGCAGAATGGTAGAGTGAAGGTAGGAGTAGGATGGACAGTAAAAGAAGATTACAGGAGGGCTTAGAGTCAAGGGTACAAACCACCTTTGTTTGCACTCTTAGTGGAAAGGGGACAGAAGAAAGACCAGCTCAGAAGGCAGAGGAGGCATGGCTAGTAAGCAGGGCTGGATCAAAGTCCCCAGGGACCCAGCACTGCCCACTCTTGTGCTTCCCCCCATCCCTCCACAATGGTGCCCAGACTGGGGAAGGACTGCACTCAGGCATGTACTGCTGGGGAGGGGCCCCACAGATCGGCCACAACCGGGGCAGGCCAGCAATTGGCACTGTGAGGTGCCCAGGCCATGGTCCAGAGGCAGGGGCCACCAGTGGTCCTACCGCAGTCCTGGGTTTGTTGGTCTGCCCCAGCAGGCCCCAGACAACCTGCTGGTGCAGATCAAGCAGCCAAGGGCCCGTGGGAGCACTGCCAGGCTGGTATGGGGGTAGGGCAACAATCAGCTGGGGAGGGAAAGGAGGTGGGATGGGATGAAGTAGCCAGTGCTCCCTGGGAGCACTGTCAGGCAGTGGCTTGGAGGTGGGGCAAAGAGACCTCGGAAGGGGGACCCAGCCAACAGCAGACCAGGTGCCAGCAGCACTCAAGAGTTGGATTTTTGCAGCGCCATGTGGCCCCCCTCTAGCTCAGTGCCTGGAGCTGCAGCCCTTAAAGCCCCTACATTAATTCAGCCCTGCTAGTAATTGCAGATGATTGTGCTGCTGTGGGAAGGTGACTGTGGAGCTGCAACTAGATAAAGGAGACAGAGAAGCAGCAAACTAGTAAAAAAAAAAAAAAAAGTGACCTTTGTGTAGATCTGACAACCTCTTCACCTGTCCCTACTTGTACCATTGGCATAGCCACAAACGGAATTATGACACCCTTTGGAAACTATGGCTCTCTTCCATCACACACCCCACATCCCAAACACAGCAGCCAGCAAAAGCAAATGGCTTAAAAATACTTCACACTAACGCTTGTATTTAGAGTCTGCTGTTGCCTGTCAATCCACAAACTGCAATTGCCTTCCAGCAAGGAGAAACCAGACTGTGGGCCCTGCTGTTGCCTGTCAGTCACCCCACAACAGCTGGCTGCCATTCAGGAGAGACAGGGCTATGATCTCTGCTGCCCCATGCCCAGCCCTCTCTACACAGTTGGCCATTTTTGCTGTTCTTTTCAAAACTTCCCATTCTGCAAATTCTTTACATTATCGAGAAGCCCAGGATTGAGTGCTGTACTGCAAGCAGAATTCTGCTGGTTCCCTACAAAGAGGGACAATGACTCCCTGCTCCAGGGACAGGAGCACCCCTGGCCAAGAAAAAGACTAGGGCTCAGGCACTGGGACTTGGGGCTCGCACACTGTAAGCGCACCATGCCCCTGCAGCAGACCCAGGGCTCATGCTGGGACTTGGGGGTCGAGTCCCGCAAGCCCAGCACCAGCATTGCCCCTGTCAAACTCTGGGCTTTTCAAAAATGTTAAGAGTTTGAAAAATGGGAAGTTTTGAAAAGAACAACAGAAATGAAGAAGTGTGCAGAGAGACTGACTTATGCAGAAAGGGTAAAAGAGCAAACTACAGGCTGGCTAGGTAAGAGCATCCAAGGTGGTAGCAGGGCACGATGGCAGCCTACTAATAGCTGAAGGATAGGAGATATTTATAGGTGATATTTGGTGGTCTCACTAGGAGTAACATGGTGAATCTATGAAAGGGTAAAAGTAGACTGTATATCATTAGAGAATGCTGCCTTTTGGCAAGACGCACCCTTTCTGGGCAAGAGGCTCGCAAGGGACGTGGTGAAAGCCCAGTTGAGAGCAACATTTAAAATGGGACTGGGAGAAGCAGAGGGAAAAGGGTTGTAAATAACCCTTTACAGCCTCTCCTCTCCTTCCAGGATAACTACAAATGAGCTCTAAGAGACGTTGCTTTCTCTAATATCTACAATAAGAGTTCCCAAGTAGAAATCTCAGCGCTTCAATTCCCACTTCTTTGTCTGTCTCACACCACTGATTTCCAGGAGACTTTCTAGTATGTCAGTTCCCCGCACTATTCCACATCCTATACTCAGGGCCCACGTATTCCAGGACTGCACAGCTGTGGCATCTGCTGCAAACTCCACCCACAGCTGCATACTGTGCAGCAGAGGCTAAAATCCTTCCTGCACCAAACATTGTTTCGAGGATTGGAAGCCATTACTTAAATGATAAGTTTGACGCAGTGATCATTTTTCTGTGATGTGCACATACAATGCCAAACACAACAGGACCCCAAATCTCCAATGAAAGCCTAAGTCATATGACCATTCAAATAAATAAATAAATGGTACCTCATGTAATTACCAAGAAAACCACCACAACACAGTGACAATCAATTAATGGTCTGTCTGCTGACTCAAGAAGACATAAGACATAAAAGCTCCATCTACTTCATTGTGGCTTAGTACAAAAATGAATCACATCACTTTAACCTGCAATGTTGTTAAACAACTGCATTACCGAGGATTAGGACAGAACTATCCACGTGGCCTATGTTCCCATAACTGGACGACCTAGCACTGACTCTGCCTATCAATTTCATTCACACAGTTGAAGGCCAGAAAGCACCAACAAATCATCTGTCTAACCTCCTGTATGTCACAGGCCATTAAATTTCACCCAGTTACCTCTTCACTGAGACCAATAACTTGTGTTTTGACTAAATCATATCTTCAGAATGGCTTTTTGTCTGTATTTTAAGATGTCAGTAGAGGAAGATCTGCCACTTTCCTTGGTTGTGTGCTCCAGATCTTATTTCGTATTTGAATTTGTTTGATTTCAGCTTCCAATCGCGGTTCCTTTTCTGCCTTTCTCTGCTAGATTACAGAGTCTTTCACGGGAGTCTTCTCACCCCATGGAGGTACTTCTACTCTGTAAGCAAATCACTTCTCAGTCTTCTTTTAGATTAGCTAAACAAACAGCTCCTTAACTCCCTAAATATACAGCATTACCTGTGGCTCTCAAATCATTGTTGTCTCCTTTTCTACACCCCCCTCCAATTTTTCACTAGCCTTTTTTTCATAAATTCCAAGGCCAGAAGACACCATTATGACCATCTCCCCAAATAATCAACTATTTTTTGGCATGGTCCAAACTTCTTGGTCAAAGTACAGACTCCAGAAAAAATAATTTTTAAAAAACCACTATAATGATAATAATACTTAGGGTACATTCAAAAGCATCTGGTGGACCAGCCTTGGCCCATGGTACACCTATTGACTAAGCCTGATCTAGTCTGACCTCCTGCGTAACAGGCCACAGAACTTACAATAATTCCAGTTTTAACTACAGCTTGCCTTCCAAAGAAATACATAGTCCTGAGTTAAAATTAAATTAAAATTTTATTAAAATTGGCAGCAGTGGAGAATCCACTATGAACCTTGGTAAGCTATTCCAATGGTTAATTACCCTCACTTCCCCCCCAATACACTTCAAAAATTCCTTAGTGTCCCCAACCGTGCCAGCCACGGATTTTTTTCCTTGATGACCTGAATTACATCCAATTTCTATACTCAGTAACTTATGATGATTGTTGTCCACTTCTTCTTTATTCCTAATTACCACCTTCAACTCACCACTGAGCCTAAATGCACAAGGTGTTTTGGCCATCTACTAACTTCTTCTTATAGGCTATGTTCACACACAGGGGGTTATTTCGATACAAGTTGTTTCGATACAAGTTGTATCGAAATAACGCCTTATTTCGAAATAAGTTAATTTGAATTAACAGTTTGTTAATTCGAATTAAGGAAAAAAGCAGGAATCAAAATAGCATGTTCAGACAACAGTTATTTTGAAACGAGTCACTGTTGTTTCGAAACAACATGTTCAGACGGCATTGTTTCAAAACAATCGTTTCGAAACAACGTTGTTTCGTCCCCACATGGGGTTTAAGTTGTTTCGAAACAACATCGTTGTTTCAAAACAACGGAACCCGTTGTTTCGAAACAACGGTGCATCGTGTGAACATGGCCTTTCTTATTTCGAAACAACCTCTGTTGTTTCGAAATAAGACTGCTGTGTGAACACACCCATAGCGCTCCCAATTTTCATTCACAGTCTTCTGTCCACATTTTGTCTCCCAATCAGTTTTGCTTATAATTTTTCTCAATTTGCCTAGCACATATTCAGGTTTCTGTTTCATTAATAACTCAGCGTAGGAACTGCCAGGGAGCAAAGCAGTGATCCATCTACTCCAATATCTTGTCTCAGAATGGCTGAGAGCTGATGTTTCAGGGAAGGTGCAAGAAGTTCCATGTTAGAGATAGGGAGTAACTTGTCTTAAGGGGAAGTTTCTTCACAGTATGAGTGAGTCTGAGATTAGATTATGTCCTGAAGCAGAATGCATATCCATTGTTTAAAAATAAATAAATAAATAAATACCCAATTGAATATAACTTTATATTTTCATTAATCTTGTTACTGTCTCATCTTTTTTAACCCTATTATGTTCTTGGGCTCCATGACATCTTGTGGCAGCGAGTTTCCACAGTCTGGTTACATGCTGGGAAAACTTATTTACTTTCATAGTTTTAAATGTATTGCCTATCAATTTTGTGAAATGTGTCCTTGTACTTATATTCTGAGAAAATGTAAGGAGATCTTCTCTGTACTATTTGTCATTAGGCAGGGGACTGCACTAGATGACCTACTGAGGTCCCTTCCAGTTCTACACTTCTATGATTTTATAGCACTGTTTTATGTTCTCAGTTTCATTTCCTGAACAAATGAAATAGTTCTCAGTGAAGGAATCCACAGGAATGGTGCTCTGGAGTCACTCTGGGTCAAGCCAGACAGGATTCTAATGCGGTAGATCTCCCTGCAGGACCTTTCAACTCAGTGCAGCCACCTCCTGAATCTACTCCAAAGCATTCAGCACCCCTGTTCTGCCATGAATTGCCCTGAAGGGGATATCTGGAAGCTCTAAAATGCTCCCAAAGGGGCTAAAAGCACCTCTCATTGCAGTCTGAAGCCATTCACAGCCAGCATGGAAATCAAAACGATTTATTAGTTCTCTGGAACACAATGCAGAATAGGCTCTGTTACCACAGGAATCAGAAAGTTACAAAAGCAACTATCCAGGTAAGCTCCAGAGCCCCATTCTTGGGGTCTCCTTTCTGGGATCCCCCACAGGGAACTGACCCCTTCTAGCTGCCCAGCACCAGACACACCCTCCTGCCCCCCTTCCTCCTTTGTTCCTTTCCAACGCAAACCAGGCCTCCTGGTCTTTTGCTCATTAAGACCTCAGGCTGCCTCACCTCACACTTGCAGGGGATAAGCTCTGCCCACTATCTATGTGAAGGTAGCAAGAGGCAGCCACACCTGCCCTCTAGCGGGCACTACAGAGATCACACATCCTTATAGATTCTAAGGCAGGGGTCTCAAACACTCAGCCCATGGGCTGCATGCGACCCCCTAAAGCTATTTCCTGTGGCCCACAATGACTCTAATGTTACCAATATTTGCAATACTGTTGTACGAAAAGGTTTCAGTGGTGCGGCCCTCGGGCTAACATACTAGTCCTCATGCAGCCCTCATGGGGATTTGAATTTGAGACCCCTGCTCTAAGGTCAGAAGGGACCAATATGATCATCTTGTCTGACCTTCTGCATAATGTAGGCCACAAAACGTCACCCGTCCACTCCTCCAATAAACCTCTAACCTATGACTGAGTTATTAAAGTCCTCAAATCATGATTTAAAGCAGGGGTCTCAAACATGCAGCCCCTAAATCTATTTCCTGCAGCCCACAATGGAACGATCATTATCGATATTAGCAATATCTTTATATGGAAAGGTTTCAGTAATATAGCCCTCAGGCTAACGTACTAATCCTCATGTGGCCCTCTACTAGTCCTCATGTGGCCCTCATGGTGATTGGAGTTTGAGACCCCTGATTTAAAGACTTAAAGATGCAAAGAATTCACCAAGTTCCAAAGGGGCAGCCATGTTAGTCTAGTTGAGTAAAACAGACAAGGAGTACTGCAATACACAAACACAATAAATAAATGTGTTAGTTTTTAGGTGCCACAGTACTCCTTGTTTGTTTGAAAGAATTCACCAGCAGGTGAGCTGTGCCAAAAGCTACAGAGGAAGGTGGAAACCCTCCTCCCCCCTGAGCCCTAGCCAATCTTCCCTGGGACAAAATTCCTTCCCAACCCCAAATATGGTGATTATTTAAACTCTGAGTGTGTGGTCAAGTCTCACCAGTCAGTGACCCAAGAAAGTATTCTGTGTAATAACTTAGAACCCACCCCATCTATCCTCCCTTCTCAGGTCACCGGCATATCCACCACCAGTTGATAAAGATCGGTCAACTACCAACTAGGCTGTTTCATCAAGGCAACACCTAAATACTCAACCGAACACCTAAATACCTGAATAATAGGTAGAGGAAGCTGAGGCACACAGTAATCTTAAAAACACCTGCACTTTGCCGCACTCTCATCTTTTTTTTATCTGTTCAGGGGGAAGTTACTTCAAGCCTCTCTCTAATGGTTATCAACAGTCTCTGAGCCATCTTTCTTCCTGCTCTAATTTTTTTGTATCTAGTGTGACCAAAACCAAACACCATATTCCAGGTGTGAACATGCCACTGATTTAGATTAAAGTATTTTACATACTGTTCTCCAGCCCATGTTTTACATATGCTATTATTTTGCTTTATTTCTAGGCTGCTGCTACACATGGGGCAGGTCACTGTGATGTCCAGACCGATTTCCAGAACAGTTACATCTTCAAACCCCAACAGTGTATGAAGAGTTTTGTGGCAAAACCTGCAGACTAAAATCAAGGTCCATCTCCTTTTCTAGGAAAATATATTAAACACCGCCAGTCCTTGTACGAAACCTTCTGGCACCACCCTCCATTGTTAACCTTTACCCACAAGGAAAACTGAACACTTAACACACTTATCATTTGTTTGTTTATGTTGTGGAAGTGCCCAGAGACTCCATTCTGGTAACTACTATCCAAATGAATGAAACAAACAGTACTTGTCCCAGAGTGCCCAAAATCTAATTTTACAACCAGATTTAACAGGTTGATAAACAGACAAATGTAACCAGGAGGTTGTGCACAAAGAACAGCAAACATGGCAGGTAACCAGCTTGGTTTAACAGAGAAATCTTCAGTGAGCTTAAACAAAAAAGGAAGTTCATAAGACATGGAAGCATCAACAGATAACTAGGGAAAGCCAAAGCATAAATTGGAGTTGCTGCCAGCAAGAAACATGAAGGGTAACAAGAAGAGTTTCTACAGGTAAGTTAGCCACAAGAAGATGATCAGGGAAAGGATGGACCCCTTACTGATTGAGGAAAGCAGCAAAATGACAAATAGTCCTCAATGCTTTTTTTGCCACTGTCTTCACAGACAAGTTCAGCTCCCAGACCACCACACTGAGCAGCAAAGAATGTGGAAGAGGTAAGCAGCCCTCAGTGCTGAACAAACAGGGTCAGAACTATTTAGAAAAGCTGGACATGCATAATTCTACAGGGCAGAATGCAATGCAACTGAGGGATCTGAGAGAGTTGGCTGATGTGATTACAGAGCCAATGACCATTATCTTTGAAAACTCTTGCTAGGGAGAGGTTGCATAAGATTGGAAAAAGGTAAATATATCACCATTTTAAAAAAAAACAAAAATAGGAGGACCCATGGAACTCTAGAACAGTTAGCTTCCCTTCAGTCCCCAGAAAAATCACGCAGCAGGTCCTCAAGGAATCCATTTTGAAGCACTTGAAAGAGAAGACAATGGTCAGGAACAACCAACATAGATTCTCCAAGGGCAAATCATGCCTGAACAATCTGATTGCTTTCTATGATAAGAAGACTGGCTCTGTGGATGTGGGGAAAGCTGTGGACATGATGCTTTGACTTTAGCAAAGCTTTTGATACAGTCTCCCACAGTATTCTTGACAGCAAGTTAAAGTATGGGCTGGATGAATGGACTAGACAAAGGATAAAAACCTGGCTAGATCATCGGGCTCAACGGATAGCGATCAACAACTCAATGTCTAATTGGCAGACATATCAAGCGGACTGTTCCAAGTGGTCCGTCCTGCGGCTAGTTTTGTTTAACACTTTCATTAATGGATGGATGACTAAGTGGATTGTATCCCCAGAAAATTTGCAGACGACACTAAGCTGAGAGGAGTGGTAGAGATAGGATACAGAATGACCTAGATAAATTTAAACAATGGGGCCAAAAAAAAAAAAAATCTGATGCGATTCAATAAGGACAAGTGCCAAGTCCTGCACTTAGAATGGAAGAATCCCATGCACTGCTACACACTGGGGACCGACTGGCTATGCAGCAGTTCTGCAAAAAAAAAGGACCTGGGGTTACAGTAGATAAGAAGCTGGAAATGAGTCAACAGGTTGCCCTTATTGCTGAGAAGGCTAGTGGCACATTGGGCTGTATTTGTAGGAACATGGCCAGCAGATCAAGGGAAATGATTATTCCCCTATATTTGACACTAATGAGGCCACATTTGGAGTACTCTATCCAGTTTTGGGCCTGCTATTACAGAAAGGATGTGGACAAACTAGAGAGAGCCCAGCTGATGTCAATTAAAATGTTTAGGGGAGTGGGGCACATGACTTACAAGGGGAGGAGAAGGAACTGGGCTTATTTAGTCTGCAGAAAAGTGAGAGGGGATTTGACAGCAGCCCTCAGCTACCAGAAGAGGGGTTTGAAAGAGGAGGGATCTAGGCTATTCTTGGTAGTGGCAGATGACAAAACAAGAAGCAGTGGTCTCCAGTTGCAGAGTGGGGGGGAGGGGGGTGAGTTTGGGTATTAGGAAAATCTTTTTCACGAGGATGGTGGTGAAGTACTGGAATGGGTTACCTAAAAAGGTGGTAGAATCTCCATCCTTAGATGTTTCTAAGGCCCAACTAGACAAAGCCCTGGCAAGCCTTTAGTTGAACTTGGCTCCACTCTGAGTGGGGTGGGGGGGTGTGGATCAGATGACCTCCTGAGGTCCCTTCCAACCCTAATTTTCTGTGATTCTATGAGGTTGTTCCAGGTGACAAGGTAACAAATGGGTATGCTTGTATAAATTAGCAGTATCGATGTCCAGCCAATATCAAATTCTATTAGTGATTAACAGTCATCACTGAAGAAATAAATTTTAAGGAGGGATTTAAAAGAGGCTAACGTGGTGGACTTATGAATTTTAACAGGGAGAGTTTCCATGCACAAGAATCAGTGTGGGGGAAAGTACAGAGATACATATGCGAAACACAGGTAATCCTACCTGGTGACTAAAACACTGCAAGAAGAAATTGGATTTGATAGATAGGGAGGGGACAAATGAGGCACGGGCTTATTAACAAAAAACTGTCACCAGCTATGTTTCTGGTGTGTCACCACTGCCAATCACCAATATGATTTCACTGTATCCTTGTACTTCCCCCACTACCTGCATCCATCTTTTGCTCTCATCTTGGGCTTACATTATAAACTTCCTGGGGCAGGGTCCATCTTTTTGTACAACACCTAGCACAGTTGGGTCATGGTCCACAACTTGTACTTCTAGGCATTACAGTTATACAAATAGTAAATACTGAGAAGAAGGCTGTATTTGAAAAGATGAAGAAGGGGGACCAGTGAAAGACACAAACAAGAGGGTTAACAGGTCAGAACTATCTGAATCAATATAATGAAGCCTAGGTTGGCAGTGTCAAGGCTAGAAAGGACGAGATGACAGCAGTCAAAGTGCAGTCAGTGGGACAGGTGCTTTGACAAGAGTTTTGGCTGGATGTACCAGCAAAAGAGGCTGAATATTTGAGAGGCTGTACAAGAAGAAGTGGCTAGATGTAAACAGGACTGAATCAAAGCTGTCATGCAGATCATAGAGCTGAGTGACAGAAAGGCCTATAGTGGTGCCCACAGACAGAGAAAGAGAAAACAAGGAGAACTATTATTATCTCAGTTTTGCCAAAACTAAGCTTAAACTGATGGATGAACACCTTACGAATGATGTCAGAAAGATAGGTTGAGAGGCAGGACTGGGTGGAAGAAGACTGTTTATCAATAAAAAAAAGTAAATCAGCACAAAGATGGCAATTAAAGCCAGGCCTATGCATATGAGCACCTAGAAATAATGTGCAGAGAGAGAAAAGGTGAGGACAATGGCGAAACCTTTGCAGATAGCCACAGAAAAGAGACAAGGAGGATTCACTCAATAAGACACTGAAAAAGATACGACAGAGAGAGAACAGTAAGAGGACAGGAGCTAGGCAGGTTCATGAAGGACCCAAGTTAAAGAAGCAGAGTATGACCATTGATGTCAAAGACCACCAAAAAGTCAAGAAAGGTGAAGATGGAGTACAAGCCTAGAGATTTGGCCAAGCAGAGGCAATTAGTGAAAATAATTTGGATGGAGCAGACAGAGTACGAGCCAGATTGTAAAGGGGTCAGGAACACAGATGGAGGCAGAAAACCAAGCCCAGGACAAAGTGTGAGAGAGAGAGGAAAAAGCTTTCTCCTCTCAGGGGATATGACCATGGAGCATATTTTCAGGGAAGATCAGATGAGTCAAGAGTCTGACAGTATTCAGGAAACAATGCAAAACCTTCCTCTTCAGGAAAGCCTCTCTATCATAGCAATAATGACACTTGACACTCCAGCATACTCAAGCATCCCTCCCAACTAACAAGGCAACCAACCAAAACAAACAACAAAACACCTCTGCAAGAGCTTTAATCCCAGAAAGGAGACCCACAGATCTCAACAAATCAATTCTGGGCTTTCTTATTAATTTTACATGGAAGGGACTCTCAGACTATGGTGACGATGGATCACTCAGACAGACAGACAGACAGATCAAGGTAACAGATGCAAATGGGACATTACTATGTGTGTGGAGGGAGGGAGACTGGACAGTGGCTGATGAGGCAGAAGGTCAGGGATTACATTTTATGATAGGGAAGACTAAGCTGTGCTTATGTTGTAAAGGGAAGGAGCCTGGGGAAAGCAAGAGACTGAGAACAAGGGTTAGGGAAGAGGTGAGAGTGCAGGTCAGGGAGATAAGCAAGAAGGAAGTGATGGGTTCACTGGACAAGCATGCAGGTTAGAGAAGAACTGGCAAGAAGCCTCGACTTCATTGATGGGGAGGGGGATAAAGGGGTGAAGGGGACTAAGGAGGTTCTGTCGGATCTTGAAACCAGGGTACAGCTGTGCTAATGCAAATCATGGTGCACCAATCAAACAGTATCTACAACAGGGGCTTGCATGACTAGATCTACAGCCTGATGGCTGAAGTCACAACACAAGAAGGAAATAATTTCCTTATATCCTTCTTTGATACGCTACACCAAAGGCCTTTTGACAGTCCTAATAAACCATGCCAGTCAGGTCCCTGGCAACCACCATTTTGCCAACAACCTCAACAATGTTGAACACTGAAAGTGACCTGATCCTCCTCTGAAAAAGCCAGTTTTCCTCCATCACACCAGGTCCCTCTAGGGTAGGTGTTTTACAATAACCATTTCAGTCTAACTAATTCTCTGACTGCCAGATGATAGGATTGGATGACAGTTTACCCCAATCTTTTCATTTCCTCTTACGCTTCTGGCACCAGCCACTATCAGAGACAGAATACTGCACTAGACAGACCATTCATCTGACCCAGTATGGTTGTTCTTCTGTTCTTTATCTTCCTGACACTGTGGAAAGGTTAAGTGATCTGCAATTACAAAAAGAAACCTTGGAAACTTTTAAAAAGACACTCCAGATGGCTGTCCACCTGCCTGCCTTCCACCAGAACATCCCTGTGTGCTCATCCACCTCCGTACAACCCCAGACCCTGCCAGGCTGCCCTACGAGGGTGCCGCCTACTACCAGGTCATAGCCATGTGCCCACCCAGAAACCTATCTGCTGCTTGTCATTACTAAGTGACAGACTGTCAGCTGGCCCTCAGGCTTCCCTTGGTCATCTGCTTCCAAGTCACCCCTCAAGATTTTCTGCCTGTTGTTAGGTTGCTTTCACCTGTCAGGCCACCCCTGCATATCCACCTGCCACCAGGCCACACTGCGTGCCTGCCAACTGACGTCCACCTGTCCCTGACCACATGCCCACCCAGTACCTCCCACTCCCAGGCTGCCCCTGCATGTCCACCCACACATGAAAGACCAGGCCACCCCACAGGCCAGCCCTCTTGATCAGGTGCATTCTGTAGGACGTAGCTGTAACGGTCAAAAACACAGTTCCCACACAAACGGCATGCCACTAGCCTGGCAGATCTCACTTGTCTAATGTTTCTAGGCACTTTAAGCATCATGTCCTGAATTAGGGGCCACTCTGAGCATCTGAAAAGTGAGTGCTTCAGATTCCTGAGATCTTGACACAGGAGCCCTCAGCCGGTATCTTGGCCATGTCACAGCAGATGCTGGAGATCTCAAAAGAGAAAGTACACGTGATTTCTGAAATCCATTCAGCCTATGCACTCCTAGGGCTTCCCAGGATTCTGATGCTTGTGAAATTTAGAGTCTCCTCAAGAAATCCCAACATTACAGGCCGTGGAGCATCTAAGCACCACAGTCTCCAAAGGCGGTGGGACGGCAGCTTGCAGCTCCCCAAAAATAGGGAGCTCATGACTCTCAGGAGGTCTCCAAACACCGCAGCCATCTCACAAAGACTTAAGGATTCCTTGAAGCATAGCGCCCGGCTCACCCACGACTCCCCATCCGATGAGCGCCCGGCCCTACAGACAGCTGAGGACCTGCAGAGCGAACCTCGAAACCACCTGTTAGGCAGCCAGAAGATCCAGGAGAGCCAAGTCTAAAGCAAGCACCAGGGGCAGCACCGGCGACTCCAGGTTCCACTGGGCTTCTACCAGAATGTAAAAGCAAAGTTGGAGAGCAGAAGGGTGCCCACGGAGCCCTCTCCATCCCTCCCAGGTCAGAGCCTGCCCTGCTCAGCTCGGGAGCCAACCGTGCCCCACTCCTGGAGAGCGCAGGACGGTCCCCCAGCGCCCCACCGCCTGCCCTGGGGGCTTCTGGGCGCCCCGTCCAGCCGCAGGGCATTTCTCAGGAGACACCGGCGGGGCCGTTTCCAGCCCCCACTCCTTCCTCGGCTCCCCGCTCACTAACTTTCCCGACTCACCACCCCATGGACCAGAAACTCAAAAAGTTTGCTTTTCGTGGCTTTGCGAGCCCCTCCTGCAACTTCGTCTGTAGCCATCGGGGTCTGCTGAGCCTCTCTCACTCTCTCTCTTCCTCTTTCTTTCCCTTTTCTGCCTTTTTCTCCAACTCTCCCCTCTGAGTCCTGCTGGGCTCTCACACTTCTCAGAGAGCCGAGCGGGGAGGGGGCCCCTTCAGGGCTTTCCTGACGGCCCACTCCCGGGAATCCTCAGCTGCTGCATTCCTCAGCTGATAAGCCAGAAATAGTTTGTGCTGTCGGCTTGTGTGTGTTTACTCTGCAGGGACAGAAAAGCCAGCTTTAAAAACCTCTCTGTCCAAACAAGAGCGATAAGCAGGAGGCAAATTGAAAACACGTCTGCGCTTTTTAATAGCAGTGCTGCCTGCAACCTCTCCGCCTCAGCATGAGGGGATGGGAGGGGGGCCGAGGCAGAGGCAGAGGCAGAGGCAGATTCAGGGCAGGCAACGGTATGACACGAAACTCAGTGCCTCGCAGAGAGATTTTTCAGTTAGAAAAGGCACAAGGCAAGCAGTGAGAAACAATGGCTTTCCCTGCTCCCACCACTACTCCTCCTGCACTGCATTTCCAGGCCTTTCCCCCAGAGACCTGGCAGGCAGCACACAAACATTCACTGGCAGCATTTCCAGCAAACGAGACTGAGAGCTAAGCCCTTTGGACAAGAAAGAGAAATAGCAGGAGAGAGAGAGCTGGGAAAAAAGAGTGACAGTGTGCCTGTGAGAGAGACGGGAGGGGAGAAAGAGTGTGAGAACAAGAGGACACAAAGAAGGGGAGTTTATGAAAAAGGGAATTCGGGTAGCATAGAGCTAGAGACTGGGGCAGGCATCTTGATTTGCTATTCTCCTTCTCCAGTACCCCCATCACCTTGCCAGGGTGACCTGCCCTTTTGATTACATACGATAGTGACAGATACCTCAAAGGTGGTTATAGACAATACTACAGTGGGGGTCACTGAGCAGAGATAGCTAGCCAGGTGTAACAAAAAGCCTAAGGTATGCAATAAAGCCTGTCTTCTCCAGGAAATAAAATCTGCATCTCTGCGGGGAACAAGAAGGACGCCTGCCTGCCACACCCAGTTTCTGAAGAGAGAAAGAAGAGTTGGCTAAACTCACTATGGATGTTGCATATGATATCTATGAAGTGTTGCTGTAGTCATATCAGCCCCAGGATGTCTGAGTGACAGAGTGAGTGAGGTAATATGAATTTTATAGCCCATTTCATACTGCAGATGACCTAAAACTTCACACAGCAAAGGAGTTAGAGACTGGCGATGCAGTGACTGTAGACAAACTTCGCAGCCATTCTGTGCTCAGCAGGGATGGCTCTTCCACAACGGCAGAATGGGCAGTGGTGGCCTGAGGCAGTGAACTGCTGCTTACTGACACCATCTTCTGTAGCTGCAGCTTGCGAAGGGTTGACATTTCACTGTTTGCCTAGCACAGCAATACAGCAGATGTTGCCAGGTTACAAAAGGGGTTTATCCTATTCTTTGGCTGGAGATTCTTGTCTAGGAGGTAGAAACTGTCTGGTCAGACTAAGGAAGGAAATGACCTGATCTCAAATAAATCACTGCCTGGGTCATTGTGTAGAGAACCAAATCCACAGAGAGAATAGTGAAAGGCTGGAACTGAGCAGCAAGTCATGGGCTTCTGTGAAAGTCATGTAGTAACCTTCAGGTCATCCAGCCCCTCACATAGGGAAAGCAGGACCTCCTTGACCCTTTATGTGGCCCTAGCACTGGTGTCCACAAAATCCCTGCAGGAATACCAGAAGTGCGAGGAAGGTGAAAGCTTCTCTCAGCTGGTCCTCTTGGCGCAAACCTGCCCAATAGACCTGCATGTCCTCATTCAGCAGATTATCCGTTCCCAAGATTTTGTCTGTGTCTTGGACAAAACATACTTGTGACCTGATTCCAGACTGTGTGTCTCCCCTCTATGTTTGGTAAGACAGCATCTTGTTTGAAGCTCTGCACTCATCTCCCTTTTCGGTCCCAATACCATAGTGAAAGGCAAGGGCATCCTTCTTAGCCCTTTGTCCTGCTCTTAGTGTAGAAAACACTGCCAAGTCACACCCATCACTGATTGCTACCATATAAGCAAAAAACACTAACTTGTGTGGCAATAGGATTATTGAAACCTCTGTCTTACCAAGGTGTTCATGTTTCTAATGTGGATCCCAATCACTGCCATTTTATTAGTCACTGTACCCATAATTAACACAGAGACAGTCTCCAAATTCAGACCAGATGCCCTCCTGGAAGATATTTTAGCTAAACACAAGCAATTGGGGCTCAATGCAGGAAAAACTGGGTAAAATGTAATGGTCTGTGATACACAGGCAGTCAGACTAGATGATCTAAAGCTCCCTTTGGACCTTAAACAGTCTGGATCTTTGAACAGTTCCGGTCTCAGAGAGTTCACAAAATCAAATAGACATAAGAATCGCCTAATTCATCCTGGTCTTCTATATAATTGGGTGGAAGCTATAATAAATAACTCCCTTAACATAGTCTCCCCCTCACATAATCAAATATACCTTCGCACAGATAAATAGTTTACAGAGAAACACACTAATATAGATGCAGATTCTGTCTCAACACACACACACACACACACACACACACACACACACACACACACACACACACACACA
>ML682284.1:1620058-1644895 GCA_007922195.1 Podocnemis expansa | reverse complement strand
ACACACACACACACACACACACACACACACACACACACACACACACAAAGGATATTAAAACTGCTGTCACTCAGCCTCACAGCAAGATAGGAGGTTGCAAAGTCACTGGCTCCAGAATCAGCCTAGCTGATGTAAGAAAAGACATTTATTATGTAGCTCGTTTCCATTCGACGTTTATAGCTCACCCACAAGCTTGTGGATACCCCTTCACCCCAATTCCAAAAAAAGCAGAGACTCATCCAAATCTATTTATCGTAACCCCCGCCCTCACAGTAGCATCTGAGAAATGAATGTGTGGAAGGAATGGCTTGTGGTGTAGGGCTCTGCCTGGGCTCAGCCTGTACGGGGCTGCTGCAGCAGTCAAAACAGGAATCCCCCTTAATGTCCCCCCATCTCTCCTTCAGTCACTGAAGCACCAACAGCACCAAATGGCAACAGCTCTTCTCCCAGGCAGGCAGGCAGGCGGACAGGCAGGGAGAGAGCAGAGAGCAGGGGCTGGTGGTCCCAAGGCAGGAGCACAAAGCAGCCTGGAGCCAGGATATGCTGAGCACATTCCTGCCCAGCAGGACGCTGCCTGCCAGCACAGGGCTCTCTGGAGCAGAGAGCCAGCAGAGGAAGCGAGCATGCTCAGTGAGCAGCTCTCTCTGTGAAGGTCAGCCCATGGCCTAGCTGCAGGACTCCAAAGGCAGCAGCTGGAGGGAGGGAGGGAGAGGAGGAAGGATGGACTTGGAAGTTTAACTCCTTAGGTCCCAGGAAAACATGTCTTGAGTGCCTTTTCTCATTGACACACACACCCACATGCCCTGTGAATCCCCTGAACCCCAGTTACCACAGGTGGTGACAGGTCTCAGTGCCCAGGAACAAGAAAACCATTAGGACAGAGACCTGGAGTGTTCTCCATGGAGGGCAATGAGAGAGACAGAGAGGAACCTGCAGTATTCTGGAGAGGGGGTGGAGGAGGTGGACCTCACAGCCTTATCTATGGAAGGGGGGACAGGGAGACACCCCCCCAGCAGTCTATAAGGGGGAAGGGAGAAGACCCACTCCCCAGCGCACTCTGTGGGATACAGGGAGAGACCTGTCTTCCTGATGTGGCACACTGAGTTCAAACAAACCTGCATGCACTTTGGTTTCTTGTTAGTTTTACAGATTGCTTTCTGGCACCTATGTGAAAGCAGTAGCAGATATACTCCCTTTCCCACGCTCAATCTTTCCTAGATAAGAAGTCCCCAGATCTGGGCCTCTCATCTAAAGTATGTTATATAAAGCAGAATCTGGGGTATTTAAGGACAATTTATGACACTTATTTAGATCTGGACCTGACAAGTCCACTCACAGTGTCTGAGCAACACACCGCAGCATTTAACCTTTCGTTAAAAAACGAAATGAAATTTTAGCCCTTATGGTTGGGAAACAACTGTCTGGACACAGCCACAATGCAATGCTGTCCGCCTGAGTCTGCAGGTAGGACGTGCAGAGTCAGATCACACTGGCAGCACGTTTAATTCAATATTCTATTTCCACCCATGGCCTGTCTCAGAAGCATCTGAGGAAATCATCCAGTGCAGGTTTTGGTTTTTTTGCAGTTATGATATGATCTCACAAGCTAAATTTCTTCTTAACCGCATTTGCAGTTGATTTATTTATTATTCCCTGAAGCAGACGGGATTGTATCTCTATATACATTTTTACCCTATCTAATTTAACTGTGGATATTCTCAGTCATTTTAAGAATCACACACACACACACTCAAGAGAGATGTAAGTTAAAAGAAAGTCAAACATTCAAAAGTTACCATAAGAACGAACGCACTGAGTCAGACCATTGACTCATCTAGACCCACATCTTGTCTTCCAACAGTAGTGAATGTCAGGCGCTTCTAAGTGAATGAACAGACCAGACAATCCTGTTGTCCACTCCCACCTTTTGGCAGTCAGAAGCTCGAGTCACTCAGAGTATGGGGCCAGATCCCTGATCATCTTGGCTAATAGCTACTGACAAATGTATCATACATTAATATATCTAATTCTTTTTTGAACTCCATTACAGTTTTGGTCTTCACCACATTGCCTGGAAACAAGTTCCACAGGCTGACTGTGCATTGTGTGAAAAAGTACTGTTAAACCTGCTGCCTATTAATTTCACTGGATGACCCTATTTTTTGTGTTACGTGAAAGAATAAATAACACTTCTTTATTCACTTTCTCCACACCATCCAAGATTTCATAGACCTCTGCTATAACTCCCCCCACCACTTAGTAGTCCCTTTTCCAAGCTGAAAAGTCCTAGTTTTCTAAATCTCTCCTCATACAGGAGTTGTTCCATATCCCTAATCATTTTTGTCGCCTTCCTTGTACCTTTCCCAGTTCTCATACATGTTGTTCTTGAGATGGAGTGATCAGAGTTGCAGGCAGCACTCTAGCTGCAGATACTCCAGGTATTTAAAGAGTGGCATATATATTTTTTCTGTCATCTTATCTATCCCTTTCCTACTGGTCAGGGCCATAACTACGGCGGAGCCAATGGGGCTTTGCCCCAGGCGCACTGGAGCAGCTCTATAGAGCCGCTCATTTAAAAGGCACATTTCACAGCCCCAGCCCCAAGCACTGCTAATGGCAAGGGGCACCCTGGGCAGCAGATTGCCACATTATGGCTCTGCTACTGGTTGCTAACTTTGTAAGCTTTTTCATTTGCACTGCACACTGAGTAGCTGTTTTAGAGAATTAACCACAATGACTCCAAGGTCGCTTTCTTGAGTGGTAACAGTTCATTTAGACTCCATCATTTTTTATGTATAGTGGGACTGTGTTTTCCAAATATACATTACTTTGTATTTATTACGATTGAATTTCAGCTTCCATTTGGTTGCTGCTCATTCAGTTTACTGAGATCCCTTTATAAGTCTTCACAGTCTGCTTTGGAACGAACTCCCTTGAATAATTTTCTGTGTCTGCAAATTCTGTCCCTTCTTTGTTCACCCCTTTTTCTAGATAATTTCTGAATATGAACAGTACTAACCCCAAAACTAGCAAGAAGTCCTGTGGCACTTCTAAAGACTAACAGATCTATTTATTGCATGAGCTCTTGTGGGAGAAAATCCCACTTTGTCAGACTCCTTGCATTCCCCTGCTCTGCCACCTGCTTGGCTCTATGCACTGCAGATCTCCTTCCCCCAGTAGCCGTCCTCCTGCCCCCACAGCAGGAGATCTATGTACCCCATTCCACTGTATCTCCAATACTAGCTCCTGTGCTTCCCCACACACACTGATCCCAGTGCAGTTCCCTGAGGGACACCACCATATACCTCTCTCCATTCTGAAAACTGACCATTTTTTTTATTAAAACAAACAAGGAATCCTGTGGCAATTAAAAACTAACAAATATATTTATTGCATGAGCTTTCATGGGAGAATATCCCACTTCGTCAGAAGCTTTGAAGAGGGATTTTCTCCCATGAAAGTTCATGCAATAAATAAACGTGTTAGTCTTTAAGTTTCACAGGACTCATTTGTTTTACTGAACTAGACTAACACAGCTCCCCCTCTGGAACTTGGCAACAATTATTAATTATCACCTTAGGTTACAACAGGACAAGACTGCTACCCCAGAATGGGGAATAGACTGCTGAGTCCAGGATCACACACTTCATTGTTTCTGTGAGCTGAATGTACTGCATACACCATAGACTCCTTGCATTTTTTTAGTCCCACACTCCCACCCCAAAGATTCCCTTCCTATTCTCCTGTATTTCACGGACTCCCCACAACATGCATCATTCTTCATGCCAGGAGCTATATGCTACCCCCTCCCTCCCATGCCTGGAGTTCTTCCATGTCTTCCTCATTCCCTTCCCATCATACTACAGTGCACGGGTCTCACACTCAAATCACCACGAGGGACACAAGAACTGGTACGTTAGCCCAAGGGGCACACCACTGAAACCTTTTCATATAACGGTATTGGAAATATTGATTGTTGCAGGCCTTGAGATTGTTGCAGTGTTGTTGCAGACCTTGAGGAATAACTTTAGGGGTCACATACGGCCCTCAAGCCACGAGTTTGAGACCCCTGCTATAGTCCCCTCAATATCCCTCCACATATCAAGCAATCAGTGTGCCCCCGTATCCCCTCTTCCCAACCATGGCAAGGTCTCTGTGTGCCATACATTCCCTTGCTCTGCCACCTGCTGGGGCTGTATGCACTGCACATCTCCTTCCCCCAGTAGCGCTGTCCTTCCGCAGCAGGAGCTCAGCCTGCCCCTATGCCAGGGCTCTATGTATCTAAATACCAGCTCCTGCATGCCCTCCCCCTCCTCTTTCTCTCAGGGGGTCAATACTTTTCCACTGCATTGGGAGAATCAGTAAAACTGGAAGGGGGAGGTATTTTTATGCTGGAAGGTATCAATGGCTGCCTTCAACCAGTTCTTTGATCTAAACAGTTTTGAAGCTGCTCATTGCTCAGACCCCAGATGCTCCATGTACCCCCATTTTCCCCTTTCACTTTTTCCAGTTTTCACCAAATCAACAAAGTTCTCACAATTGATCCGTAGAATATTCCCAGACATTTTACTATTAACCAGATACACTGCTCAAAAATCAAGTTCCAGAGGGGGGTAGCCTTGTTAGACTGTGTACAGCAAAAACAACAAGAGTCCCGTGGCATCTTAAAGACTAACAAATTTCTTTGGGCATAAGCTTTTGTGAGCTCCATCTGATGAAGTGGGTTGCAGCCCACAGAAGCTGATGCCCAAAGAAATTTGTTAGTCTCTAAGGTGCCACAGGACTCTCGTTTTTGCTGTTCAAGGGTCAGTGCCATTACAAATAAACAGAGAAATGTCATCAAATTGAGTGTAAGCCTCATTCTACCTGGAAAGCTATTTTGGTGCTCCAAAATTTTCCTGAGGAATACAAGCAAGAAAGGAGAGATGACAATTTTTCAACAGTTTGTATCTCAGCTAAACCTTCAATGAATTTCACAGAACAAAGGAAGAGCAGCTCTCCAAGTAGCGTTAAGGTTAGGGCTAGTTTCCCCTTGCCAGATCTCAAAAACCTGCTACAAACAGTGGAAGTATTCACAGTTCTCAAAAAGAAAAGTAAGAACAACTTTTAATAATAGAAAGTGTTAGGCATGCTAAATATAATGGTTGCAGTCAGGTCCCCCTGTAATGTCCTCTTGCTCATCTTGCTCTGTTCCCTAACTCACACAGTTTCAACTACTATCCGTACACCAATGAATCACAGAATTACCTCTGCGCTTGTTCTCTCTGCCTCTTTCTGGTTCTGCAAAATGCCCCGAAATCTCTGATGTCTCTTTGAGCATCTGTCTATCAGATTAAGTTTAATGTGGCCAAAACTGTACTACCATTCTCCCTATTACTTAGGTCCCCTGTAGGTCAACTTTGACTCAGGCTCTCCATTGCCCAAGCATAGAGGTTACATCCTAACCTTGACTCTTTCTTCGTAACTCCATTTCTCTTTTCCTGCACTGGACATTCTCACCAGCTGTTGTCTTGGCACTTTTGCTGTCCAACCTCCCTTACATCCACATCACTTCCCAGCAAAGTCAGGTCCTCTGACTGTGTCACCTCCACCACTACCTTTGAATTCATACACTGCACCAAGTTCAAGCTTCTTGTCTTTCACAGGCCTGCTCTTGTCAATCATATCTCCCCTTCTGTTCAGCTGGTGGTGCCAGCATGTCCCTTTGTCTTCCAAATATCTCTTCAATTTTTCCCACATTTCCCCTTATTCTTGAAATGCCTCTCCTTTTGCCGATCTGCAAGGCCACTATGCTGCCACCTTCAAATCTCTGATCAACCTCCTTTTACCACAAGGGAATTAGCAAAGTAAGTATGACTCGACAGAACCAGGTAGCTGATATGTTACAGTAAACTCTCACTTCAGGATGTGTGCCTTCTCAGACTTCAAGTTCGTCAGAACAGAAACTTTTTCTCCTTGAACCAAGCAGATTTGGAAATCTGCTGCTAAATACAAGCAGTCGCAATACACATATTCAGTTCCTGTGACCCTCATACAGACACACAACCTAGACCTAACCAAGATTAAAATATTTTACTGAACCTACTTGGACTGTAAACATGGTTATTACTACCTGAAAATAAAGGTAATATTTAAGGTCAGAACAGCAGAAGTATTCATTAAATATATCTGCTCTGTAATTACAGAAAAAATGATATATCTTGTGGTGATGATACACTTTCCATTCTAATAGTATTTCAGGAAGATGATAAATAGCAACTATTAAATTTAGACATTTTAAAAATCAGCAGGTCCAGATAACTTGCAGCTAGGAGTTTCAAAAGAGCTGGCTGAGGAGCAGTAGGACCATTAATGTTGCTTTTTGATAAATCTTGGAACACTGGAGAAGTTCTAGAAGACTCGAAGAGAGCTAATATTGTGCCAATATTTTAAAAAGGTAAACAGGATAATGCAGGTAATTAAAGGTCTGTCATTCTGGCCTTGATCTCGGAGCAACGTAATGGAGAGGCTAATACAGCACTCAATGAATGTAAAATTAAAGGAGGGTAATATAATCAGTGTCACTCAACATGTGTTGATGGGAAAACAAATCCTAGCAAACTAACCTGATACCCTTTTTAGTTATATTACAAGTTTGATAAAGACAGTTCGAGTGAGGTCCTGCATTGATTCTTGGCCCTATGATATTTAAGATTTTTAACAGTAACCTGAAACAAAACAAAATCACCACTGATAAAAGTGTGCAGATGACACAAAGACTAGGGGAGTGGTAAATAACAAAGAGAGCAGGTCACTGAAACAAAGTGATCTGGATCACGTGTTAAGCTGGGTAATAAGCAAACAATATGCATTTTAATATAGCTAAACACAAACATATACATCTAAGAATGAAGAATGGAGGCCAAATTTACAAGGTCATAGAAGCACAGGGTAGAACAGACACAATGGTCATCTAGTCCAGTGTTTCTCAAACTTTTTGATACCAGGAACTGGCTTCCTGTACTGTAAAAAAACAACAAGGAGTCATGTGGCACTTTGAGACTAACAGATTTATTTTTCGCATGAGCTTTCGTGGGAGAAAATCCCACTTCCTCAGATGCTTCGAAGATGGATGAACTTACAGAAAGGAATGAAAATAAATGCAAGGGGGTGTGAAACATAGGATCAGCTCATACAGTAACAGCAAATCAGAGCAGTTTACAGGCTCAAACCATGGGAAGCCTGAAGTCAAATTACCTTTTATAATAGGAAAAGAACCCATAGTCTCGATTAAGTCCTGCTTTCACAGAGTTTAGCTTGCATATTAATTCAAGTTCAGCTGTTTCTCTTTGACGTCTTGATGTCTCTGCCACATCCCTGACAGTCGTTAACAAAT
This sequence comes from Podocnemis expansa, assembly GCA_007922195.1. Classification (NCBI taxonomy): domain Eukaryota; kingdom Metazoa; phylum Chordata; order Testudines; family Podocnemididae; genus Podocnemis; species Podocnemis expansa. The sequence continues at coordinate 1,637,520 of ML682284.1, read as the reverse complement.
CACTCATCGAGTGATTAGAAAGATGGAAGTGCTCAGCAACTGGTTGCTTTGATCTGTGATTTCCGATATCAGCTCTGTGCTCGTTCATCCTTTTACGTAGAGATCATCCTGTTTCTCCAATATATAAGGTGTTGGGGCATTTCTTGCACATGATGGCATAGACCACATTAGTAGATGAGCAGCTAAATGAGCCTTTGATGGAGTAGCAGGCTTGATTAGGGCCTATGATGGTATCTGTTGTGCAGATATGTGGGCAGACTTGGCAGCGTGGTTTGTTGCAGGGGTGTGCGCCTGCTTCAATGCTTCTGTTGCTAAATCTGTAGTTGCTGATATCTGTTTAAGGTTGGGTGGCTGCCTATAAGCAAGGAGAGGTCTATCTCCCAAGGCTTGAGAGAGAGAGAGGGATCATCTTTTAGAATAGGCTGTAGGTCCCTAATGATCTGTTGCAGAGGTCTGACTTGGGGGTTGTATGTGGTGACTAGTGGTGTTTTGTTGCATTCTTTCTTGGGCCTCTTCTGTAGTAGATGACTTTGGGGAACCCATCTAGCTCTGTCAATTTGTTTTCTTATTTCCCCAGGTGAGTACTGTAGTTTCAAGAATCCTTGATAGAGATCCTTGAGATGTCTGTCTCTGTCTGAGGGATCAGAGCAGATGTGGTTATATCTTAGAGCTTGGCTGTAGACAATGGAACGTGTGGTGTGTTTAGGATGGAAGCTCGAAGTATGTAGGTAACTATACCAATCAGTAGGTTTTCAGTATAAGGTGGTGGTGATGTGTCTATCCCTGATTTGTACTGTAGTGTCCAGAAAGTGGATCTCCTGAGTGGAGTGTTCCAGGCTCAATTTGATGGTGGCGTGGAAATTATTGAAGTCTCTGTGAAAATCTTCAAGAGCATCCCTGCCATGTGTCCAGATGATGAAGATGTCATCAATGTAGAGTAGGTAAAGAAGAGGTGTTTTGGGATGACACTTGAGGAAACGTTCTAAATCGCCCATAAAGATGTTGGCATATTGTGGGGCCATGTGGGTGCCCATAGCAGTGCCACTGATTTGGAGATATAAATGATCCTCAAATCTGAAGTGGTTGTGGGTGAGCACAAAGTCACAAAGTTCAGTCACAAGCTGTGCTGTGGCATCATCTGGGATGGTTCTGCTAATAGCCAGTAGTAATCCATCCTTGTGTCTGATATTGGTGTAAAGAGCTTCTACATCCATAATGGCCAGAATGGTGTTTTCAGGAAGTTCTCCAATGGACTGTATTTTCCTCAGGAAGTCCACAGTGTCTTGAAGATAGCTGGGGATGTTGATAACATAGGGCCTGAGGAGGGAGTCCACATAGTCAGATAGGCTGGCAGTTAAGAGTGCCAATGCCTGAGATGATGGGCCGTCCAGGGTTTCCTTTTTTATGCATTAGTAGATAGAAAATGCCTGGCTGCGGTTCTGGTGGTGTTTCTGTCTCTATATCTTCCTGTGCTGTTTTAGGGAGTTTCTTGAGTAGGCACTGTAATTCCTTTTGGTATTCCTCAGTGGAGTCAGAGGAAAGTGGTCTGTAGAATGCTGTGTTGGAGAGTTGTTTATAAGCCTCCTGGTCATAATCCAATTTATTCATGATGACAACTGCACCTCCTTTGTCAACCTCCTTAACGATAATGTCAGAGTTGTTTTTAGGCTGTGGATGGCACTGTGTTCTGCAGGGGTGGGGTTATGATGTAAAGGATGTTTGTTGTCCACTATTTCAGCCTTGGCACGGTGGCGGAAACAATCAATGTAGAAGTCAAGTCTCCTGTTTCAACCCTCCGGAGGAGTCCATGAAGAATATTTCTTCTTGTAGTGTTTTGAGGGAGGTATCTGTGTGTCAGTGCGTTGATCTGTGGTGTCATGGAAATATTCTTTGAGTCTTAGATGACGAAAGTAGGCCTCTAGGTCACCGCAGAATTTTATCTTATGTGTGGCAGTTGTGAGGCAGAAGGAAAGTCCCCAAGATAGCACAGATTCCTCTGCTGGAGTAAGTGTGTAGCTTGAGAGATTAACAATCTTGCTGGCTGGGTTGTAGGTGCTTTGAAGATGGGTGAACTTACAGAAAGGAATGAAACTAAATGCAAGGGGGTGTAAAACATTACTTTATGACCTGACCCTATGTTTTACACCCCCTTGCATTTAGTTTCATTCCTTTCTGTAAGTTCACCCATCTTCGAAGCATCTGAGGAAGTGGGATCTTCTCCCACAAAAGCTCATGCAAAAAATAAATCTGTTAGTCTTAAAGTGCCACACAACTCCTTGTTGTTTTTTCACTGGACTAGACTAACACGGCTATCCCTTTTAAAATTGGGTTGTAGGTGTCACTCTTGTTTTCTGTAGTAGTGTATAGTAGTCTATACAGTTTGGTATCTTTTTTCTTCCATAGGAAAGCAAAGTGTGTGTCGTAGATGGATTTTCTCTTCGTTGTGAAGTCCAGCTACTGTACTGTGCCAGGGAGACCTAAGGGACTGGTGCTGGTCCATGGACTGGTCATTGAGAAGCACTGATCTAGTGATTCTAGTCTACCCCCTGCCAGGATGTAGGATGTGTTGTCTAAAACATCCAAGACAGATGGCTATCCAGCCTCCTCTTGACAACCTCCAGTGAAAGAGCTTCCATAATCTACCTCAGCAGTCTGTTCTGCTGCCCTAATGTTCTTACAGTTATAAAGTTTTTTCCTGAGACAATCAAAATCTGCTAAGCTGTAGTTTGAGACCATTGCCTCACGCCCTGGCAAGACAGAACAACTTTTCTCCATCTGGCAACCATTCAAATATATAAAGAATACTATGTCCTCCTTTAATCTCTTCTTTTCCAAATCAAACATACCGTTCCTTCAGCCTTTGGTCTTATGGCTCACATTCCATCCCTCTGATACACACCTCTTGATCCTCTCCAGTTTCTCTACATCCTTTCTGTGCACTGGTGACTGCAACCGGAAATGGTACTTCAGCTGGGGCCTAATCTGCACTGAGTTGAGTGGTACCATCGTCTCCCAGATCCTTGTCAGCAGTGACTCTTCCAAACCAGAGAGTTCCCATTCTGACAAGTTCCGAAGGAGCAGCCATGTTAGTCTTGTTCAGCCAAACAAACAAGGAGTGTGGTGAACCTTTTAAAGGCTAACACACTTATTTATCGCATGAACTTTTGTGGGAGAAAGCATCTGATGAATGTGATTTTCTCCCACAAAAGCTCATGTGATAAATATATTTTGTCTTTAGAAGTGCCAACAGACTCATTTATTCATCATTCTGTAATTGTGGATTTCATTTTTCTTCCCTAAGTATAGCATCTAACATTTGTCTTTGTTGAATTTCATTTTATTATCTACAGCCCAGTTTTCCAATTTATCCACATCCCTCTGAATTTAGGCTCTACCCTCCAAGGTACTGGCAACCCCACAAGTTTGTATCATTTGAAAATTCAATCAGTATATTCTCTATTCATAAACCTAAGTCATTAATAAAGATGTTAAAGTACACCAGACTTAGAACAGAACCCTGTTGAACCCCACTTGAGACCTCCTGCCAATCTGACACAAGATGGGGATCTCCATCCCAGGAAAGAAAGAAAGGTTAAGCATCTTCCATAACAAATTTTCTTCAAGATGTGTAGCACCCTGTCTGTATTACACTGAGTTATGCACGTGATTCACTGCACATGAGAACAGAAGATTCTTGCTAGCAGTATCTGTTGCCTGCACTCTTTCCTTTCCCATGCTCTGATCTGAGGGGAAAAGGGACAATGCAGACCAAACACTGCTCCAATGCCTCCTCTACTGTGAATCAAGTTTTATGATCTGAAGCAGAGAGGAAGGAGGGCAGGTAATGGAATACAGAGGTCACACATACCAAAGAACTCTGATCATTGAAGGCAGGCAATCCTTCTTTCTTCAAGTGGTCAGATGACTGACAAGCTATACTCAAAATAAAGGAGGATGTGAACCTCTGCAGTATTGATGACTAGAGGGCTGCAGACCCAAAGGCTGCATCAGCCAAGGTTTACATCAGGACAAAGTGCCTTCTGAAGTTATTAATATAACTTCATTTGGCTGTTTTATATATGTCAAAAGTGGTATTTCCCATGTTTAGTTACTGAAACAGCTTTTGCATTGATAGAGTGGTCTTCATTCTACAAGATAGAGGTGCAGCTGACAGCTGGTGACAGAGCAAGATACAGCCCAGTGTTCGTGAAGATAATGCTTGTCCCTTCGTCCCAGCATGTGTTCCACTAGAACCACAAACAGCTGAGATGAGCTCTGACAGGCCTTGTTCTCTAAAGCTAAATCATCAATACCCAACATACATCCAGGAAATGGAGTCTCTATCCTCACAGATGGTATGAGGCTTAGGGGAGGAAAAAAAACAAACACAGGTAGGTGCACAGTCTGCTTCAGGTGAAGTCTAAGATTACCCTATGCTGCTGTCTGGATTTAGGGGACCATTTAATGATACTTTTTCATATTAATATTTTCATAATTGCAATAATCTAAAAGAGTTGTGCCATGTTTGGTACCAACAGAAAGGCTGTAACTTGTTAGGAATCAGGGGTTAAAGTGGGCCAGAATGCGATGGAACACCATTCTGGGGCCCACTATTTTTAGGAGCTGAGGATTCCAGGCCTCCTAAAAACAGAAAATGGTGCTGGAATGCTGCATTCCAGGGCCCGCCATTGAACAATAGTGGGACCCAGAATGTAGTGTTCCTCTGTGTTCTGGCAGGCAGGGAAGAGGGGCGGGCTTCCCTGCGCATGCACAGGCTGAGCTTGGAGGCAGAAGCCTCCAAGCACAGCCTGCAGGGCTGCACAGTTTCCCAGCCCAGTGCACTGCCAGTGAGTACCGGGGCGGCCAGCTCACACTGGGGGCAGGGGGAGGGGTATTGGGGTTGCCTGAGCTGGGGGTGAGTATTGGGGGCAAGGGGTGGATTTTGGGTACAGGGGAGTGAGTATTGGGGGTGGGTATTGGGGGCTGGGGTAGATTTTGGGGACAGGGGAATGGATATTGGGGGAAGTAGCTGGGGTGAGGGGGCTGGCATTCAGGGGGCAGGAGCTGGGATGTGGGAGGGGGCCCACCCGATTAGGAGGGTTCTGGGGACCACCAAATTATATTTTAACCCCTGCTAGGAATGATTATATTGTTTAGGTGTAGTTGTCGTATCTGTTGTAGAAGTTGGAATATGTTTGTCGTATCTATGTTTCAACTTATTTGATTCTGGGAAACTCCCCAGACTGTTTACAGTCACTGTTTCCTTAATGGCTCGTTAAGGGAACCACAGGTACAACTGACCTAGGGCAGGGGTCTGCAACCTATGGCTCCGGAGCCATGGGCGATCCTTTGACTGCCCCCTTGCAGCTCCAGGCCCCCCACCACCACCAAGGACCCTGCAAGAGGCCTGCTACTACCTGTGGGCCCCCCCCCCATGACTGGAGAACCCTGCAGGAGCGACCCCCCACAACCAAGGGACTCTGCTGCAGGCGCTCTGGCCCAGCTCCCTGCTCCTCCTCCAGCAGGAGGCTACACTCTTTGTAGCTCTCAAAACACTTGGCTATTGAAAGAATTTTTTAAAATGGTTCTTATCTTTTGGGTTGCCAACCCCTGATCTAGGGAGAAACCTGCTCAATGAGTCATGTGAACTGACCATGTGACTCAATTCCATTTTGATTTGCCAAAACTGCACATAGCACAGGTAAGGTCAGAGGTGATAAAAGGCAGCAGCACACACCAACTCCATTTTATCTTCAGTCACCAGTCTACAACCAACACCCCTCTCTGGAACTATTCCTCTGTGACTGGACAAAGGACTGAGGCCCATCCAGGTACTGGGTGTCTACCAGAGGAACTAGACAATCCTGCAAACTCCAAGATCCTCCACGGACTTGCTTTACATGAACTCTTAATCATTTGTATGTCTGTGATTCACTTGGACCCTTTAACATTTCTCAATTTGTCTCTTTCTTTCTATATTAAACCTTTAATTGTAGTTACTACAGGATTGGCTAGCAGCATGGTATTTTGGGTAAGATCCAAGTCCATATTGTTCTCCGTAATGTGGCTAGTCCTTTGAGGTCAGGAGAACCTCTCTCTTTAAGAGACCCAGTAGCTAGTTGGGAACCAGGGGCTGATATACAATAAAGTTGGCTGTTTATATTGTTTTGCTTTGTGAGGACTGGTGTGGGGAATCAGAAGCATGGTAAGTTGCTGACTGGGAATCTTGTTAAGTACCACTTGTCACTGCTTAGAAAGTTTGGCTCTCATTTTTGCAGCTCGGCCTGCTTTTTACACATTCAGGTGGTTATCCTAGGAGACCTTGGTCACATACCCTTTGGATGAACTTACAGTGCAGTCTCAATGAACCATGTCCTTCTGGAGTACAGCGTATGGTGGGTCAGCCACTATGGCCCCAGGTTTACCTACCCTTCTAACCAAAAATGGGCTGCCAAAAGATGACTTCACAGAAAAAAAGCAAAGTGAGCATGTCACTAGTCATTCAAATGCTAGTTTATTCATCACAAAAAGAATCAAGCTGAGTTCCTGTGTTGGAGCAGATCTGGCTATTGGAGGTAAGGTTCTGAGCAAACACATCAGAAACTGCACAGTCATTGGATGCATGAAGATGGAATAGTTATCAGTGGGAAAGTGGCAGGTGCTGATCACTACCAAAGGAACCTTAAGTGACTATAGGAAAGACCTGAGATTTTCAAAGTAAGTAGACAGTCTAAAATAGTGAGAATGTCTGCTTTCTCTGTGGACATTTGGTGACACAGATTCTGCACAGAGAATCTTTTCCCTTATCTAAGTAACACCTTGTGACATCCTGCACCTCACATACACCCTTGCAATATGATCTGTGTATAATTCATGTTCACCCTTACAGTGTAACTGTATGAGGTCTAATGCAATGTCATGTAAGGTGTTTTCGGAACACTCATGGAATGTTCTACATCAGTGGCTCCCAACCTTTTTCAGGCTGGGAACCCCTTTTTAACCAAAAAAATCTCTGTGGCCCACCTGGCTGATTATGTAATCTGGGCCGCCCTGGCAGACTCTGACCCGCACCACTCTGGCAGCGCCAGTGGGACAGCCAGCAAGCAGCGCTGCTGCCACCACGGCCCACACTGCTGGGGAGCCAAGCTGCAGCAGCTATGGCCCCCTGTCCTTTCCCCTGCCAGGGAGCTGCTCTGGCCCCATGCCCCTTCCAGGATCCAGCCATGGGAGGGGAAAGACAGCCCCGGCGGGGAGCATCGAGGCTGTAGCTGGATTCCAGCCCCGGTAGGGAGAGGCTCCACAGAGCCCCTGCAACATGTCCGCGGACCCCTGGGGGTCCCCGGACCACAGGTTGAGAGCCACTCCTCTATGTAACTGTTAAGGTAGCATGTCTCCTGCAACATCCCACATATGTACAGGTCCCCCAAATATGTCTCACATGGTTGAACAGATGCAGACATACAGAGTGCTGTTACCACACCCAGCAACTTAAACACCCAGGCTCAAGAGGGAAAAATCACTCTCATTGCTGGATATGGATGATCGCCTGGCCACAATGGAGGTGGGGGGGGGGGCAAGGAAAACTTGCTAGAAGAAACTCCTTTGTTTGGTGTTCTTCCTAGGATTCCATCTTCTCTGCAACTCTAAGAACTGGAAACCAACCCACAGGAATGGGGTAGTACTTGGCTGCAAAACTGCTAAGCCTGTGGGTAAGCTGGACAGAGACTGAAAACAATGATCTTAGGTTAGAATGTGACTTCTCCTTTTGTTTGATTGTGACTGGGGTGATTTAGTAGGAGTAGTACTTGACTAGATCAGTGGTTTTCAAACTTTTTTTCTTGGGACCCAGCTGAAAAAAAAATCATGTATGCCCACAACCCAACAATTACATCTTTGAGCAATGTGTTCCAGTCTTTTGGCGGAGGCAACAAGGAATGCCACAACCCAGTGCCTGAAGGTCTATAACCCAGTACTGGGTCCTGACCCTAAGTTTGAAAATCACTGGACTACATGACCTCATGAGGTCCCTTCCAGCCCTAATATTCTATGATTACCTCCTTGACTGAATGATTAACTGATCTTTCATTAGTTTGATTTCACAGAATCATAGGGTTGGGAGAAACCTCATGAGGTCGTCTAGTCCAACCCCCTGCTAAAAGCAGGACCACTCCCACTAAATCATCCCAGCCAGGGTTTTGTCTAACCAGGCCTTAAATGTTTCTGAAGATGGAGATTCCACCACCTCCTTAGGTAACCTATTCCAATTCTTCACCACCCTCCCAGTGAGAAAGTTTTTCCTAATATCCAACCTTGACTTCCTCAGCTTAAACTTGAAATCATTGCTCCTTGTTATATCCGCTGTTACTACTTAGAAAAGCCTAGCTTCCTCCTCTTTGGAGCACTCCTTCAAGCAGTTGAAGGTTGTTATCCACCCCCCCCCCCGTTCACTCTTCTGCAGACTAAATAAGCCTAGTACCTTCAGTTTCTCCTTACAAATCATATGCCCCAACCTCCTAATCATTGTCTTTGCCTTCCACTGGATTCTTTCCAGTCTGTCAACATCCCTTCTGTAGTGCAGAGCCCAAAACCGGACACACTAGTCCAGATGTGGCCTCACCAGTGCCAAATAGAGGGAAATAATCACATCCCTCGATCTGCTGGCAACACTCCTACTAATGCAGCCCAATATGCTATTAGCCTTTTTGGCAACCAGAGCACATTGTTAACTGATATCCAACTTTCCATCCACCATAACCCCCAGGTCCTTTTCTACAGTGCTGCTACTTAGCTCGTCAGTCTCCAGCCTGTAGCAGTATAAGGAATTTTTCTGTCCTAAGTGCAGGACTTTGCACTTCTCCTTGCTGAATCTCATGAGATTTCATCTGGCCCAATGCTCCAATTTTTCTAGGTCTCCCTGAATCCTATCCCCACCCTCTAACATCTCTACCATTACCCCCAGCTTAGTGTCATCTGCAAATTTACTGAGAGTGCAATCTATCCTATCATCCAGATCATTAATGAAGATGTTGAATGGAATTGGCCCAGGACTGACCACTGGGCCACTCCACTAGTTACTGGTTGCCAACTAGACATTGAGTCACTGATCCCTACCCACTGAGCCCAATGATCTAACCAGCTTTCTATCCACCTTAAGGTCCATTCCTCCAAACCACACTTCCTTAACTTGCTTACAAAAATGTGGTGGGAAACTGTATCAAAAGCTTTACCAAAATCAAGGTATACCACATTGACAGCTATTCCCGCATCCACATATCCAGTCATCTCATCATAGAAAGCAATCAGGTTGGTCAGGCACAATTTGTCCTTGGTGAATCCATGCTGACCATTCCTTATCATTCTATCTTCCTCCAAGTGTTTCAAAATGGATTCTTTGAGGACCTTCTCCATGATTTCTCCACGGACTGAGGTGAGGCTGATTGGTCTATCATTCCCCACTTCCTTCTTTTTCCTGTTCTTGAAGATAGGCATTATATTTGCCTTTTTCCAATCATCCAGGACCTCCCCAATTCACCAGGAGTTTCCAAAGATAATGGCTAGCAGCTCTGCAATCACACTGACCAACTCCCTCAGCACCCTCAGATGCAGTTCATCCATCCCCACAAAATTCTGCACATTCAGCTTCTCTAAGTGATCCCTGACCTGACCTTCCATCACTGAGGGCTGCTCTCCTTCCGTCCATTCTGTGTTACCCAGTGTAATAGCCTGGGAGCTGACCCTGCCTGTGAAGACTGAGGTAAAAAAAAAAGTATTGAGTACTTCAGCCTTTTCCACATCATCTATCATGAGGATACCTGCTCTATTCAGTAAGAGACCTACACCATCCCAGATTCTCTTCTTGTTACTGATATACTTGTGGAACCCCTTCCTGTTATCTTTCAAATCCCTTGCTAGCTGCAACTCCAATTGCCCTTTGGCCTTTCTGATTTTTTCCCTGAAGGCCCGAGCAACATCTTTATATGCCTCCCTAGTCATCTGTCCAAGTTTCCACTTAAAGTAAGCTTCCCTTTTGTGTTTCAGCTCACCACGGAGTTCTCTGCTAAGCCATGCTGGGCACCTTCCATGTTTGCTGTTCTTTCTACACATCAGAATGGTATTCTCGTCTGCCCTTAGTAGCTTTTCTTTAAAATACAGCTAGCCCTCTTGGGTATCTTTCCTCTTCAGATTAGCCTCCCAAAGGATCTTGCCCTGAGGGAGCCAATATGTGCTTTTCTGAAGTCCAGAGTCTGTGTTCTGCTTCCGTCCTTTCTTCCTTTGCTCAGGATTTTGAACTCTATCATCACGCAGTCACTGCTGCCCCAAATGCAATTCACTTCTGCTTCCCCAATCAATTCTTCTTTGTGAGCAGTAGGTCAAGATGTGCAAGGAACCAGGAAGTTGTCCTCAATGCTCTCCAAAAACTTCCTGGACTGTCTGTTTATATTCACCTAAAATCTTACCTTAGTCAGTAACATATATTTGTTTTATCTAGGAGATCTGGTGGAGTTTTTGAGGAGTTGAGAGTCCTTGTGTTTGTTTGCTGGTTGTTTGTGTGTGGGGGGGGGGGGGGGTTCCGCTGTCTGGGGGGTTTTTTTTTTTTCTTTCTTTTCAGTTTGCAGGGGCTGAGTGGTGAAGTGAGATCAGCTGACCTCAGTTAGGGGTGGACTTCCCTACTCAGGGAGCTATAAAGGCAGCCACTCAAGCAGGCAGTGGCACACAGCTGAAGCAGCACCAGGGGCAGTTAACAGGACTGAGAACAGGAGAGTTTGAGTGGGAATTTGGAGAGCTAGTTTTGCAAGGAGAGCATCGGTTTCTCATATTGTTGAGGCACTTGTTGATGGATTGTTTGGTATGTAAGCTTTTTTGTTTGTTTGTTTGTTTGTTTTATTACACTGAGTGGAAGGAGGGAAAACACTATGGCACACACAGAGACAGCAGTGGTAGATACTAAAGCAGGGGAAGAAACAGTGAAGATGACGGGATGTGGAAGCTGTGGGATGTACATGATCTTGGAGGGGGTACCTCTAAAGACCTTTGTATGTATGAAGTGCCACCTCATAGAACTGATAGAGAAGAAAATTTGAGGGTGAGATGCAGGTGGAAACTCTGACTGAGTTTAGAAAAGGATTTGAGCAGTTGATGGAGCAGACGAATGAGGGGGCTGCAGGAGAAAACCCAGACCTGCAAATGGAAGCAGGACTGATGGGAGAGGAAAGTGGCTGGTGGAAGCGTGTGACTATGAGAAGCCAGCAGAGGAAAAGATGGGCTAGTGAAGGAGAAACAGAGATCAGAAATAGGTTTGCAGCATTAGCAAATGAAAAAGGAGCACAGTGGGTGGTTACTGAAGGTGGGAGCACAAGGAAGAAGAGCAGGGCCAGCCCAAGGTTTTCTGGGGCCCTAGGCACCCGTAATTTTGGCACCCCCTGGTGTGGGCAGGGCAACTGGCTTGTGCAGACCCCCCTTGCACCCCTCACCTGCTGGGGGGAGTGCAGGCCAGTCCAGATGCTGGCCCCACACTCCTGCCCCTGAGCCAGGGGTGGGGCCGGCCTGTCCGGGGGCTGGGCTCCGCTCTCCCATCCCACCTCTAGGCTGGCCTACTCCACCCCCAAGACAGAACAGCCAGCCCAGGAGAGGGGTGGGAGAGCGGAGCCCAGCCTCTGGGCTGTCCCACTCTGCCTCTGGGTCAGCTGTTCCCTACCCTGGGAGTGGGGCAAGCTGGCCCAGTAGAGAGGCTGGCATGTGCTCCTGCCCCCACTTTACAAAAGCAGTGAGGAGGTGGCCAGAAACAGCATGGCTGGAGGGGACAGCAGTGCAGGCCCTGTGCTACTCTGCTCATGGCAGGACAGCACAGGGCCTGCAGAACCGCGGGGCCGGGGGCGATTACCCCTCTCACCCCACCCCCCAAAGGATTGCCATGCTTCTGGAGAGCACCCTTGGTACCCCCTATTGTTTGGTGCCCTAGGCGACTGCCTAGGTTGCCTCTATGGTAGGACTGGCCCTGAATAAAAGAAGAGTGGCTAGTCCTATACAAAGAGGGGATAAACTGAAGGAAATACCACCAAATAAGAGCCCTAAGAGGATTCAGGAGCAGGTGCAGAGGATTCCAAAGAAAAATTGTAGAACTGAAGGCTTGCAGCCAGAAAGAACTGGGAACAGGCTAAAGCAGTGGTTCCCAACCTGTGGTCCGGGGACCCCTGGGGGTCCATGGCATTATTTCAAGAGGGCCATGAATACATCTATCCCCAGCCGCTGCTGGCCAGCAATCCATGTTGGAAAGGGCTCTAAATAAGCAGTGTCAAGACTTATGGCCCATAAGGCTGGATCCAGCCCACACAGCTGCTGTCTGGACTCTGCTTGGGAGCTGTCTGCAGCAGTGAACTCCAAAGACAGGCTCCCAGCACAGCAGAGCAAGCAGTGCTTCTGACTCACTCACATGATCCAAGTCACAGCACAAGAGAACAAAGAAAGCAATCCAGCCAATCCCAGCTCAGCTCTGCTGTGGTCTGCCAACCAAATCAGAGTCTGAGTCACAGCCAGCTAGGCCAGCTCTGGAGAGCCACCACACTGCCCCTCATCCCAACTGTTCATAGTCAGTCAGTCAGCATATTAATTTGATTGACAGCACATTGCACAAATTATAAATAAAAAAGGAAAAAGTGGCTGGGGCCCACGTGGGAACAAGCCAATCAAAGACCAGCCAGGACTGAGCCAACCTAAGGCCAGCATTCTGAATGACTGACAATGGCGGGTGGGAGGGAGAGAGGCAGGAACCCAGCCTGGCTGCCTGTGACTGAGACTGATATTTTACCTGCCACCACAAGGTAGGGGAATTGAAAAGGGAAGGGAGGGGGCTCAGAGCCAGCATGGGGAAGGGGGGGCACAGGGCAGGAGAAAGGGAAAGTATGGGAAAACCTTTGGGGATGGGGAGGGGAAAGGGGAGCTCATGCCGCTCTGAACATCAAGGAGGAAAGGGCTGGGGAGCCCACGCACCCAAACGGCCTGTGATAGGTGTCCTGCCTTCCAATGTGGCTCCCCTGCATTGAATGAGTTTGACACCTCTGTTCTAAATGAATTGTATTTGCCTGCTGTGAGCAGTCACACCCTAGATATGTACCCACCCATTGGGGGCAGGTGGAGGCGAGGTCCTCCACTGCCCTCCTGCAGCACTGCTGCGTGCAGTCAGTTCCAATAACAAGTAGCATTGTTTGGGAGTCCACAAATATTTTTGACATTAAAAAGGGATCCTCATACTCAAAAAGGTTGGGAATCACTGGCTTAAATTACAGCAAGGGAGGTTCAGCCTAGACATTAGGAAGAAATTCCTAACTGCCAGGGTGATTAAACACTGGAATAAGTTGCCTTGGCAGGTTGTGGAATCTCCTACATAGAAGGTTTTTAACAAAAAACACCTGTCAGGGATGGTTTAATAGGCATACCTGGTCCTACCATGGGTACAGGGAACTGGACTTGATGACCTGTCATGGTCCCTTCCAGTTTCTATGATTCTACACCTGGGTAAAAATCACATTGGAGAAGAAAGCTACTAGAGTTTCTCTTGACATAGGGTTGGGGTATGTTACAGAGTGCTGGGATCTGATTTAGACATGGATAGGGACCTCTTTAAGGAAGATTTTAACAGGGAGTTGGACTAGCTGACCTTATGAGGTCCCTTCCAACCCTACAATTCTATGATTCTAAATACTACTGGGAACTGTGTGATCATGCAGACTAACCTCCCAGATATAAACTGGAGGACATGTTATAGTAGTAATGGGAATGAGGAGATGGAAGTGGAAGTTACCCTATCTGAGGTAGAAGCCAAACTCGAGCTGCTTGATGGGACTAAATCACAGGGCCCAGATAATCTTTATCTGAGGATATTAGAAACTGGCACATGAAATTGCCAGCCCCTTAGCAAGAATTTTTAATGAATCTATAAACTCAGGGGTTGTATCATATGACTGGAGAACTGCTAATATAGTTCCTATTTTCAAGAAAGGGAGCAAAAGTGATCTGAGTAACTACAGGCCTGTTAGTCTGACCTCAGAAATATGCAAGGCCTTGGAAAAAAATTTGAAAGAGAAATAAGGATATTGAGGCTAACAGTAAATGGGATAAAATACAAGGCTTTACAGAAGGTAGATAGTGCCAGACCAACCTGATCACCTTTTTTGAGGTTAACAGATTTTTTTGATAAAGGGAATGCTGCAGACCTAATTTACTTAGACTTCAGCAAGGCATTTAATACAGTTCCACATAGAAACTTATTAGTTAAGTTACAAAATATGGGGATTAATATGAATGTAATAAGGTGGATAAGGAACTGGTTAAAGGGGAGGCCACAGTGGGTCATACTGCAGAATGAACCGTCAAGCTGGAGGGAGATTACTAGTGGAGTCCCTCAGGGATCGGTCTTGGGACCTATCTTATTTAACCTTTCTGTTACTGACCTTAGCACAAAAAGTGGGACTGTGCTAATTAAGTTGGTGGATGACACCAAGTTGAGGGGTATTGCTAATGCAGAGAAGGATCAAGATATCATATAGCACAATCTGGATGATGTAAATTGGAGTATTAGGAATAGAATGAAATTAAAGAATGAGAAATGCAAGGTCATCCGTTTAGGAACACAACAACAGGAATTTTTCTTACAAGTTCGGGACACATCAGTTGGAAAGGATGGAGATGGAAAAGGATCTGGGAGTACTGACTGATCACAGGATTACTATGAGCCACCAATGCCATGTGGCCGTGAAAAAAAACTAATGCGGTCCTAGGATGCATCAGAAGAGGTATTTCCAGTAGAGATAGGGAAGTTTTTGTGCTATTATACAAGATACTGATGAAATCACATCTGGAATATTGTGTGCAGTTCTGGTTCCCCATGTTTAAAAAAGATTAATTCAAAATGAAACAGTTGCAGAGAAGGGCTACAAGGATGATTCACAGAATGGAAAACCTGCCTTATGAAAGGAGGCTTAAGGATATTGGCTTGTTTAGCCTAACCAAAAGAAGGTTGAGGGGAGATATGATAGCTCTCTATAAATACCTCAGAGGGATAAATAGCAGGGAGGGAGAGAAATTCTTTGAGCGCAGCACCAATGTGGACACGAGAACAAATGGATACAAACTGTCCCTCAGGAAATTTAGGCTTGACATTAGATGCAGCTTTCTAACCACCAAAGGAGTATAGTTCAGAAGTAGCCTTCCAAAGGGAGCTGTGGGGCAAAAAAAGTAAGTGCCTTCAAAACTGAGCTTGATAAATTTAAGGAGGGGATGATATGATGGAACAGCTTGCTTTGGCAGTTGACTGATCTTTGACTACTGGTGGTAGATATTCCAATGGCCTGAGAAGGGAGGGTAGGATGGGGTGGGTTCTGACTTATTACAGAGAATTTTTTCTTGGTTCACTGGCTGGTAAGACTTGCCCACATTGTCAGGGCTTAGCTAATCACCATATCTGGGGTTAGGAAGGAATTTCCCCCTGGGGCAGGTAGGCTAGAGCTCAGGGCAGGGGGGGGGGTGAGGGTGTTTCGTGTTCCTCTGTAGCATGGGGCATGGCTCACCTGCTAATGACTTTTTTATATCTTAAAGTCTTTAAATCATGATTTGAGAACTTTAATACCTCAGCCATAGATTATGCTTATTGCAGGAGTGGGTGGGTGAGGTTTTGTGGCCTGCATTGTGCAAGGAGTCAGACTGGATGATCATACTGGTCCCTTTTGACCTTAGAGTCTGTCAGTCTAAAGCAGTGAAATATTGAATGAGCCACTGTGTAAAGTTCTACTGACAGCAAAGCTGGAGCATATCAATGTCTTTGTTAAATTGACAGGCAAGTGTAAATGAGCGTGTAGTGAGGTGCACTGAACCCTGCAAGATGGTAGTCCCCAGGATTGCATCTGGGACTGGGGTTGTTTGCTGGGAGACCATCCCATGAGTAGTTAGTGAGAGCATTCTTCCACCAATTGAGAGATGGACTTGCACACAAATACTAGAAGCCTAACTACTCGGATAGGTGAACATGCATGCCTAGTACTAAATGAGAACAGTGGTCTAGCACGTATCCCAGACACTTGATGGGACCATGATAATCAGTGGGCTGCAGTAATATCACAGTACAAAATATACAGGAACAACAAAGCAGTATCTGGGAAAGAAAGCATAAGATCAAATAAAGCAAAAATCTTAAATGAATTAAATTGTGCCACAGAATTTCTACAGACAGTGATTTCATGTTTAACTAATAATATAGCAATGAGGATACCAACTGCCTCCCTGGGATGGTGACGGAGATTGTGAAATGCTCTGGGAGATTAGAAAGGCTATAAAAATAGAAAAACCAATAATAATGGGGGATTTCAACTATCTTGTGGCATAACAGAGGAGATAAATCCCTCAGTTGGCTCATAGGGCTGGGGCAGGTACTCACACAATTAGGCTGAGTCAGAGTCTGATTTTATAAGGCAAGGCGAAAGAACGGGAGACCTGGTCCAAGGAAGTACACAGGCCTGGGCAGGAAAGCAGAAGGAAGAGGCATGGTTAAGCAAGGCATGGAGAAGTTGTGTGTGTGACTGCCTCCTTATCAGAAGTTAGGGCAGACCCCCTGGGACATCCGGAGCTGAGTGGTGGGAACTGCCATAGATGCTGTAAATAAAGAACATGGGTATGGATAACAGCAACTAGAGAGACTTCCGAGTCATTTGTGGAGGCCTGGACACCAGGGGAAATAGGAAATGAGGTGCTGCAACATACCTCCGTATTGAGTGGGCATATGTCACTTCAAGACAGGATGCAGATAAAGTTTCTTGACACCATAAATGATTGCTTCTTGGGGCAACTAGTCCTGGAATCAACAAAAGGAGAGCCAGTTCCTGAGTTAGTGCTAAGTGGAGCATGGGAGATGGTCCAGAAGGTGAATACAGTTGAACTGTTAGATAAGAGAAACCATAATATAATTAAATTTAATATCCCTATTGAGAAGCACCTAAGAAGGTCACCACAATAGTATTTACTTCAGAAAGGGGAACTACACAAAAACAAGGAAACTAGTTAAGCGGGAGCTAAAAAGGTACAGTCACAGAAGTGAAATGCCTGCAAGCTACATGGAAACTTCAAGAACACCATAAGACAAACAAGGAGTCCTGTGGCACTTAAAGCCTAACAAATTTATTTTTTGCATGAGCTTTCCTGGGAGAAAATTCCACTTTGTCAGACACTCAAAAGGTCTGACGAAATGGAATTTTCTCCCACAAAAGCTCATGCAAAAAATGAATTTGTTAGTCTTTTAGGGCCACAGGAACCCCTTTTTTTTTTTGTTTTTGTTTTAATGAACTAGAGTAACACAGCTGCCCCTCTGGACTGTAAGAAGAGGCTCAGGTCTGTTTCACTGCTCTGTAGATTTATCCTTAGAGGCTGGAAAAGTCTAAAAAAACAACAAGCAGTTGTGTGCCACTTTAAGACTAACA
>ML682284.1:1584802-1615058 GCA_007922195.1 Podocnemis expansa | reverse complement strand
CTAAATAAGCCTAATGCTTTCAGTCTTTCCTCATAGGGCTTGTGCTCCAGCCCTTTAATCATTTTGGTTGCCCTCCTCTGAACTCTCTCTAGCATGTCCCTGTCCTTTTTGTAGTAGGGAGCCCAAAACTGAACACAGTATTCTAGATGTGGCCTCACCAGTGCAGAATAGAGGGGAAGGATCACATCCCTTGATCTGTTGGTAATACTTCTTTTGATGCAGCCCCGTATGCCATTGGGCTTTTTGGCAGCAAGAGCACACTGCTGACTCATATCTAGCTTCCCATCCACCATGACCCCCAGGTCCTTTTCTACACTGCTGCTACTTAGCTGAATGTTTCCCAGCCTGTAGCGGTGCATGGGATTTTTTTGTCCCATGTGCAGGATTTTACACTTGTCCTTACTGAACCTCATAAGATTTCTATTGGCCCACTGTTCCAATTTATCTAGGTCTCCCTGAATCCTGTTCTTGCCCTCCAACGTGTCTACTGGTCCCCCCAGCTTGGTGTCATCCACAAACTTACTAAGAATGCAGTCTATTCCATCATCCAGATCATTGATGAAAATGTTGAACAGAACCGGCCCCAGGACCGACCCCTGGGGCACACCACTCGTGACTGGTTGCCAGCTAGACATGGAACCATTGATTCCTACACGCTGAAACCGTTGATCTAGCCAGTTTTCTATCCACCTTATGGTCCACCTATCCAACCCATACTTTCCTTAATTTGCCAGTGAGAATGCTGTGGGAAACTGTATCAAAAGCCTTGCTAAAATCAAGGTACATCACATCAACGGTTCTTCCTGCATCCAGAAAACCAGTCATCTGATCATAGAAGGAAATGAGATTGGTCAGGCACGATTTACCCTTGGTAAATCCATGCTGACTGTTCCTGATCACTTTATTTTCCTCTAAGTGTTTGAGGATGGATTCTTTGAGAATCTGCTCCATAATTTTTCCAGGGATTGAGGTGAGGCTGACTGGTCTGTAATTCCCCGGATCCTCCTTTTTCCCTTTCTTGAAAATAGGCACTACATTTGCTTTTTTCCAATCCTCTGGCACCTCCCCTGTTCTCCATGAGTTTTGAAAGATAACAGCCAGTGGTGCTGCTATCTCATCGGCCAATTCCCTTAGCACTCTTGGATGCAGTTCATCCGGCCCCACGGACTTGTGCACATCCAGCTTCTTTAAGCAGTCCCTAACCTGACCTTCCGTCACCAAGGGCCTGTCTTCTTCTCTCCCATCTGCCAAACCCATGGTAGTGGGCTGGGAGCTGACCCTGCCTGTGAAAACTGAAGCAAAAAATGCATTGAGCACTTCAGCTTTTTCCTCATCCTCTGTCACAAGGATGCCTGCCCTATTCAGGAAGGGGCCTACACCCCTGATCCTCTTCTTGTTATTAACATACTTGTAGAACCCCTTCTTGTTATCCTTTATATCCCTCGCTAGCTGCAACTCCATTTGTCCTTTGGCCATTCTGATTTTATCCCTGCAGTCCCTAGCAATATCTTTGTATGCCTCCTTGGTCATCTGACCAAGCTTCCACTTCCTATAAGTTTCCTTTTTATGTTTAAGATCAGAGCAGAGTTCTCTGCTAAGCCATTCTGGCTGCCTCACATGTTTGTTCTTTCTCCTAATTGGAATGGCAACTTCCTGTGCCCTTAGCAGGGTTTCTTTAAAATATAACCAACTCTCTTGGACTCCTTTCCCCTTCAGATTAGCTTCCCAAGGGATCCTGCCCATCAGTTCCCTGCGGGAGCCAAAATCTGCTTTTTTGAAGTCCAGAGTTTTTGTTTTGCTTCTTTCCCTCCTTCCTTTAGTCAGGATCCTGAACTCAACCATGTCATGGTCACTACTGCCTAGCTTGCCATTTACCTCTATGTCCCTGATCAATTCTCCCCTGTTTGTGAGCAGCAGGTCGAGCGGTGCAAGGTCCCTAGTTGGTTCCTCTAGCATTTGTACTAGAAAGTTGTCCCCAACACTCTCTAAAAATCTCCTGGATTGCCCATGCACTGCTGTATTGGCCTCCCAGCAGATGTCAGGGTAATTGAAGTCCCCCATCAGCACCAGGGCCTGTGATCTAGAAGCTTCCGCTAGTTGTCCATAGAACACATCATCCACCTCCTGCTTCTGGTCTGGTGGTCTATAGCAGACACCCACCACAACATCCCCCTTGTTGCTTTCCCCTCTCAATGTAACCCACAGACTTTCTATTGGCACGCTTCCACTTCCACAATGGAGCTCTGAGCAGTCATAGAGCTCTTTTACATATAACGCTACTCCTCCCCCTCTTCTTCCCTGCCTGTCCTTCCTGAACAGTTTATACCCATCCATGGCAGAGCACCAGTCATGCAGACTATCCCACCACGTCTCCGTTATTCCTATGATATCATAGTTCCTTGTCTGCGCTAGTATTACCAATTCTTTTTGCTTATTTCCCAGGCTCCTCACATTAGTGTACAGGCACCTAAGATACCTGGCCGATTGCCCTATTTTGTTATGTTGATTTTCAATTCTATTACATAAACCTCCTTGCATTTTTTCTTGGAGTTCTCGTCCCCCACTCTCCTCACGTATTGGGGCTTCAGTAGAGCACTTAAGACATTTATTTGATCCCCCCCCCCATGTTCCAACTACCTTCTCTTTTATTGCTGGTGCTACAGTCCCAGCACCCCCCAAGTTCCATCCCTTCCCCCAGATCACCCACATTGTCACTTACCTGTGGGCTTTGGTCTCCTTCCCCCGTTGAACCTAGTTTAAAGCCCTCCTCACTAGGTCAGCCAGTCTGTGCCCAAATATGCTCTTCCCCTTCCTGGACAGGTGAAGGCCATCTCTGCCTATCAATCCTCTGTCCTGAAACAGGACTCCATGGTCAAGGAAGCCAAATCCCTCCTGACCACACCATCTTTGCAGCCAGGCATTCACCTCTAGGATGCATCTGTCTCTCCTCAGGCCTCTAGCCTTGACTGGAAGGATCAAGGAGAACACCACCTGTGCTCCAAACTCCTTCACCCTCGCTCCCAGAGCCCTGAACTCACCTTTGATCTGCCGAGGATCACCTCTTGCAGTATCATTGGTACCCACATGGATAAGAAGCATGGGGTAGTAGTCTGAGGGGCAGATGATTTTAGACAATCCCTCCGTTACATCACGGATACGGGCACCTGGCAGGCAGCATACCTCTCTAGAGGCCTTGTCAGGGTGACAGATGGGTGCCTCCATTTCTCTCAGGAGTGAGTCCCCAATCACCACAACCCTACGTTTCCTCTTAGGTGAGGTGGCTGTGATCTGCCCAGCCTTTGGGGTGGATGGCATCTCCTCTACCTCCTTCAGTGTGTCCAGCACCGCATAACGGTTCCTCACCACAATGGATGGTGGGATTTGAGCAGGCGTGGAGCACTGTCTACTGCCAGAGGTGACCAGCTGCCAGTGTCCTTCCTCTGCCATAGGCATCCCATCCGTTTCCAGAGCTGTGGCAGTAGCCCTTGGCACTGGGATAGGGACCTCCTCCTTGCAGGTCTCATCATGGACACTGTCAGGGAACTTTTCCAGGGCATAGATACCCCTGAGTCGTGACACCTCCTCCTGTAACTCTCCTACCTGTTTCCGGAGAGATGCCACCAGAAGGCACCTATCACATAGGTTCATCTCCCTAGCCTGATCATCAGTGGCAGGAAAATGAAGGCCACACTCCCTGCAATTCCACACCAGGGTCTGGGTGAAGATATTCATGGACAGACAGTCTGTCTGGCTACAAACAGAGGCAAAGGAAACAGCAGAGGCGCTGGCACCAGCAGTACGGCTCCTCTTCACCATCTTGGCCTCGCCAAACTCCTCCCCCAACTCCCTCGAAAACTCCCCTGTTTGCAGTCCTCTGGTCGCTCAAGCAGTGGCTTTTAAAGGCCTTCTCTGCCTAGGTCAGCCCTTGCCCCTTGTTAGTCACACAGGGGCAGGCCAATCACAAGGCTGCTAGAAGCTGGTGATTAAAGGTGATCAGGGAACAATGGTGCACACAGCCCCCACCCAATCACAGTCCCACAACTAACAGCAATCACCTGTAGGGAAAAAGACACAAGCAAATCACCTGTAGGGCAAAAGACACAAACACACAGTCAGCAAACCACGTGTAGGGAAAAAGACACAAGCAAATCACCTGTAGGGTGATTTGGTATGCAAAAATGCAGTCAGCATGCCTTATTCCACTGAGAGGTTACTCAGTTCCCACATGCCATACCCAAATTGGTTCTATAATATGAGAATATTGCTAGTTACAAATGTGGTGTCAGAGATTATTAAAAAGGCATGACAGTCTCCTCCACTTACATAAAGGAAAGCTGAGATTGCTGTATACTTGCCACTGTTTTTGGCAGCAGTCAAAGGAAGATACACAAGCTACATAAAGTAACTTGCATATCTCCCTTCAACTTAATAATGCCCGCTTACATCCCTGTCTCCACTACACGGCAGCTTATCTGCCACCGTCAATCTAGATCTGGCCTTACCGATGCTAATGACTTGACCGAGCTTTGGAGGTTCTGGTGTGGGGATTATTCTCCGCCTACATATGTGGGAGTAGCTGTACTTGAGGATGCAAGTCATCTGCAGGGAAATGCAGTCCAACTAGCCACCTTCAGGAATTCTACTAAGGGAGAACAGATTTACTTTAGTCAGGATTCCTCAGGAGCCTTGCTGGCTGCCTAGTGTAGAGTAGCTTCACACCGCTGCTTGCCCCAGTCTAATTGCTCATATGAACAAGCTCACAGTGTTAGTGAAAGATTCTGCCATTTAATTTCCTAGTGTTTTGAGCAGATAGAGAAGTGTTGACAGTAGGAATCAGTCATTTCAGCAGCTGTAATGATCATGCAGATGCCACTGTGGTCAGCTAACGATAATTAAATCCATCTCTTACACACCTCCATTATATCATAATACCCAATATACAGATGAGGAAACTGAGGCACAGAAAGGTAAAAGTTACTTGATAAAAGTCTTCCCACAGGCCAGTGGCAGAGTTTGGAATGGAGCTCAGTTCTTCCAAGTTCCAGTCTCTGTTAGCCCAGATGGTGGCTTCCTCACCCCCATACATTTTGTTACGGTGGAATTGAGATAGTAATCATGCCTTGAAATGTTTGGAATGTGTGGGACATAAAAAGGCCAGTGAGAGAAAAATCTCAGACATGGCCAATGTTACAAGAATTTGAGAGTTTATTACATGATAGTTATAGGAACTGAGAGAGAACGCTGGCATCTCTCTCCTCATTTCCCCACCTCCCTGTGATGTACAGCTTCCCTTCCCCCTCATCATTTTGACCTCATCCTCTCCTTCCCATTCCATCAAGCCATTTACTTTTTGGATGCTGCTGTGCACAAACTTTAAAAAATTCTGTGTTTTTGATGAGCAGCTGCATCCTGGGAAACTCATGCTCAAATGACCCCAAACTTGAATCACTAATTCCACCCTGGGCTTCATGAGGCATGTGAACAATGATCTGAGTGCTTGCAGATTTTAAAGTACTTAGAAGAATCGTCCCTTAAACAGAAAAATTTTCTCTCATTTGTAGTGGAGCTGCTGCTGTTCCACTAGAATGTTGTATAAAATTAATCATCAGCAACCACTCTGCTATATCCCAAACCCCAGCACAGGACTGAAGGGGGCTTTTTAAGGATAGAAGGACGATGGAGACAAGGGGCTCTACACCTCTGTCTGTACCAGAAAGGCTCAGAGAGTGGTGAACTAGCCCATTCAGCTGCATGAGAACACCCATCAAGCTACAACCAGTCTGAAACAATACATGTGACTGCTCCATTCATGTCACTGGGTGTTTCCAATCCACTTGCAAGTGCTGGGGGGCCCACCTATGCACCAAGTATGCCCATTCTCAACTCCTCATGCCAGTGTCTAGGTACATCCGTGTACCCTTAGGGCAGCATTTCCCAGCCAATGTGCCACAGCACATGGGTGTGTCATCAAGCCTGAACAGGTGTACTATAAATTTTTAGAAAAACTACTTGAAGAGTTCTGGATTGGCTCATGAATATTCATAAATTCATTTGGAGACTATATAGTGCTGTGCCTCAAAATAATTAAAGATACCAGTGTGACATAGCACTGAAAGGGTTGGGAACCACTGCCCTCTAGGGTATGATCTGTATGATTTTTCTGTTCACTTTTGCAATGGCTTGCGCCAGAAAAATGGCTTGGGCCAGAGAAACACTATCTGAGAAGCAACTCAAAGAGACTGAACAACTTGCTTCTAAAATGGTGCTTCAGTCTCTTGGACTTATAAGTCCAAAAGACTGAAACACCATCTTAGAAGCAACTCAGAGACTGAACCTGCCTGTGTGGCCAGGAGGCCCAAGACTGACTGAACTCCAGCCAAACAATCAGTCTTGTGGGTAAAAAAATGTCAGTAGACTAAAAAGTATAGTGTTAGTTGAAGAGTATGAGTTTTTATACCATTTACTTCCTTGTGGTCACTTCTAAATCCTTATAAATTGATTATTTATTGATTTTCAAAATACTCACTTAAAATCATATCCTGATCAATACACTAGTAGTTGTTCTATCTAAAGCTGTGTGGACTTCAGAGGGTATGAGTGAGGGAGGCTGGGCATGATACATTTCTTTGTTAAATGGACAGACATGAGCGTGTAGTGATTGGAGAAGGATCCCAGTCCCTATAAGTTCCCACTGTGATATCTGGAGTTGGGGGTGCTCATTAGGGGATCATTGCCTGTGCAGCCAGAGGGCAGGCACTCGCTGCCTGGCACCAATCACAAGCTTCCAAACATTAGTACGTTCTCAAAGGAAACTTGCAGGCTGCTACAGGGGAGTGCCTGGTAGGAAGTCACTTATCAGAGGGGCTCTGATCCCCTCACAAGTGCAGGAGACTGGCTCAGACTCCCCAGGAGAGCCTCCCAGATCCTGGAATACATGTAGGAAGGTGAATGGAATGTTCACAGGTGCTGTCTGCTGCTATTCCCCCCTAATTGTCCTAGTTCACCTCTATGTCCCCTTTCCCCGCATGTGAGCTCACAACCCATCCCCACTGCCCAGACCTATTCATCTGCCTTCCTTGCCAGCAAGCATTTGTATGTCAAATTATTTTCTCCGCCCCCCAAAAATTGATTACATTTCCCACAAACAAAAAAATAAGCCTGACAGACAGATTTTAGCACTATGCCTTTAGACTTTTACCCAAGGGGGACTCTTACTGACTGTGGCTGCTGCATCAGGTTCAAGGACTGCTACCCAGCATCTAGAGCCCCAAGGCTAAAAATCCCCTTGGCTCCTCTGGCTGCACGTGCTCAGTGCAATCTGTTTAGCTTATGAACCATAGGAACATCACACTCAAGCTTATCCAGATAGTTAAGTGCTTCCTTGACTACTGTTTGCTCCCCAAAGGGCCAGTGCATTTGATGCACACTTGGGGGTGACCCTCTAGTGCAGTGGTTCTCAAACACTGTGTCAAGACTCATTACTGTGTCACCACACAGGACTAAGTGTATTGGACCAAGCTGGTGGGGGGCTGGGGCTCGTGCATCCTGTAGGGTTGCGAACACCACCGAGAATGATGTGACCCACATAAGGCTGAGAACCACTGCTCTAGTGAGTTAGATCCTGTGCCAGGATCGGAACTTTGACACCAGCTGATGAACAGTCAGCTCATGTCAAGGCAACTGAACGTTGACAAACACATAGCTAGAAAGCAGTCTAACTTTCCTGAGTATTAGTGTTGTTAAAATAGATTCAAATGTGTTCAGACTTTCTGGAATGCTTGTGAATTGGTACATGTATCTCACTATTAACATCCATAGCCCACATTATATGCTAGTATGGAGTGTTCATGCTGTAAACCTCTGCCACTGTGAAACTCACCAAATAGGAAAGAAGCATTCATGAAAGCCCTGTATAAACCAGCAGCTACCTCTGCAAAGCTTTTGTCACTGCAAGGTGCAAAGAGAACACCATCCTGGGAGACATAAAATTTGCTGGTATAAGTGCTTGTGCAGACAGTGCTGTGTTGGCAGGAGACACTGTCCACTGAAACAGCTCCTGCTGCTCTCTCCAGTAGTTTTATAAAATTAGTGGGAGAGCTCTTTTCTGCCAACATAATGTGGTCACACAAGCCATACTGATAAAACTGAGAGTGGCACAGCTCTCATGGTCAACTAACCCTAATGTGAAATGTTGGCTTCCCACGGAAGGTGGTGGATCCTGCTCACTGAGGTGACCCACTGAAATGAAATGAGCTCTTGTGAAACAACAAAGACTTTGTTAATTACTCCCCACCACACCCAGAAAGAGATGTGCATGTGGACTAGCCCCATCAGCTTGAACTCTGACAGAAGAAATTGTATCATTATGCTGCATGGACTTTGAGAGGGCAAGATTTCTAAGAATAAACAAAGGATCCCCATCTACTTAGCCTGGGTTAGTGCTAAAGGACATATAGAGCTTGTTCATTATAGAATCTTCTACCACCTTTCAGAACCTAAAATCAAGTCATTAGTATGTGTGTGTGTACCTGCTTTAACCTTGTAACAAAAAGCTCTTCTTTTTAATTCATAAATCTTTAGTTTGCTTATTACAGGACTGACTACAATCTTTGTATGTGGTACAAGATCTAATGTGCAACTGACCTGAGGTAAGTAAGACTTTGGAGACTGGGAGTAAGATTATTATTATTCTGGGTTTTGGTATAAGGGACCGCCTATCACAAAAGCAAGTATACCTAGTTGTCAAGATAGACTGGAATATCCAAGGGGACAGTTTGGGACTCCATATTAAGGCTACTTTAGTCCTAAGGAGTTTACACTAAATATTCACATTCAGTTTGGGCTCTGGGTTGTTCTCCTTATCAGTGCGCCCTCAGGCTGATACTCATAATCCAGAACCACTTCAGATAGCTTGACAAGAGCTCTGGCAAGATTTCCCAAGTAGACACAAAAGATTGTTGCAAAAATGTCAATCTTTAGACATTTTTCTTTTGGGGGAAGTGGGTGTAACATGAGGATCCCTTGTTCAAATGATCCCAAATTCAATTAACTAACCCTATCACATCAACCCAAGATGTGCACCAAATTTCAAGGCAACCCTAGTAATCATGCAGATTTTAGAGGACATAGAAGAGTTGAGTTTTAAGTAAAAAGCTGTTCTAGACTTCAACTCTAGTGGATGCAACAGATCCACACAGTGAAGTAAAAAGTAGAGTGACAGCATCCTGAACCACAACAAGGGCTGAGGTATGCCTGAAAGGCCCTAAAGCAGGGATCCTAACCTACTTTGGCAGGTGATAAGAATGAGACTCAGGCAGGAATGGTATAGCTAATACACAGGGTAATGAACAGGTGAGACTGCACTGCACTCAAACTGACATGCAGTGTAATGGCTGGGGTGGGCTATTGGAACATTTGGGATTTTACAAAGATGTACAGACATTTTTTAAAAAAGTATTTAGAATCATAGAAACTGGAAGAGACCATGAGAGGTCATCAGTTCCAGCCCCCTGCACTCATGGCAGGACCAAGCACCCTCTTAAATTATCCCTGACAGGTGCCTGTCTAACCTGCTCTTAAAAACTTCCAATGATGGAGATTCCACAGCCTGTGTAGGCAACTTATTCCAATGGTCGATCACCCTGAAAGTTAGGAATTTTTTCCTAACGTCCAACCTAAACCTCCCTTGCTGTAATTTCAGCCCATTGCTTCTTGTCCTATCGCAGGCTGATGAGAAGAATAATTCATCTCCCTCCTCCTTGTAACAACCTTTTAGGTACTTGAAAACTGTTGTCATGTCCCATCTCAGTTTCCTCTTTTCCAGACTAAACAAAGCTAGCTCTTTCAATCTCTCCTCAAAAGTCAAGTGTTCCAGACCTCTAATTATTCATGTTGCTCTTCTCTGGACTTTCTCCTATTTGTCCACAATCTTCCTGATGTGAGGCACCCAGAACTGGACACAATATTCCAGCTGAGGCCTAATCTGGGCCAAGCAGAACAAAAGAATTACTTCACATGTCTTACAATACTCCTGTTAATACATTTGTTCTTTTTCTTTTCCCTTTCACATCTGTGTGGCTGCCTCTCTGGTCTCTGTGTACTAAGATTTTTTTCAAGGCAAAGACTGGACCCATCATATCACAGATGCTGTTGTAAATGAACAATTCTCAAAGGTAGGAGCCCTTTAGGATGCAGTAAAGCCTGAATGAGACTGGAGGAGGAGATGGCACCATATTATACATACAATGAAATATGGCAGTCAAAGTGTGATTAGGGGCTGAAAATAACTGAGCAGGCAGGGGCCTGTCTCGTAGTGCAGTGGTTCCCAACCTGTGGTCCTTGGACCACTGGTGGTTTGCTAGGGTACTGCAGGCGGTCCTTGGGTGTGTGTGGGGGAGATAATTACCACAAATAAATGTACTGTGGTGACTGCAATATATATATGAGTGAATGTAATAAATTATTAGAAGTAGCTGCATTTTTAGTACCCCTTGATATACAAGTTTGACTCCTGTCAGCCACAGGCTATGCTAAAAATGTTTAAAATGGTTTGTGTACAAGGTGGTCCACAAAAGCTTTTGATGACAATGTAGTGGTCCACATAAAGAGAATGGCTGGGAACCGCTGTCTTAGTGCATCTTGTCCACAATGACAAGTTCCAGAGCAGTAACCACATTAGGCTGTATGCAGCAAAAATGACAAGAGTCCTGTGGCATCTTAAAGACTAACAAATTTCTTCAGGCATAAGCTTTTGTGGACTCCAACCCACTTCATTAGACGTGTCAGGCTCATCATGCATCTGACAAAGTGGCTTGCAAACCACAAAACCTTATGTCTGAAGAAATTTGTTAGTCTTTAAGGTGCCATAGGACTCTCATCACTTTTTCTCCATGTTCTCCAGTCACCAAAGATGCCTGGCTCTTTCATAATTTCTCCATGCAGGTATCAGTCACCCCAGTTCCAGGATGCTTTACCATTATCCTTTCCACTTCCAACCCTGCTTAGGAGTTTCTTCTTCCACAATACCACAAGCAGCACATCAATAAAAAAAAGTTCTTATTAAATATAACTCAATTAAACTACCAAGCTTCTCTGCCATGATGACATCACTGTTACGCTCAGTCTTTCTTTTTCCCCATGGCCTCTGCATTATTTGTTAATGCAGTCACATCTCAAACTAGGGTCCATGATTTTATTGGAGCTATATGTTTGCAAGTCCGGGCCCTTGCTTTATATACTGCTCTGTTTGCCCTATTGAGCTACTTGTATATCTCCCAGATCAGAATGTCCACGTGCTGTGAACATTTTGGGAAGCAGAACAGACTGATACATGAGAACTTAAAAGCCCTTTGGACATTTACAATGAAATAAAACCCTAGGAAAATAGTCTGTAGGGAACAATTCCATCCTGGCTGGGTTCAGGCGCCAAATGGACTAGATGTAACCCAGGGGTCAGCAACCCATGGCATGCAAGCTGATTCGCAGTTGCACATAGTATCCTCTGCCGCACCCAGTTGTTAAAGTTTAATTTGGCAGGCCCTGGAACCCCCTGATCTCTGGGCATCCTTCTCATATTGTCAGTGTCCCCTTCAAGCATGTGTGTGCCTCAGCCCAGCTAGGCATTTTTGAGCCCCACCAGCTCTTTCCTTACAAATGAAGCACAGTGTCAAATCCACATCATCACCTCAAGCTTGTCCACTAGTGCTCACATCAGACCCCTCTTTTCCCATGTCCTCCTCAGCCCTCATCCCCATTCCCTAAGCTCCCTGCCCCCAAGCCCCACTCTAGCCCTCCTAGCCCCCCACCTCCCTGTCTTCACTCCACCCCCCTTCAGGGGCCATGGTGGAGGGATGGATGTATACAGCTATAGGTAGCCAGCTAGGTAAGTAGGTAGCTTGTGAGCAGGTGTGGGATGGTGGTGAGTGGGCAAGGATGGCTGGGGAAAGGGGGTGCCTGGGGTCTGTTCAGTGTTACCAGGGGCTCTGGGCCAGCCAGACAGAAAAATAGCCAGCAGTGGTGCGAGGAGCCCGTACCTGCTGTCGCGGGGGCTGATGAGGAGCCGGTGCCCATCAAAGCCCTAGTGAAAGCAGAGGTGCATGCAGAGGGTCACCCCCTTGGAAGGCGGGGTCTCGGAGCTTGGTGCCCTGGCTGGGGGCCACCTGCCTGAAGAGGATCCTGCAGCCCCAGCCCTCGGGCAGCTCCCTGGCCACCAGGTGCAAGTAGTGGAGACTGATGAGGCTCAGAGCACCCATGGCACTGGGCAGGGGCTGCGGGGCGCTACACCCTGAGCATGCAGCTTGGCTCCTCCCGGCCCAGCCGCCAGGCCAACTCCTGCAGAAAGTGGAGGGTGCAGCTGAGCGGGGCCTGCAAGGAAGGGGGTGGATTACGGGGCTGGCCCAGATCCTGCCCTCTTTAGGGCAGCCCCAGACAATGACAGCTTGAGGATGCAGCTCACAACCTGCCCACCCAAACCAAGCCAGTGCTGGAGTAAGGGGACTGCACCTGAATGCTGCTTTCCACTTTATATTTCTATTTTTAGGAGCCCTGGAATGCTGGCCCCTAAAATCTGTAAGCCCCAGAATGGTGTTCCAGTTCATTCGCCCTTACTTTAGCCCCTGGCCACACTGACAAAATTGCTGCTCCTGACATTTAAAGTCACTCTGGGTAGCTTCCTTCCACAATGTGCCTGAGGAACACCCCAGCCAACACCAAAAGAAGCTACCCTGAGAGGCCACAACAGAATTCTCAGATGATAGCCACTTTTTTTCAGCAGAGGGGGCTGCAAGCACTGGCTGAGTAGCACTGAGGTGGGGCCAGCATGGGTCAGCAAAGGTTGCCGAGCCCCTTGTAACCTAATTGGGCTTTGCTAATCTCTACAGTCAAATGCCTATTCCAGAGTCGCAACTACGGCAGGGTGAATGGGGCTTTGCCCAGGGTGTGCCGGAGCGGCTCAACAGAGCTGCTCTATTAAAAGTTGCATTTCACGGCACTGGCCCCAAGCACTGCTAATTGCAAGAGGCATGTTCCTATCAGAACGTGCCCCCGGCACTGAAACAGAACGTTATGGTGCTGGTCTATTCCACAAGGCACCCTCCTTCAACCCAGGAATGACTGATGTCCCTCAAAACCCACTCAGTCAGCTAAGCAACAAGCAGAGACCCATTCAAGGTCCATATTGAGCTGTCTTAGGAGTCCCTTTCAGCTCCTGGAGCACAAAGACACCACCTGCCCCCAAAGTATAGAGCCAGGATTTTTCTTTGCGCCATGTGCATTGACATTGCCAAATTCTAAGGCAACCTACCACTCAGAGACCAGAGCATCATCATGGGCAGCTCAATGAAAACTTAGCTCAGTATGCAGTGGTGGACACAAAAGCAAACAAAAACTCAGGATGCACAAGGACTGGAACAGAGAATAATACTCAAAATTGTCATCATACAAACCAGTGGTATGCCCTCACCTGGAACACTGCATGCAGTTCTGATCACTCTGCTTTTAAAAATATTCAGCAGAGTCAGGGCACTCAGAGATGAGTGAAAACAGAATATGAAGTTGGAGAGACTTCTGTAAGAGAAGGGAATGAAAAGATCTTGAATACAAGATAATGAAAGGGATCAAGGAGGAAAATCAAGCATTTCTATTTACTCTCTCACAACAAAGGAACAAGAAGATAGCCAATGAAATTAAATAGAGAGCCCCCTCAAAAGTGATAAAAGAGCTTTATCAAACATGCATAATTAGCATATGGCTCTCTAAACTTCCCAACCACTTCTCCTCCACTCAGAATAAAGCGCTGCTGTTAAAATCACCATCATTGTCCTTTGATTGCCACATGCCAGGGGTCGGCAACCTTTACTGACCCCTATGCCAGCCCCTCCTTCCCAAACCTCAGTGTAGACCCCTCTGCTGAAAAAAGTGGCTGCTGCCTGAAAATTCAGTGATGTCCACAGCTGAAATGTTGGGGGGGTGGAGGGGGGGGGTTTCAGGCATGCTGCAGAAAGAAGCTGCCCCAAGCAACTCCTCAATGCAGCACGCCCAGGGATGAGGCTCCAAGCACATCTTGGAAAGAAGTCGCCCAGAGCGGCTCCTCTCTATGGCATACGTGGGGCACAGGTCCCCAAGAATGCCACGGAAAGAAGCCGTTCCAGGTCCAAGCAGCTTCTTTCCAGAACACGCCTTGGAACCCTGGGGTGCTTGGGCCCCACTGCTCGCTCTTCTGGGGCAGGAGTGGCACTTTCAGCAAAGGGTGCTGCATGCCACTCCAAATCATTTTGTGTGCCAGTGCCAGCATACGTGCCGGTGCTTGCTGACTCCTGCCATATGCCCTTTTTCAATCCCTTCATATCTGAACAGAAAAACCATGTTATGATCTCCCCGACCTACTCACTTCTCTCTACACCCAGTTTTGCTCACTATGAGCTGCAAGTCTGGGATATGTATTTCCCCTCGCTAGCTGGGGTGCAGGGTATGCACAGATGTATTTCTTCCTTCAAACAGAGAAAC
This sequence comes from Podocnemis expansa, assembly GCA_007922195.1. Lineage (NCBI taxonomy): Eukaryota > Metazoa > Chordata > Testudines > Podocnemididae > Podocnemis > Podocnemis expansa. The sequence continues at coordinate 1,600,556 of ML682284.1, read as the reverse complement.
GGAGTCCACTGAACTACAAATTCCCTGCTTATCCCTCTTCCCCATTTTTCCGATATGTTCAGCCTACTTTTTTGACAAAGATAGTACAAGAAGCCTTCATTACAGAGGTGCAGGGGAGTTGAAACCCCGGTAGTTTCCATCTACACAACAGTAATCAGGTGTGAGATTGCTGTATGTGTATACACCCCACACAATCTTTATTATAGCTCACTTGGGTACTGATGCAATGAATCTGCAGCAGCATGGGCTAGGCACCAAGTACAAGGCCATCAGGAAAACTGGGTACAGATTGGTCAGTTAGTTTATCCTACCAGAGTTTCATTGCTACTGGTAGTTAGCTCATGTGCTGCTAGCTGAGATATGTCTATAAAGGCAGCAGCTCCATTATAACATCAATACAGCCCCTCAGTGACTGAAGCAGGACGGAATGGAGCACCACACAAATGTTTCTTACAGTATCACAATTCCCAACTCCCTGTCACCAGAGGATATATCTACATTACAATTAAACATGCATGGCTGGCCTGTGCCAGCTAATTAGAGCTCTGGGGCTGTTTAACTGCAGTCTACATGTTTGGTCCCAAAGGGGGATGGGGGTGGGGGGGCAGAGCTCAGCTCCAGACAGAGCCCAAATGTCTATGCCAGAATTAAATAGTCCCATAACCCAAGCCAGCTGCAGGTGTTTCATTGCAGCATAGACATATCCACAGTATACACAAAGGCTCTGAATCTAGACTCATGCAGGTCAAATAAGGAGCTTGGGTTGTCAGCTTCCACAAAGAACCTTCCTATTGGAGTACTTCACAGTGTATTTCCATGGGAACAGACTCATGACTTTTCTGTTGCCGAGGAGATGCAGTCATTGCTTTCTGAGACTGGGGAACTTTGTCCTGAGAACATTTCGGGTGCCTAAAGCCTGGAAGGGATTGTACATTGACAGATCTGCACCCCCTAACACCACAGGCAGGAGACCCCCATTCCCATTTCTCAGCTCCAATATTGGGCACTTTAGAAAATGTGCCAGATTATTACCTACTGCTATTTTTGGTACCTAAATTTAAAGAGAGAGATGTGATATAAAGAAAACCTGCCATTCTGAAAAACCTTTCCTTTGACTGTCCTGGTTATGTCTTCCATTCTCACTCCCACCAAACAAAATTTCAGAAAAATTAATTCATTCTTATCAGAATGTTTCCCTTGGCATTAGCTTGCTCTTTGTGTAGAGCTGGTTGGTTCGCTGGACAGGTACTCCCTGTCCTAGGCTGAGCCATCTGGCAAGTAGCCAACCCCTGTGATGCTGGCTGAATTAAGGGGACCATTTATGATATTATTTAACATCAATATTTCAAAATTACAATAATTCATACAAGATAGAGCATGTTAGATACTGTTAGAGATGTTATAATGTGCTTGGTATGACACTGTTTATGTGCATGTGTCATATCTCTACTGGACATTATGAATAAGTTTGAGATATCTGTATTTTAACTTGTGCTGCTTCGGTCATAGCCTGCATAATGGCCTATTGAGAAAACCTTCAGGTACAATGGGCCCAGAGAGAGACCAGGACTAGTTCATGGGACTCTGTACTCCATCTTATTCCTGTAAATTTCCACAAGCAGCTTGGAAAAGACAAGGGACATAAAAGACAGCTGCAGTACTCCCATCTTGTCTTTTAGGCTACAGTACAGCCTTCAGCCATCACTTGCCTCTGGATTATTCATCTACAACAGGAGCTGTGAAACAGAGGACTAAGACCCATCCAGCTACTGGATGTCTACCACAGGAATTCTACGAGCTTGCAAAATACAAATTCTAATGAGACCCTGACGTATAATGACTTTTAAATCATTTGCATGTATGTGATTGTTTTAATCCTTTCACAGTTCTCTTATGGTTTGTTGCTTTCCTTTTTACAATAAACCTTTAGTTTTAGTTACTAAAGGATTGGCTGGCAGGGTGGTATCCTGAGTAAGATCCAAACTTATACTGATCTGGTAACAGGGCCGGTGCTAGGCGGTAAGCAGCCCCTGCATAACAGGGGGGTGCCGGCATTTTGAGGGGCATCAAAAGGGGACAGCGCCGTGGCACTCCCCCGATGATGTCACTCATCTGCACCGGCGTTGCTCTGCTGCGGTGGGGGTGCCACGATCCCCAGTGCCAGCCCTGTCTAGTAATACAGCTGATCCTTAGAGTCAGGAGAACCCTTTTGGTAAAGAGCATGGAGCTTGAAATAACTTATCTCCTTACTAGACCCAGTGGCTGGTTGGGTACCAGAGGCTGAAATGCTGTAAAGCAGTGGTTTTCAAAGTTAGGGTCGGGCCCCAGTACTGCACTGCAGACCCTTAAGCATCAGGTCATGGCACCCCCTGCTGTTGCCACCACCAAAAGACTGGAAAGCATTGCTCAAAAATCTAATTGTTGGGTCATGAATATAAATGACTTTTTTCAACTGGGTCCTGAGGAAAAAAGTTTGAAAACCACTGTTGTAAAGGAAGCTGCTTATGTTTTGTTTTGGTTTCTTGACCTATCTACTGTGGAGGAATCAGAAAGAAAACTCTCAGCTACAATGGGCTCAGAGAGGGACCTGATGAATCACCAGGACTTGTTCATGGGACTCTGGACTCCATGAAAAATATTTTGAAATAGGATTGTAAAGCCACATAAAAATTGTGTTTTGTGTATTTCCCACTAAGCAAGTCATTTTCATGCTGCTTCTCCTGACACTGCTGATCCATGAACCATGGAAACATCTGGAAGTAGGAAGATAACAGGCACATTGGTGTCTGAGGATCAGTGGCTCTGATTAATAAGCGATCTTAGTAGCTCATTAGATCACTTATTCCCTGGCCTGTTTGGGAGACCTGGGAGTGATTACCAGCATATTTTGATATTTAGTCAGTCCATGAACACCCAGTGATGCTGTGTATCTGTAAATGAGGGTTTTCATGGATTTTAAAACCAGAAGGGGGCATTACGATTATCTAATCTGACAACCTGCATAAGACAGGTGAAACATCCTTCCTCAGTAGTTTCTGCATTGATTCCATAACTTCTGTTTAAGATAGAACATTTCATTTAGAAAGACTTCCACATTTGCTATAAAGACTTCAGGCCCCCACATCCTTAACTAAACTGGCCCATTAATTACCATTCCTGTAAAAATGTTCATCATCCTAATTTGAATTTAGCTACCTTCATCTTTCACTCACTGGAGCTCTGCCCTCTTCTCCTCAATTTAAGGCTACCTACTATCAAAATCTTTTTCCCTACATGCTGAAAATTTCCAGAGGGGTACCTGTGTTAGTCTGTGTACATAAAAACAATGAGAGTCCTGGGGCACCTTAAAGACTAACAGATTTCTTCAGGCATAAGCTTTCATGGGCTCCAACCCACTTTATCAACAAAGTGGGCTGGAGCCCACAAAAGCTTACGCTCAGAGAAATCTGTTAGTCTTTAAGGTGCCCCAGGACTCTTGTTTTTCCCCTACAGGTACTTATAGAATGTGACCAATTCATCCCTCAACCTTCTCTTCCATAAACTAAATAGACTGAGCTTCTTTAATCTCTCATTACTAAGGCAAGTATTCTAGTAATCTGTGTAACTTTCTTCTGAACTCATTACCATTTTTCACCATCCTTTATGAAGTGTGGACATCAGAGCATGATGCATTATTCAGTAATGGTCTCACTAATACTACATACAGATGTATCCTAAACCACATATTCCTATCTGGTATTCCTTTGATTATACAGCCAATGATTGCATCTACCTGCTCAGCTACAGCATGGCACTGAGAGCCCATGGTAGTTGATTATTTACTATGATATGTGAATTCTTTTCAGTATCACTGCATTCTAGGATACAGTGCCGTGGCCTGTTCATTCTTTGTATATAATCTCGTAGCTTGCAGCTTATTAAAATTCATGGTGTTCAAAGGATTTCATTTTATCAAGCAATCCAGCCTGGTCTGTATAACTGACCTATCCCACTCATAATCTGCCAATTTTTGTGTTGTCTTCTCCATATTTTATGGACTATGATTTTATATTTTCTTCCAGATCTTTACTAATTTCTTCCAGATTTTGTATTTTCTTCTGATCCTATTGTGGAGAAAGATAGCATCAGTCTAGAATAGGGAATGTTTCTTGTGTTTCCTTTATTCCCACCCAGTTTGAAATTAGGTCCGGAGTTTGAATAGCAGTGTGTCAAGGTCAAGAGACAACCTGCAGGAAAGAGAAGGTAGATGAGAGGTCTCGTGGTATTGCATCACTAAAGGGGACTGGATTTGATGACTCAGACTTCCCCTTCCAGTCCAGTGTTCCTAGCAGAGGTAGCATTACTGTAGATGGTGAAGATACTTACAACAGGAAGTCCCGGACCACCATGTCACACCACGTCCTTGTCAATCCTCCCAGACATTGGTTTGAAGGTCTCACAGGGCTCTGGAGGTCAGCAGATTAGCAGGATGAACATCTGGGTTTCTTGATAATTTACAAAGGACTTCCTCAAGATGCACCCAGATAAGACTAAATGATGCTGGTTCTAAAGGGGAAATGCTTCAAAGAACTGGCCAAGATGACTTCACCTTCAACTGAAGGCATGCAGCCTCCAATCAGCAAAATGGTGTGAAGCTTCATGGTTGTGTTTGATTTCACAAATTCCAAGGCCAAGAGAGACCAATATGGTCATCTAGTCTGACATCCTGTATAACACAGGCCACAGAACTCTCTCAAAGTAATTCCTAGAGTAGATCTCTTAGAAAACATCCAAATTTGATGTAAAAATTCTAAAAATGTAGAATCCACCACGACCTTTGCAAATTATTCCAATGGTTATTATTATTATTCCTTATTTCCAACCTGAATTTGTCTAGCTTCAAATTTCAGCCATTGGATTTCATTATACTTTTCACGCTACTTAGAGCGAAGAGCCCATTATCAAATATTTGTTCCCCATCTAGGTACTTAAACGGTTGTAATCAAGCAATCTCTTAACCTGCTCTTTGCTAGACTTGAGGAGCTCGATCTATTTAGCTTATCACTGTAAAACAGGTGTAGACAACCCTCTGCACATGTGCTGACAAAGGCATGCAAGCCCATTTGGAGCAGCACACAGCACTCTCTGCAATGACACAAAAAGCAATGCCAGGAAGCTTCTTTCAGGGGCAGCGGTAATCCTCGCCATGCCTATGACCCAGGCATGCCGTGGATAGAAGCTGCCTGGAGCAGCATCTCTCTGTGGCGTGCTGCCACCAAAAGGAGCCACTCTAGGCGGCTTCTTTCCATGGCATGCCTGAGGACTCCCAAGAGGAGCCACTCTGGGTGGTTTCCTTCTGCAGTGTTCTTGGGAAATTCCATCCCCAGACATGCCACCAAGAGAAGCCGCTCTGGGTGGCTTCTTCCCACAAGTGGCTCCTTTCAGCAGCATGCCTGTGAGGTGCCCCCCACGCCACACTTCAGCTGTGACCACTGCTGAATTTTCAGGTGGCAGCTACTTTTCTTCCAGCAGAGGACACTGGCACCGGCTGAGGGTTCAGGAGGAGTAGCCAGTATAGGAGTTGAAAAAGGTTGCCAACCCTTGCTGTAAGACAGAGGTGGGCAAATGACGGCCCATAGGCAGTGCCCGGCCCAGGAGCACCTTTTCAGCAGCCCGTCCACTGCTGCTCCTCTCCCCCCAGCTCCCAGCTCCAGCAGGGGCTACCGCTGTGGCCAGGGCACTGCTGCCACTTTGTCCCCCTCCCAGCTCCAGCTGAAGCTGGGAGACAGATGTATTGGTGGCAGCACTCTGGCCCTAGCATGAACGGCCACTGCCACTCTCCCTTCCCTTTCTAGATCCAGCAGCAGCTCGTGCCTGTGCTGAGCCTCTGCTGGACCTGGGAGGGGAAAGGAGAGCTGCAGCTTGTGCTGGGGCCAGAGCACTACCCCCCACCCCATCCCTCTCCCAACTGCTGTGGAGCAAGCTGCCACTGCCACTCTCATTTCCTCTCCCAGGTCCAGCAGTGGCTCTGGATCGGAGGGGACGGGAGAGCAGGAAGGGCAGCTCATAACAGGGCCAGAGCACTCCTTCTCCCTCCTAGCTTCAACTGCAGCTTGCGCTGGGATGAGAGCTGAAGCTGGGAAGGAGAAGCAGCAGCAGCATGGCAGTGGTCTGGCCCTGGCGTGAGCTACTGCTGGACCAGGGTGGAGGAAGGAGAGCAGCAGCTCACATCAGGGCTAGAGCACTGCCACCGCTCTGTCTCCCTTCCAGCTCTGAAGGGAGAGGGAGTGGGGCTCAGCTCCACCCTGTCTTCTGTGGAGTGTGTGCTGGCTGCCGCCACCCCCCTGCCACCACCACCTATGGTCCATTCTTAGTAGCCATAGATCGCACGTGGCCCTTGGGCCAAAAATGTTGCCCACCCCTGCTGTAAGACATGTTTTCTAATCCTTAGTCTTACTCATGCCTTTTCTCTGAACCTCCTCCCAATTATTGGCATCATTCTTAATTTTGGCCCTTGGAACTGGACGTAAGATTCCAGCAGAGTCACACCAATACCGAATACACACAGGTAAAATAACCTCTCTACTCCTGCTGAAGATACCCTTGTTTGTACATCAAAGGATTACATTGGCCACAGCACCACGACGGTAGCTTATGTCCAGATGATTATCCACCACCACCCTAAATCTTTTTCAGAATCTCTGCTTCCCAGGAGATAGTCTCCCATCCAGTAAGTATGACCTACATTCTTTGCTCCTGGATGTACACATTTACTTTTAGCCATAAGAAAACACATACTGTTTGCTTGCACTGAGTTTACCAAGTAGTCCTGATTGCTCTGTATCCGTGACCTTTCCTTTTCATTATTTACCACTCCAATTTTTGTGTCATCTGCAAACTGTACCAATGATGGTTTTATGTCTTTTTCGTGGTCATTAATAAAAATGTTAAACAGCGTAGGGTCAAGAACTGATCCCTGCGGGACCCCTCTAAAAACACACCCATCTGATGATGAATCTTTTTTCATAATTACATTTTGAGACCTCTCAGTTAGCCAGTTTTAAATCCATCTAATGTGAACTGTGTTAATTTTATATCAGTCTAATTGTGTTTGTTTGTGTGAGTGCATCTGTGTCTGGATTTTAAGTCATGATCATTTGTACTTAAATTATTGATATTTTTAGTTCTGTGATCGGGTCTTCTTCATTTATTAAGACAAAGTCTAATACAGAACTCCATGTTGGATGCAACACTGAGTTAGAAAATTATAATTTCTAATATTTAAAAATTGAAAGGATATTTTAGTACTACAGCACAACACCTCAAGCATGTCATTCAAACGGAAGTCCCCTATGACCACACAGCTTATTTTCTACACTTCAGAGATTAAACATGCAAGGAGTCTGTGGCACCTGAAAGACTAATAAATTTATTTGTGCATGGACTTTTGTGGGTTAAAGCCAACTTTGCCAGCTACAGATTCTTATTTGTTTTGCTGGAACAGACTAACATGGCTACCCTTCTGGAACTTGTCAAATTACCGATAGGTGCACAAGGAACCAGCCATCCTGTTTTAATAATTTGGTGCTCTGTAGCGAACACCAGCTAATATCCCCATCATGTATTTTATCAGTTAGAACATTAATAACTAAGAGACAATTATCTTGAAAGCCTAAGTTATTAGTGACATGGAACCAGATGACATTTTTGACATAGAGTGCCACTCCACCACAACCCCTGCACCTTTTGCCCACTCAGTCCCTCCTAAACAGATTATAACCCCTGGTTTTAACATTCAGTCATGGGAATCATCCCACAAAGTTTTAGTAATACCCAGATCAAATGTTATTGTCATAAACAAGCCATTTTAAATCCTCTTGTTTGTTACTCAAGCTCCCAGCTTGACGCATGAGTAACTGAAGAATTTCTTCTCTCCATGCCTTTTGTTTCTTTGACTAATTTTTTTCTCACCCCCTCAACTATAAGATTAGTACTCATAGCTTCCCTCCTCTTTTGCTACTAGGTTAACTCTCTCCTGACTACTCTAGCCAGCCTGTCCTCAAGAAGATTGGTCCCCTTTCTACAGTGGTGGAGGCCATCAAAATTATATAATCCCCTCCCCCAACAGAAGGTGGACCAACATTCCTCCACCCTACACCACTTCAGACCCTTGTAAAGTATACATGGAGTTTAGATAAATTATGTAGTGTTTGGTACAGTAACACTTACTTATGTTCTATGTTCTTAACAAATAACACAAAGATAGTCTTCCAATCCAGGCTGGATGTCTTCTGAAAACATATGGTTTAGCAAAACCACAAGTTTTGCTTCAGTCCCACACAAGCTATTTGGTGAATGAGGGGTAACAGGGTGAAATTTTCTGATCTGTGCTCTGCAGGAGGTCAGACAAAGCGATCCAATGGTCTCCAACGATCCATTGTGGAGACCCCACCAAAGCTCATGTAATAAATTTGTTAGCCTTTAGAAGTGCCACAAGACTTTCCTTGTTTGTTTTGCTGAACTAGACTAACACAGCTACCCCTCCGGAACTGATTTAAAAAAACAAACCAAAAAAACCCCAAAACCCTAAAACACTTCCAGCTTCCCATTTTATACCATAAAAAAAAAAGATAAACAGAAGAAAAGGGAACAGAATTTTTAGTTTTTAATTTCTCTCTCATCACTATTCTGCATTATTCCCCATTGAAATCCTAACATTCCCAAATTCAACACCACTTCTCCACAGTGATGTCACCTTGACATGAAAGAATTGTACTCAGTTTCCATACAGCACATATGCTGCCAGAGGAAGGGTGGTCAATTGTTTTATTGTTTAACAGAACCCAACATGTACAAAGTATGTTTTCTAAAACCCTTGTAATTTCACCAGATCAGGTCCAAGTTTCATCAACTTACCATAAGGTATACTGTAAAATGATGACTGTATTACAGGCAAAAGAGTTGTGCAAACAGCAAAACACACACAAAAAATGCATTTTTATAATCGCACATTTGCACTTGCTTCTCCACTCTCTCAGTTCCTGAAAACAGGTGAATCACTTTTAATAAAGACATCCACCATAAAATGTGCCAAATTTCTAATCAAAGAGCAAAAAACTGGCAAAGTTAAAAGCATGTGAAAAGAACCCATTTATAGACAACCTCAGCTGTAGGCTTCACTTTTTAAAAAATGTGAGATTTATATACAAATGAATAAAAGAACTTCTATTCATGGCTCTTGACACTTACCCCTTGTAAAGGTGAGTTCAATGTTGTGCTAATAGAATTGACAGACAGAGCTGGACTAAATTATGAAAGGCCTTGAAGGTAAGGACAAGAAGTCAGTGTCTGATATGTTGGAGGAAGAGCCAATGGCAGGACTAAAAAGAGGGGTGACAGTTAAAGTGATAGGCCAGGTGTGAACTTTGCAGCAGTATCCTGAACAGACTTGTAGGAAAACACATCTACACTGCCACATACTCCAGAAAAAGAAAGGCCATTAAGTGTGTGAAAAAAACAGCCCTTCAGCAATGTATGTTTTGGCAGCGGGCACAGCACTGTGTTGTCAGGAAAACATTTCCTGCCGACAGTGACCATCCCTCATGGAGGTGGTTTTATTATGTTCATCGGAGAGCTCCCTCTTGTCAGCACAGAATGGCTACACAAGCTATCTTACAGTGGATTGGCAGGATCACTACAGCTGTGTCCTGTAAGGTCGCTAATGGAAACATGGCAACAGACTTAAATGACCTTCCTCTGCCACAACTGTGGCTATGTCACCCATCAATTTGTCAGTCTTTAAGTGCCACAGAACTCCTTGTTTGTTTTACTGAACTAGACTAACACAGCTGCCCCTTTGGATCCACTAGTCCTGCCACTGCACACTAACGCCTCACAGTTCTCACCCAGCAAGCCTCGAGCTCCTCCTTGAAACCCAAGGTACGCCCATCCACTACATGAGATGCCGTAAATCCCAGAACACCTACCACTTTATGGTCTCCATGATAAATTCTAAATAGAAGAGACATTTGCCCACAGCATCCAAGTCTGCCCTGGAAGTAGATAATGAACTCACCTGAGGACATACTTGAGCAGCCCATTGTGAGATGAGACCATCTAGTAGTCACTATATATGGCATGAATACATTCTGCAGAGTGCAACACAGATTCATTAGGATGAGCAACAAAGACATGTATGTCTATTTTAGTTATTTACATTTGCCTAAAAGTAACTATGCAGAATTATAAACAAGGAGTCTGGTGACACTTTCAAAGACTACCAAATTTATTTATCACATGAGCTTCCATGGGAGAAAATCCACTCTACATGCTGCTCCCCAGTGTTTGAATCTCAACTGCCGATTTGAAATGCTGTTTCTGTGTGACCTGATCCTATTTATGGCTTACACTTCCCAGCATTTATTTTCCTCCCATTCTGTAAATCCCCAATCTTCAAGCATCTGACAAAGTGGGATTTTAATCCCATGAAAGCTCATGCGATAAATAAATGTGTTAGGCTTTAAAAGTGCCACCAGACTCCTTGTTGGTTTTGCTGAACTAGACAAACATGGCTGCCCCTTTGGAACCATGCAGAATTATGGCACTTGTACACAAATTAAATACTTATAAAGAGAGAGCTATCCATAACAAAAGACCTACAAGTCTTCCCCATTTCCAAGTATGAACCCTTCTGAAAAACTCTAGTAAAAGAGTTGAGCCTTACAGCCTGCCTTTGATGTTATAACTAAGGGCCTGTTTCATTTGTGATAATATGGAAACTACAGATCTCGCAATATTAGGCTTCCACCATGATTTTTGGTTTAATTAGCTTATTTTGTACAGTCCAAATTTCGGACACATTTTGAGTATGTAATTAGTACTGCACTAACACTGAATGTCTGTAAAATGTAACAAACTAACGTACATGGCTCAATTTCTACAGCAGTTCCGCTAAGACTTTTGGTCTTCTGAATTACATATTGCACCAGTAACTTTTCTTTTTTAAAAAATAATAAAATGTAGCTGAAGCAAAATGTCTCATTAAAAAAAACAAAACAAGCATTACATACTACTTGAGCATTTATATTGGTTGGCTCCCAACTTTTTTGGCTTGAGGGCCACAGATACAATTTTTACTACCCTGAGGAGCCACCAATCTCTCCCAGCAGTTGTCCCACTACCACCACTTCTAGCCAAATGGAAGAGGAACGTGAAGAGTCTCTGCCATCCCCCTGGCTGCAGCAAGGAAACCACACACATCCTGTAACTCTGTGATCTCCACTTGGGTCCCTGCAGTGGCTCCTCCATGACTAAGCAGTCTGATACAACAACTATCATTCTTTGCCACTGCCTCCCCCAACCTTCCAGCATTACCTTGTTCTTAACCAAACCAAGCCTTTGCTGGTCATCTTTCATCCATGCTCTAGTCTTAGTGAGATATTGAGCAAGAGTCCATCACAATAAGTCCATAACTCAAGTTTATGCCTTTCTAAAAGGTATGCTTCTTGGCCTGGATGTAGGAATTCACTGTCATTCTCTGACTGTTCTATGCAGTAGGTCAGACTGGGTGATCCTAATGGTCCCATCCGGCTTTAATAATCTATGAAGCAGTTCAGCTGTACCAGTCAGACTGGATCAGATGATGACTGAAAACTTACTACCTTAAGATTTGATAATCAGAAATGGAAGCTAGACAAATTCAGACTAGAAATAAGGCACAGATTTTTACCAGTGAGGGTACTTAACCATTACAACTTATGTGGACCACAATGAATTCACTCTCACTTGGAATCTATAAAGCAAGACTGGGTGTGCCTCTCTTCACAGCACGCTCTAGCTCAGCCAGAAGTGATGAACTTGATTCACAAATCAGTGCGTGTTGTACAAAAGGCCAGACTGGCTGATCATAATGGTCTCTTCTGGCCTTAAGATCTATCAAATAAGTAACTTCACCAGGGGCCATAGTAACATTGGCTGTGTTCTTCCACTACTTTCTTCTCCCCAATAACCACTGAAAAGAACTTTGCAAGTCACAGCAGAAAAAAAGGGCACTGACCCAAACATGGAAAAGAGAAAACCAGTTACAGAAACTGTACAGAAGGGACAGGAGCAGCATAGCACCATGGTGCATCTGTAAGTGCTCCAGTGGAAGTGATGAGGGAGAGGAATTGACACTAAAGAACTGAACTTAACATGTTGGTGTACATGTAGATTTGACCAATGGGCACCCCTGGAAGCCAGGGAGGGACGAAGAGCAGGCATAGGAGACTTTTAATGTGTGATGGTACACGAAGGAAATGAGAATTCAAAAAATGTTGATTCAGCCATAGTGCAAGGATGAGCAAGATACATATATTTGTCAGTGACTGTGAATCAAGTCCCTCCTCTCCCCCCAACCCCAACAGGCACTCCTTCTGTCTGTCAGCTGCTGCTTCTTGCTCACTGAGCCATCTCCCCCGCCAAGCCATTCTCCTTCCTTTGCCTATGTCAGTTCCCTCTCTGCCAGCCATGATGGGAATCAACAACCCCATTCCAGCTACCTACCCCAGTATACTGGAATTTTAAGAAATCAGAGCCCCAGCTAAAATCTCAGCTCAGTCTAGGACTCACTTGCAAGTAACAATCCTGATATGCCCAAGATCCCCAACCCCAGACACTCTCCCTACCTCCCATGCAAACCACAGACATGCTCCATCCCACCAGGAACACCCACTTGCCAAAGGGTTAAACCTACCTGGATCAGCCTAGTGAATGAGGAAGGCCTTGAGTCACATGTGGTTGGACCAAAGGGAAATAAGGAACTTTTCCAACTGTGCAGTGAGAGACAGTGGGTTGGTTATGTCATGATGAATTAGCAGGGAAGGTTCTGATCCAATGGAAGCAGGAACTGCTCTCACTCAGCAAACCCAGGACACGCTCGACTCGAGCTCTGCAAGGAGAAGAGAGGCAGTGAGTGGGTGGGAGAACCAAACACAACACATCAGCGTGACCTTGCTGGATCAGCACTGACCCAAAGCACCCCTTTGCAAGCTGTGAGAAAACAAAAAAGGCAGAAAGGTCTGGCCCCAGAGGTTTAAGAAACAGGGAAGAGTGTTCACTGATATTGCAGTTCCAAGCTATCTTCCTGATGCTGGACACACCCAGATTCTGGCTATTTTGGGGGAAGTGAGTTAGCTCCAGAGCTCTAACAGTGTCAGCTGGCCTGTGCATAAAGGCTGCAAAGACAGTCAGCAAATGATGATATTTTAAGACACATTGTTACTGCAGCTGTACCAGGACAGGAAAGGTGCAGAACTAGCTGTCCTAAGGTAGGTGAGGAGATGTAATACAGATATATGGGGACAGATATTAAGATCTTGGGGTAGGTAGGCTGGAATGGAGCTGTTGATCCAGCTGCTTCCAGGATAAATAGGCAACATGAATAGCTGCAGATTCATCCCTACCAAGGTGAGTCCAGAGTGGATCCTGCTATTCCTGGGGAAAGCAGATGCAGATCCAGCTCTGTCTGTGGAAAACAGGGTGTCAACACATCTGCTCCTAAGGAAGAAAGTGAAGACCTGGCTTTGCCTGTGGAAACAGGTGGCGCATCACTTTAACTTTTGAAGCCAGGTAGTAAGAGGAAGGTGTATTCGAGCGGGTGAAGAGAGGAAAACACAGTTGTGCCCACAGGAATATACACTGAGGGCAGTTTAATAGCCAGCTGTGCCAGGGCCAGAAGGGAGCTGTATGCCCAGGCGTTCTGAGAGTAGATGGGCCGGGAGGGGAGGAAGCTAATGGAGCAGTTCTAAGTCAGATGAGCAGAGCACTGGTGTTCAGCCTGCTCCATCCTGGCAAAGGTGGAGAACCAACTCGACCAGGGCAGCTGAGCAGGGCAGCATCTAGATCCAGCAGTGCCCAAACAAGGCAGGGGCAAACAAGCAGGTTTTTGAGATAGGCAGGACTACGGAAGGTAGACAGGTGGAAAACGAATCAGGCAAGAGAGCAGGGTGTGCACCATGCCATGTGCAGTACTGTTCTGAAATAAGTGAATACCAATTTCAAATCAGGGGTACAAGGTGCCAAAGCTGCTGCTGGGCACAGCCAGAGCCAAGAAGGGGAAAGTGGGCAACTGGGTTTGTTAACAGTGCCCAGCAACAGGAGAGGGAACAATGAGGAGCTGGGCGGTGCCACGCAGTGGACAGCGGCAGGAGCTAAGATGAGCCATGCAAGGCGAGGTGAACAGTGCCAAGGTGGAAGCAAGTGAAACCACCAGGCCTGGAAGGCAGAGACCAGGGCTTGTAAGATACTTGGCGACGAAGCAGAGACTGAAGACGGGTGCCGGGAAGAAAGAACAGAAAGCATTGCTGACGGTACCCAGTTCAAAGTTGAGGGCACCTCACAGAGAAGGAGGCTGGGCCAGGCCGGGAGCAAGGCTCAGGGTCTGTGACAGGGAGGAAGGGCAGTGCCAGGCTGAGGACAGAGCAAGGGATCTCCCGCAGCACAGGCCGAGTGCTGGGGTCTCTCTCAGGAGAGGGGAGCCCTGCCCAGCTGCAGGCTGCGCTTGGAGGAGTCTCCTCTCCTGGGACAAGAGGGCAGCGCTAAGGGGGTGTCTCCCCCAGGACGGAGTGCCTTGCAGGGGGAGAGGAAAGGGATCTCCCTCCGCCAGAGCCGGTGGGAGCAGCAATGCCATGCAGGAGCAGAGAGAGCTCAGAAGGAGAAACGTCGCTCTAGGCACCGCCGGGGTCTTAGATCTCGGCCGAGGCCAGGGGGGCAGGGAGGGGGCTGGTCTCTCGCCAAGGGGGCAGTTCAGTAGGGGAGGGGCGGAGCTGGTCTCCCGAGTCCCGTCTGAGGGGCGGGTGGGGGGCAGTGCCCAGATCCGGGGGGGGCAGGGACGGTGAGGGGCCGAGGCTCGCGGCTGAGGGGAGGGGGGAGTCCGCACGCGGCGGCGGGGGGCCCCCGCTGGGGCACAGGGCGGCGCCCAGGACGGAGCGATGGGTCAGGGCTGCCCCGGGCCGGGGGGCGAGGGCAGCGCCGGGGCTGCGAGTCCCTCAGAGGAGCCGGGGGCAACCGAGGGCCAGCGGGTCCCGCTGAGGGGCCGGGGCCGGGGCCGGGGCCGAGCCAGGCGTGTCCCGGGGCGGCGCTCACCGGCACGTCCATGCTCCTCCGCCCCGGCTCCCGGCTCCCGACGCTCCGGCTCCGGCTCCCGCAGCCCGGGCCGCGGCTCCCACTGGCGGCGCGGGGCGCCTGCGCGGCGCTGCGGAGAGAGAGAGAGAGAAAGAGCGCGAGCGAGCGCGGGAGCGGGCGGCGCCGGCGGGGAGCGTCTGCAAAGTGCGGCCGGGGGGACCCGGGCACAGACCCGAGCTGGGCGGGCACCGGCCGAGACACCCGCCCCCGGCGCCAACACACCCCTGCTCCCTCCCCCGGGCCCCGGACACCGATACCCCTCCTCCTCCTCCTCCTCCAGCGCCCGGGACCGGGCACTGACTCCCCTGGGTCAACCTTCCCCCGGGAGTGGACACCGCTACTGCTCCCTTGGCACCCCGTGCCCCGCCCGCCAGGGCCTGGCCCCCTTACCCCTCCAGGAGCCCTGTGCCCCCCCCCGCCAGGGCCAGGCCCTGACCCCCTTTCCCCTCCAGGAGCCCTGTGCCCCCCTGCCAGGCCCTGACCCCCTTTCCCCTCCAGTACCCCTGTGCCCCCCCCGCCAGGACGAGACCCAGACCCCCTTTCCCCTCCAGGAGCCCTGTGCCCCTCCGCCAGGGCCTGACCCCCTTTCCCCTCCAGGAGCCCTGTGCCCCCC
>ML682284.1:1532886-1569802 GCA_007922195.1 Podocnemis expansa | reverse complement strand
TTCTCAAAGAATCCATCCTCAAACACTTAGAGGAAAATAAAGTGATCAGGAACAGTCAGCATGGATTTACCAAGGGTAAATCATGTCTGACCAATCTCATCTTCTATGATCAGATGACTGGTTTTCTGGATGCAGGAAGAACCGTTGATGTGCTATACCTTGATTTTAGCAAGGCTTTTGATACAGTTTCCCACAGCATTCTCACTGGCAAATTAAGGAAGTATGGGTTGGATAGGTGGACTATAAGGTGGGTAGAAAACTGGCTTGATCAACGGTTTCAGCGTGTAGGAATCAATGGTTCCATGTCTTGCTGGCAACCAGTCACGAGTGGTGTGCCCCAGGGGTTGGTCCTGGGGCTGGTTCTGTTCAACATTTTCATCAATGATCTGGATGATGGAATAGGCTGCACTCGCAGTAAGTTTGCGGATGACACCAAGCTGGGGGGACCAGTAGACACGTTGGAGGGCAAGGACAGGATTCAGGGAGACCTAGATAAATTGGAACAGTGGGCCAATAGAAATCTTATGAGGTTCAGTAAGGACAAGTGTAAAATCCTGCACATGGGACGGAAAAAAACCCCATGCACCACTACAGGCTGGGAAACATTCAGCTAAGTAGCAGCAGTGTAGAAAAGGACCTTGGGGTCATGGTGGATGGGAAGCTAGCTATGAGTCAGCAGTGTGCTCTTGCTGCCAAAAAGCCCAATGGCATACTGGGCTGCATCAAAAGAAGTACTACCAGCAGATCGAGGGATGTGATCATTCCCCTCTATTCTGCACTGGTAAGGCCACATCTAGAATGCTGTGTTCAGTTTTGGGCTCTCCACTACAAAAAGGACAGGGACATGCTAGAGAGAGTTCAGAGGAGGGCAACCAAAATGATTAAAGGGCTGGAGCACAAGCCCTATGAGGAAAGACTGAAAGCATTAGGCTTATTTAGCCTGCAGAAGAGAAGATTGAGGGGGGATTTGATAGCAACCTTCAACTACTTGAAGGGATGCTCTAAGGAAGATGGTGCTTGACTGTTCTCGGTAATAACAGAGGACATAACGAGGAGCAATGGTCTCAAGTTGCGGTTCGGGAGGTTGAGGCTGGATATTAGCAAAAACTTTTTTACGAGGAGAGTGGTGAAGCCTTGGAATGAGCTGCCGATGGAGGTGGTGAAATCTCCAGCTTTGGAGGTGTTTAAGGCCTGGCTAGACAAAACCATGACTGGGATGGTTTAGTGGGAGTGGTCCTGCCTCTGGCAGGGGTTTGGACTAGATGACCTATGAGGTCCCCTCCAACCCTATCATTCTATGATTTTATGGCTGACCCTTGTGCCAGCCAGCCCCCGGCCTGGCCCCCAACATGCCTGCTCCTCACTTTGCTCTTCTGTTTCCCCAGGCTAGGTCACTTGACTCCTCTCCAACACCTGGCAACCAGGCCATTGTCTGCGTGCAGCTACACCTGCCTTCTGTGGGTCACTCGCACATCCCACATCCTTAGCTCAATGCTGACATACTTGAACAACAGTTCATAGGGGAAACCAGGCACACACACTCTTCATTAAGAACATTCCCACTTCATGCCAGGGGGGCCCAGCTCTGAGCCTGCACCTAGTTGACAACTTGGACAGTCCACACCAGGGTAGGGGCCAGCAGCTGTGAGCACACGCATCCTTTGGGAGAGCAAGTGTAACCCATGTGCCTAAAAAAGGAGTAATCTCTTTTAGGGAGCCCTTATGGCTGGGTTATGTTGCTAGGCAGATTTTGCAGCCAAGGAACCAGAATCTTCTGGTAAGAGGCTGTGGGAGCACATTGAGCATGCTCCACAAGTTTTACTGTTATGCTTAAGTTACATGCCCAGGGAGAAGCCTAAGAAGAGCAGCTTGGAGAGTAGCAGGCAGAGAGAGCTGCAGAGTCCATGTGCTCAGGGACTGAGTGAAAGAAGCTGAGCAGGAGTGGACTGCAGGATGTTGTCTCCCTGCTTTGGAGTGTTTTGCAGGGGAGTTGTCTGCAGCAGACTTGAAAGCTGGATGGCCAGTGACCTGATTGCATGGTGCTGGCTGAGGAGAGGAAAGGAAGGACTGTATGGACTCCAGCTGAAAATTCCTGCAGCTAGAGATGAGGATTGCTGCTACTTTGCATTCGAGCCTCAAGGACTTAAAAGACTGCAACTGAGATAAGGGTGACTCCACCTGAACTTTGGGACTCCTGGGTTTCTTACTGTTTTGTTTAAATTTATTATGTTTTCTTAGGATAAGGTCTTTTTAGTTAATAAAGTTTATTGTTACATTTATGCTGAGTAGTAGTTTAATGTGGGATGGGATCTCTGAGCAGTCTTCGCTGTGAGTCCTGAACAGACTGGATCCTGGCTCTCCAGCTGCTTTCTGCAGGGGTTTTCTCTGTGAGGCACTGAAGAGGGGCAAGTAACTGAATTTGAGCCCACCTTAGCAGGTTACACAAGCAGCCTGGCCTTACAGTTCCCCTGTCCCCCAGGGCCACCCTGCCGCCTTCTGCAGCAAGCAGCAGGGGGGGTGGAAGCACAGGGCTCAGCTTCAGTGCTGACCTGCACCCCCCCGCTTCTTCCCCCCCCCCAGCATGGGAGGCAGACAGGGCCCCACAGGCCAATTGGCCCTGACTGTCAGGGACCCCCAATGCCCCACTTCAGTCAGTGGAAGTGTTCCTGGTGACAAAATGTACCTCTGACAGAAGGAGCAAGTGTAGATGTGAACCTCCTCTCTAATTACTTCTTTGGATGTATGTCAATTTACAACCAATTAATTCTGTAGTGTAGACAAGCCTTGAGCCTCTGGGCTCCAGCACACCTGTTTCACACTTTGAACTCTGTCCAGCAAGTCCAACTGAGGTGGACTCCTCTTCAGAGATTTTTACACTCTTCAAGGATTAATGCACTTCAGCAAGTATTTGCAGTGACACCAGACAGTCTTTTCCAATAAGAGCAGGTTTTATTAGTCATCTGGAAGGCAGCAATGGAGAAAATTTAGCACAACACAGATAAGAAAAAGTTAAGATGGTCCCTCCTACTGAAGCCAGCATTTTACACAGCTGTTCTCTCTTCCCTCCTGTCTCAGATAAGTGTAAACAGGAACGTGGTCCTGCTATTGTGGAGAACTTCCCTGTCTTATACACTGCCCTGGTGAACTTGGTCTCTGAATTTTTGCTCCCAGCCCCTATACCCAAAGCCTGCTTGACTTCTAGAACTCCCCTCCCACTCTCCTTTGGGGGGGGGGGGTCCCTGTAATTCCAATAAGGCTGGGCCCAGGATTTCTGGCCAGCTTGACCTCTCTCAGTCTTATCATGGTCACTTAGGGTAGTAGCAAGGGTGTACCCATTGCAAGGTGCTCTCTCTCTACACCAGAGACTTCCCTGAGCCTTGATCAGCGCATACGGTCCAAAGCAATACAATTTATTAAACAACCATCAATATAAAAAATAATAAAAAGAAAACAACTAATGCCACTGTCTGGCCAGAGGAGCATCACACACACACAGTATCTCTGAGGTGTAAGGGGCATTCAGTCTGTTTCTCACATGTCACAGGTCTCTTTCCCAGGCCCTCGTTGCACCACAGGGTCACACACTGGCCCTGATGGTGGCCACATACCCTCAGGCAGGGGCGTCACTGGCACTGGGCACCCGGGGCACGTGCCCAGAATCCCAGCGCCAGTGCCCTGGGTCTGGCAGGGCCCACCTCTCCCAGTGTCTGGCCTGATCAGCTGCAGCAGCCCCATCCCCAGCTGGGGATCCAGGACTCAGCTGCGGAGGCTGATCCTGGCCCCATCCCCAGCCAGGGATCCGGAGCCCAGCCACCTGTGGCTGCAGCAGCCCCATCCCCAGCTGGGGATCCAGGGCCCAGCCGCCCGTGACCGCTTCTGGCCCCGCCCCCAGCCGGGGGCGTGGCCTGCAGGCTGGGGCAGGGCCTGGGCCGGCGCCCTGGGTCCCTCCCCAGGCAGCAACACCCCTGCCCCCAGGCTCTAAGGCAGGGGTCTCAAACTCAAATCACCATGAGGGCCACATGAGGACTAATAGAGGCCCACAAGAGGATTAGTACAGTAGCCTGAGGGCCACACTACTGAAGCCTTTCCATACAATATTAAAAATATCAGTAATGGTTGTGTCACTGCAGGCCACAGGAAATAGCTTTAGGGGCCACATGTGGCCCACATGTTTGAGACCCCTGCTCTAATGCTATGGCTACACTGGCAAATTAGTCCAGACTAAGGAGGCTTAGTCCAAACTAATTCAGTCCAGGGCCACACTAGGCTTTCCCTAGTTCAAACTAAGAAATTTCTTTACTTCAAATTAAGGAAAGCTTAGTTCAAACTAGTTAGTACCGGCACATAGTCCAGACTAACTGCCTTAGTTCGAACTAATGTTAGTACCAGCACTAAGTCCGGCCAAGACCTGGACTAAGGCTTAGTTTGAACTAACCATGCATTCTAATTCAAATTAAGCATTAGTTTGAACGAGAATGTGCGGCTAGTTCGGACTAAGAAGTTGGCGGTTAGTTTGAACTAACCTCAACCATCTTAATTCGGACTAATAAGTCTGAACTGACTGTGGCTGATGTAGACATGCCCTAAGTGGCAGGACCATTCTCCCCAGCACTTGACCCATCATTAGGAACAATCACTGTTCCCTCTAGGCTGCATGGCTGCACAGTTGTTTTCAAACCTCTCTGCAGCTTTGTTGGGGTCCCATGCAGTAAAAAACTGGCAAGTGTGTCACCAGCTGCCGACTGGAAGCCTATCTATGGGACTCAGACAGGCCGCTGACTCATCCAGCCAGCACTAGTCTAGGACAGTGGTTCCCAACCTGTGGTTTGTGTGCGGGTAGGGGAGAGAAAGAGAATTATTGCAGATAAATGTACTCTGATGAATGCAATATGTTTCTGGGTGAGCATAATAAATTATTAGAAATGGCTGCATTCTAAATACCCCTTGATATATAAGTTCAACTCCTGCCAGCCATAGGCTGTTCAAAGGTTTAGAATGGCTTCCTTACATGGTGGTCCAGAAAAGCTTTTGATGACAATGCAGTGGTCCACATAAAGGAAATGGTTGGGAACTGCTGGTCTAGGAAATGGAGGTGGGGCATTTTTAAATCTCCTGCCTTGCCTGTGGAGCCCAGGGTGAGGGAGCGGGTTTCTCTGGCAGCTGTGTGGCAGGGCCCTTAGTTAGGAAGGTGAGTTTGGGGTCTCTGGACAGGGTGGGGGCCAGAGAGGCAGCAGGGCTAGAGTGGAGGGGCTGCAGGGACAGGGCAGTGCTCACATGGAAGATAGGACACCCTCCCACACACATCCCAACTCATTTGCCAGTTTGTCTTGTCACTGGCCTCTTCCTACTGGGCCTGGGGCTGTCCATCTCAAGATCCTGATTTCTCATCTGACCTTCTCCTTTGTTATTGAGACATGGCCCACTAAGATACACTACGTTTCAGTAAAGGGCCAAGGGTTCGCTTACAAAACAGTCAACAAAGTGCAGAGCCAGGAACAGAGAGTAGCACACCCAAAGGAAGTGAACTAAGAGCTGACCACATCAAAAATACAAGGAAAAGCAGAGAAAGCACCAGGTGAAATAGAGAAACCATGAAATGTACCATCAGCATGAACTGCATAGGAGCAGAAAGGCAAAAAGTCTCATAGAGGGATAAGTAGAGAAAGACCAGTAGAGGCCAGTTCTGTAGGGAGCCTTGGTACCTACTTGTTGCCCCTGTTTAAAGAGGCAGAGATATAGGCACCTTTAAAAACCTTTGCAACTTGAATGAGGTTGTTCCTGCACACCAGAGGTTGTTCCTGCACACCAGCTCTGTTGTTTCACTTCCTGAATGATGAAGTGGGAATGTTCTTAATGTTTTCTCTGAATATGCCATGTGCCTCAGTTTTCCCTATATATTATTTAAGTGGTCAGGTGGAGGGATACAGGTGTGCAATCATTGCAGAGATCACTAGAGTGGTCAGTGTGTGATTCTAGCTACTGGCACACACACAGTGGCCGAAGCCCATCCCCTTCAAGAAGCCAGCTGGTGTTGGACAGGAGGTGGGGAGGAGCACATCTGAGGCTGGTGAACTGGAGTCAATTCCCATTTGTAGATCTCAAGACTGAGCTCTGGTCCTCCTGAGGATACCCTTTGCTATAACTTCCTGATTTTTATGCTAACAAATTCTGTTCTATGCTGTGGTCCTGGTGACAAATAAAACTTGCTGTTTCTAAGCTGCCTGAGAATCACTTCTGACCATGTGCTGGGGCACGTGGCCCTTTGAGAAATGTAAGACTTCCAGTGGATTCATTGTGGGGAGCTCACACCAGAACAGGGGGCACTGAACACCCCAAAAGCTGATGCCCTGGTATGAGTGAGCCCTGAACGAAGACCCATTTCACTAGTGTTCTGACTGGCTTCATGGGAGTGGTTCCAAAGCACCGTGCCTGTAATTCCATGACACAGGTTCCCAATGTGATAAGCAGTTTACAGCCAGCTGGACAGAGCTGATACAGGGAACTATGAACAATTGAACTATGAACAATTAACAATTAAAAATATTCTATCGCTAGGTCTTAAGTGACACCTGGGTCCTATAGGAAAAGATTTCAAAATGTGCAAAAGAACAAGGATGTGAGGTATATCAAAACCATCACAACAATGGAAGAAGAGCTCCACGAATGAAGTAATGGTGCACTGAAAGGCTCATATGGCCTAGTCAGGCTAAAGTAATCCTATGAGAATGTCTCCATCAGGGACTGTTCTAACAGAGGATCAGGAAGGTATAAGATTGGCATGAAGGTGCCCCAAAAGTGGACCTCAAGGAAATTCAAAAGTGGAGGGAAAATAAGCAAGGAGTCCTGTGGTGCTTAAAGACTAACAAATTTATTTATTGCATGAGCTTTCATGGGAGAAAATGCCACAAAAGCTCATACAATGTGCAAATTTGTTAGCTTTTCTCTTGCTTGTTGTCTGCTCTAACCCCCAGCTCCTTTTCTGCAGAACCTAGTCAGCCAGTCCCCAGTCTGTAGCAGTACATAGGATTCTACCATCCTATATTCAGGACTCTGCACTTTGTCTTTATCAAACTTTATCAGACTTGTTTTGGCCCAATCTTCCAGTTCATCTAGCTCAACCTGTATCTCACCCCTACCTAAATAGGGTAGCACTGTAATCTTCCAGATGATTCTATCAATCATCTGTTAATAGCCATGCTTATGCAAATAGATAACATCAAAGCCTTAAAGAGAAACCAAAGAATTAGAATTTATATGTAGACCTCAAACAAGGAGTCCTGTGGTACCTTTAAAGACTAATAAATTTATTTATCACATGAACTTTCGTGAGAGAAAAATCCCACTTCCTCAGATGCTTTGAAGATGAGGAACTCACAGGTTTGACACCATCAACTTATGGTTAAATAGAGACTACTCTTTTTCTCCCATTACAATAGGTAATTTTGTTTTCCTTTTTCCCCTCAGCTGACATTTCCTCTCACGAAAGCTCATGTGATAAATAAATCTGTTAGTCTCAAGTGCCACAGGACTCGTTGCATGTTCTCCTATATGCTGTCATAGGACTCCTTGTTTCTTTACCACCCAGTCTCTTCTCCCTATAGAGGGACCTGTATACTGTAATAGTCACCTCTCAATTGTCTTTTTGATAAGCAAAACAGACTGAGCGCTCCAAGTATCTCACTAAGACATTTTCTCCAGCCCTCAAATAATTTTTGTGGGTCTTTTTTTGCAGCCACTTCAATTTTTCAACATTCTTCTAAAATGATGTCAGAACTGTATGTAGAATTCCGGCACCATAAGTAGTGTACACAAAGGTAAGATCACCTCTTTGCGTCAACTCATCCCTCTCTGTTTGTGCATTCAAAGATTGCATTAGCATTTTTTGCCACAAGCTCATACTGGGAGCTCATGTTCTGTTTTCTGTACACTGTAGCCCCTAAATCCTGTTCAGTCACTGTTTTCCAGGACACAGGCCCCACTCTGTAGGTATGTCCCGCATTTTGTTTGAATGGGCCCAGCTCACCAAGTGATCCATATCACTGTCTGACTAGCCTGTGCTACCCCTCCACCAATCTTTCTCATACACAGATTTTTTATTTATTCCCAGATCATTGATGAAAATGTTGAAAAGTGGCAGGTCTAGCAGCGTGCTGTGTAGAACCCCCCTAGAAATGCATCATGATGATGGCCTATTGACAACTATTTCTGAGATCTGGCAGACAGTTTTTAATCCATTTAAAATGTGCTTTGTTAGTGTATATTTGTTAGTTTTTGTTTTTTTTTAAATCAGAATGGCATATGGAATTGTCAAACACCTTACACAAATTTACTACAACCACACACTTCTCTTTAGCAACCAAACTCAAAATCTCATCAAATAAATTCAGATTTGTCTGACATAAGCTATTTTCCATTAAAAACATGTTTAGTAGCATTAATTATATGAAATTTCTTCTCATCACTGAGACTTCCCACTACTTCTTCCTGTTACCCAGACTTTTATCATTGGTACATAAGCCAAAGAAAATTTTCTTCTCTTCACATTCTTTGCTACATTAGATCAGTATGTTCACGATGTGATGATTCTTAGTTTGTTCTGCATTACTCTCTTTAGCATCTTTCCCTTGCTTTGTTAATTTTACAGACTTTCCATAAAACATTCCTCCCTGCCCTCCCCCAAGCTGTGAGATCCAGGCCCCTTTCCCACTGGAATGCAGCCTAGGGTTCCACAAAACCAGAATATGTAGCTTCACACCACTCAAGCATCCAAACCAGTGGCTCCCAACCTGGGGCCTACGGGGGCTTTCAAAGTGTCCTGCAGTTCTCCTTCTGCTAGCTACAGAAGTCACTGCCTAAGGCAGGGGGTCAGCAACCTTTACTGACCCCTGTGCTGGTCCTTCCTACCTGGCCCTGAGCTGGA
The DNA here is from genome assembly GCA_007922195.1 of Podocnemis expansa. Classification (NCBI taxonomy): domain Eukaryota; kingdom Metazoa; phylum Chordata; order Testudines; family Podocnemididae; genus Podocnemis; species Podocnemis expansa. The sequence goes on along the minus strand of ML682284.1, from coordinate 1,560,882 downwards.
ACAGGTGTCCCCTCTACTGAAAAAAGTGTGGTGGCTGCCAGAAAATTCAGCAGTGATCATGGCTATAGTGAGAGTGCTTTCCAGGTATGCCACAGAAAGATGTCACCCAGAGTGGCTCATCCTGGAGGTGTGCCCAGGGACAGGGGTCCCCAGGCATGCCACAAAAAGCAGCAGCACCTTTCAGGGGTTCCCAGTCATGCTGCAGAAAGAAACTGCCCAGAGTGGCGCCTTTGGGGAGCATCACACTACAGAGAGGAGCCACTCTGGGCAGTTTTTCTGTGTCACATGGAAACAAAGGCATGGTGACACCCCTTGTGTCCCAGCTGCACCTGAAGGAAGCTGCCCAGTGGCTTTCGGTGGTAGGAGTGGCAATTTCTGTGGTACCCCAGAGGGTGCCGCATGACACTCTGAATGGGCTCAAGTACCACTTGTTGGCACATGCCAGGGTGTGCCTACCCCTAGCCTAAGGACTCAGGTGAAGACTGGTGCAGGTTCCTTGCTGCAGACATGGGAGATCAACACTCCACTCCTTCCAGCTGTAGCAGGGAATAGGGCAAAGCACTCTGCCTGGTTCCATAGGCATTGGATTCCCTGCTGAAACCAGAGGGAGGGGAGCACTCATCTTCCATCCCACTGGCTGCAGAAGGGAATCACTGCCTAGGGACCCAGGTGGAGCACACAGGGTTGCAGTACAGAATGCATGTTGGTTTCCCTGCTGCAGCCAGGGAGATGAGAGATCACTGAGGCAGCAGCCTCCTTGCTGAACTCTTTTGATCTGGCTGCAGTGGAAGGAGGCTGCAGGCAGAGACTGGTTGGGTAAGGGATGTAAAAGTGATGGCTGTGGTCCTCAAGCCAAAAAGATTGGGGACCACTGATCTAAACTACTTTCTGTCTTCTGTCACTGATGGGACCAGAAGGATCTCTGAGTTCACTTGGACTTTTGTCCTATTTTTAGCTCCCTTCCAAGATCCCCGTTTACACAGAATATAAAAGATATTATCTGCAATATTAATCTATTAATATTAATGGAGCTTTCCTCCTATTGTTAGCTTTGTCCTCCTATTATTTTGGCTCTCACAGATTATTGAATACCCTACTGCCCTCATATCCTTTGCTGAATTCTCTGTTCACTGTTCATATGGAATCACCCATGGCAACTGCCTGTCTTCAAAGGATGGTTGAAAACAGTGTTCCCTCTAATTTTTTATAGGCTGTGCGCGCAAAAAATTTCCTTTGTGCAAACTTTTTGAACCAGCGTCCAAATTTGTGCACACTCCAGTGAGTGTGGTCAAACTTGTGAGTGCAACGAAGTAAGTGTGTATGATGCAAACAATGTCTAAATTTTACTTTGATATGGTGATGGAAATGATTTTGTAAATTACAAAACCTTATTTGAAACATGCTACTTGAAATCGCCTTCTTAAAAAGTAACAAAATATTAGCACTGTTGAATTTTTTCGTGCGCACTCTACTTTGTTGTGTGTGCAGGTTTCACAACCTGTGTGCACGCGCACGCACACGCACAGCTTAGAGGGAACATAGGTTGAAAAACCTCTTTTGGTGGCTGCTCGATTCATGCCCTAAGGCCATCTATCAGATGATGTTCCCAGTATCTTTCTGTTCCATTGTTTCAGGTACAGTTCCTTGGTAATTACCTCACTGAGTAAATTATAGGAATTCAAAACTTCGAGCCTGACTAAATGCCTCCTGGTTCTTTTTCCTCACTTGGTCACAGATCATCAGTCTGCTTCTTCATTTTCTGCTTTCTTGTCCTGTGTCACCAGGGCTGCTCCTCTGTGACTCCTTTGGCAAAGGCTTTCAAATCTGGTTGTCCACGAAATCTTGATTTTCTTGGATGCTGCATTGTGTGAAAACGTTTGCTTCCAAACCATCTCTCTTCTCTTCCAGTATGGCCACTTAATTCAAATCCAGCCTGAACTTAATGAGAAATTCTTTCTGTCTTCCAGTGAAAAAGCAACATAACACATCCAAGAGAGCTCTCACCAATTGCTCCCACATCACCCATGTCTGCTCCCTTGTGCTCAGCCAGACCTAATGCAAAAGGAACCACCATTGCTCCCATAAATTTCCGTTACCTTCTTCTCAAGGGTTTACCTACCAACTGATCTATATACGAAATTAAATAGTAAAAAGTATCGTTAACTCTCAGTTAAAGTTCTCTGATGATAGTGTGTGTCCTTCCAGAACATTAGCTCAGCAACACCTGGATACAGAGAGTTAAGCAACCTTAGCTTTCCTTCTGTGGAGCTGGGAGTAGCCCCTGGAAATTATCTGCATGCACTCCAACTCCATTAAATGTGCTACATGTAGTCTAGACTATAGAAAAATATATGATTTACCTGGAGCAGCTTGGTAAAACTGTGACTGAGATATGAGACAATCTTGTGGATGTATGAGCCTTGGTCTTTGACTCTTGCATGTGATTTAAGGAAAGAGGTGTATGCATGTTCTGAAAGCTCCAATGGCATCCTTTTCACCAGAGCATTGCCAAGTACGGCTGTCATTAGTGGGACACAGGGTCCTTTTTGCCCTGAGATAGTCAACAATTAGATGATGCATGATTAATCCAATCTTTGGGTTTAAGGAATGGAAAATAAAAGTATAATGTCAGATGGCAACATGTGTGTAAGAGGAAGGGGTTGCAAAATTTAGCAGGTGAATTTTTTTGTGTGGCTAAGTTAAGACTGACACAAAACAACATGACTCTAAAATGGCAAAACCAGCCAGAAAAAAATACAGCCGTTGGATAGCAGAACCTTGCACACAAATAATGTACAGGTTACCTAAAATCCAAAGGAGTGATATGCTGCACCCAATTTGGTTCTGTAACCTGAACTGTAGAAATGTAAATAATTTAAGTGAACATGGGCCCAGACTGGATAAACACTAGGGCAGAAACTGAAGAATGCACTAAAGGACCAGACCAAGAAAACAAAGAAGGCAACAACTATCATGGAAGGTGGAAATACTTCCTGGTGACCAGGGCTGGATCAAGGCCTGGGGCTTCCCAGTCTTGTGGGCCCTCCCTTGCAGTGGAGTTCAGTTTGGGGGTGGGGTGCTCAGCCCTACCAGTGCTGAGGGGGGTTGAAGTCAAGAGCTCCAGAGGGCCAGATCTCCTTCTGGGAGAGAGAATTTGAGGGGACACGGAACTGCTGCAGGGGGTGGTTCTGGGGAGGCCTGTGGGCTGGCACTGGCACTTCTGCAGGGGGGGTGGGAGTGCATGCTTCTATGCCAGCCTCAGGCTGGCTGACAGTGAGTGGCAAGGCCAGCCAGGGGTCAGACTTTTGGGGGCCCACAGGACCCCCCTTTAGCCAGGGCCTGGGGCTGCAGCCCCTGCCTTAATCCAGCCCTGCAGGTGACCCAGAATGTAGCAACTTGAGCCTATTTACCAATTCTGTCTGGTCTGTTATTGTTTTTAATGCATGAATGTATACGCCCCTCACCCCCAGAAAAGGCTCAGAAAGGTTCATTGCAAATGGAGAAGGGGCAGAGAGCAGGAGCCAGACATTATTAAATGCCCAAAGGAGTAGCTGTGGCCTCACTAAAGCTACCCTGAGATACTCATTTGTACATCTGAAAAACTGCTTAACCCTATAAAACCTGAGAGACCTGAGAAAATAGCAGTCACAGGAACTGAATAAGAATCTAGGTGGAATAGAAGTGAAGCAGCAGAAAGGCAGTAATTCAACCTGAACTGGGCTGCTGGGGTGGGGAAAACAATGCAGCTATTCTGAAAGACTGAATCACAAGGTCTCTGCCAGGGTCCTGGCTGCTGGGGTCCCTGCTGGAGCCTGAGGGAGGGGAGCACTGATCATCTGTCCTCTTGGCCAAAAAAGGGAGCCACTGCAGGGGCCCAGGTGGAGTGAACCAGTGGGATGGGAAAAACCTCCTCACTGACCTCCTTCTGTCTGGCTGGAGGTGCGGGAGTGACTGCCGGTGGAGACTGGCGGCCCCTAAGGGTAGTAATAATTGTATTTGTGGTCCTCGAAGCAATTTCTGCGCTCCCTGCTACATTCTGGTGGAGAGGGCCATAGATCTCCATCCCCCATGGCTGCAGCAAAGAGCCTGCATTGGTCTTTTAGCCCCACATCAATGCACTCTGCCTGGGCCCATAGGTAGGAACAACCTTCTGCAGCCAGTGAGAGGGGAATTGTGGGCCACTTTAAAAGCCCCTGCAGGTTACTTTTTGCCCCCTGACCTCAGGTTGGGAAGCACTGTTCTATCCCCCTGCCCATGTACCTTTGATCAGGCTCCCACTCTTCCTAAGTCCATACGCTCTACCTGCCTGAACTCTCCTGTGCACATTCTCCTGGGACCACATCCTCTTCCATGTATGTTCAACCATCCAAGCCCAACTGCTGACAAACACACTTAAACAGGACCAGCCAAGTGTTAAGTTCACAGTCACGGGGTCCGTGACTTCTTTGAGGTGTTTGACTTAGTTGGATGAAGCAATATCCTTGATTGGACGGATGTCTGCTGGTGAGAGAAACAAGCTTTCGAGTCACACACAGCTCTTCTTCACCTAGAGAGGGAGGGCAGCTGGCAATTCTCTCTCCTTTCTGGGCCAGGGAATCTGCATCCTGGAATCCCAAGGGAAGAACACAATACAGTACTAACAAGCTGGGGCACAAAAGGTATTTGTATGATTACAGAAGTGAATGCACGAGGGAAGCCACGTGTCAGAAAGAACGCGGACGGTGCATACATTACTATGTACTCAAAGGATTCTTGTTCTGGTTCAAGTCTCTTATTTACTCCCCCTGTACAGAGCTTTGGGCAAGGTATACGTGGCTCAGAGTAGATTGGCTGTAATTGTACAGTTCCTTCTCCCCCAAATCCACTGGGAGGGCCAGAGCATCAGCTGGATAGTTGTGAATGAGAAGAAACATGATAATTGGTGAGGAACCAGGTTAATTTGCATGGGAAAAAACTTCAATAATTTTCCTACGATACCAAATCTTCCAGTTGCCCTGCCTGGCCCTTGGTCTCACACGCTCATCTTCCCCAGAGCAGGGCTGGGAAGAAGACAGGAAGGTGCCAAGTGTAAAGGTGCAGTGGAACCCCTGGTGGCTTCGGGTTCTTCAGGTGCTATTGGCCTGCTCCTGCTCAAAGAGGGCCATGGCCAAGTGTGAGCGGGAGGAAAGTCCCTCCAGGTTACTGAGCACGCAGCGGTGATACAGTTCCTCACTTAGACGAGGGTTGCAGCTCCTCAGCACGTATTTCTGCACCAGTCCTGGTTCCACAGCCCGGAACAGGTGCAAGCCAGAATAGCGAAGGAAGACATCGAATACCTCCATGCTCTCCAGAACTTCATCCCGGTCCAAAATGTCAGCCGCCAGCTTGGTACGTGCTGCCATGTAATCAGAGTTGTAGAAACAAGCCTCAGCAAAGGCATGACGGTCAAAGTGCCCATCCCTATGGAAGTCGGTGCTGGAGGAGGCCTGTTCACCATGGTACATCAGCACAGGGTTAAATTCTTGAAAGTGCATTGGAAAGAAGACTTGCCAGTTGCTGATCGTGTTCATGCGGCAGCGATTCAGAAACTCTGTGTTAACCTCTGTCCAAACACTAGTCAGGAAGAAGAGGGTGTCGACCGGGTGCTTTTTTGACACTATGTCCATGAGCTTCACCTGGGATGGCACCTCCGTTTTGACACTGATCCAGGGAATTTTCACCTCTGCATACCGTTTTTCAAGCTCTCCCACCATGGCTTTGACCCCAGCAAAAACATCCAGCTGGCTGACCCGCTGGGCATCATAAGGCTGGTAGATGAAGAGCAGGGTGAGCAGGGCATTGTCATGTGTGTCCAGTGTGTTCATGGCAAACATGTCCAGGAAGTTGCTCACAAAGTCCAGTTCCTGCACTGTCAGGGGCAGCACCAGCTGCACACGTGTGGCCTCAGTCACGTAAGGCATGGGAATGATCTCTACCTTACTGAGGGGCCTCACTAAGTTCACTCGCTTGACCAGAATGTGGCTGTGGCCCTTCTGGGTCACAGCCTCCAGCAAAAGGTCCAGCACATACTCCATGCCCCGTGTGGGGTCAAAGCGCCGATAGCCATTCAGCAATTGCTGCTTATAGAAACGAAGCTGAGGTTGGTAGCGGCTGTTGAGCTGCTCAAGTGCTGCCTCAATAATGTCACTAATATCTGCTTTGCTAGCTCCAACCAGTTCACACTTGGGGGAGCCATCGGGACAGGAGAAGAGATGCTGCTCTGTGAAGTAGTCCCAGCTGATCACCTCAAAGCGGGATTTGGGGACAAAGGGGGCATTGATTCCTATGGGCCATGTCAGCCCCCCCTCACCTGCTGGTGTCAGTGATGTCAGGTTCCTGATCTGCATCTGTAAAGAAAGTACATGCACAGATGTTGGGCTGTAAAGGAGCTTGAGAGGTCACTTTGTGCAGTCTCCCATACTGACGCAGGACTAAATATAATCTAGTCCTAGAGTGCCCCAATAGGCCTTTGTCCAATCTGTTCTTAAAAATCCTCCAATGAAAGGAATTCCACAACCTTCCTTGGAAGCTTGTTTCAGAGCTTTGCTACCCGTAGCATCAGAAATCTTTTTTAATACCTAGCCTAAATCTTCTTTGCTGCAAGTATTTAATCCCTTACTCCTTGTCCTACCTTCAGTGAACACGAAGAATAATTGATCTCTGTCCTCTTTAATAATGAACATATTTAAAACTGTCATCACATTTCCTCCCCACCAAGTCATTTCTCAAGAGTAAACATGCCCAGTTTAACCTTTCCTCAAGTCTTCTAAATCTTTTATACTTTTTATTGCTCTTTTTGGACTCTCTCTAATTTGTCCATACCTCAGCTAAAGTGTGGTACCCAAAACTGGACACAGCACTGCAGCTGAAACCTCACCAGCACCAAGTAGAGTGGGACAGTTACCTCATGTGTTACATGACACTCCTGTTCCTACCCCATAAAATATTAGCCTTTTCACAACTATGTCACACCGTAGGCATATATTGAATTTATAATGTAAAATAACCCCCAATACTTTTTAACAATACTACCATCTAGTTAAACAAACAAGGAATCCTGTGGCACTTTTAAAGACTAACAAACTTATTTACTGCATGAGCTTTCGTGGGAGAAAATCCCACTTTGTCAGATGCTTGAACATGGTGCAGGGAAGTGTAATAGGATCAGTTCATTGTTACAGCAAATCAAAGCAGCTGTTTAGTTTGAAACACTAGGGAATAGTGTATAGATAAAGGTGACGACAAATCGCCTGTTGTAATAAGAAAAAAGTCCGTAGCCCCTATTTAACCCTAAGAAGGTAATGGTGTCAAATCAGCATACGAATTCCAATTCTGTAGTTTCTCTTTGAAGCTTTGATTGTCATCCATTTCTCTGAGCACAGCTGTTAACAAACCATCAATGGAGTGAGCAGAGAGATTGTAGTGTTCCTCTACTGGTTTTTGAATGTTATTTCTGATGTCAGATTTGTCTCCATTTATTCTTTTGTGAAGAGACTGGCCTGTTTGTCTAATATATATAGGTGGGGGGCATTGCTGGCGCATGATGGCATAAATTACACTGGTGGATGAGCAAGACTGTACTTTGTACTCACCCCAAAACCATTTCAGATTTGAAAATAATTTATACCTTCAAGTCAATGGCACTGCTCTGGGTACCCACATGGCCCCACAATATGCCAACATTTTTATGGCCAATTTAGAACAACGCTTCCTCAGGTTTCATCCCAAAATCCACTCCTCTACTTATGATACACTGATGAAAAGGAATCAGAGTATTTGGGCTGGAAGGGACCTCATGAGGTCATTTACTCCAACCCCCTGCTAAAAGCAGGGCCACTCCCACTAAATCATCCCAGCCAGGTTTTTGTCTAACTGGACCTTAAAAGTTTCCAAAGATGGAGATTCCACCACTTCCCTAGATAATTCATTCCAATGCTTCACCACCCTCCTAGTCAGAAAGCTTTTCCTAATATCCAACCTCGACCTCCCCAGCTACAACTTGAAACCATTGCTTCTTGTTCTAGCCTCTGTCACCATTAAGAATAGCCTAGCTCCCTCCTCTGCGGAGCACTCCTTCAAGTAGTTGAAGGTTACTATCATATCCCCCCACCTCTCAGTCTTCTCTTCAGCAGACGAAATAGACCTACCGTATATAATCGGGTATAAGCTGATCCAGGCACAAGCCAACCCCCCAATTCTGAGCCCAAAAAAGAAGCTAAAATTGGTGACCCAGGTATAAGCCACGGTCCCCTTTTGGTCTCGGCCCCTAACCCCCCACCCACTGCTGCTGGCTTCCTCCAGACTTTCTGACAGCTTCCCTACCCCAAAATCTCTGCTGCTGCTTTTCCCTTGCCCCCTCGCTGTTCATTCCTCACCCCTGCTGCCCCCTGTTCTGCCCTTTCCTCACTGCTACACCCCTGCTCACTTCTCAGTTTCCTGCTGCTGCCCCCTGCACTGCCCTTTCCTTACTTTTGCCCCCCTGCTCCCACCTGCTCTGCCCTTTCCTCACTGCTGTCACCCCTGCTTCCCCCCCACTGTTGCTCCCTGCTCACTTCTCATTTACCTCATTGTTGCCCCTTGCTGCGCCCTTTCCTCACTGTTGCCCCCTTGCTCCCACCTGCTGTGCCCTTTCCTCACTGCCATCACCCCTGCTGCCCCCTGCTCTGCCCTTTCCTCACTGCTACCCACCTGCTTACTTCAGTTTCCTGCTGTTGCCCCCTGCTCCTCCTACTGCCTCCTGCTCTCCCCTTTCTCACTGCTGCTCTCTGCTCTTCCTACTGCCCCCTCCTCACTGCCACCCCCTACTCCACCCTTCCCTCACTGCTACCTGCTGCTCCCCCCGTTCTGCCCCTTCCCCACTGCTCCTCCTGCTGCCCCCTGGCTCTTCACTGCCGCCCCCCTACTCCCTTCTCAGTTCGGTGCTGTTGCTCCCCTGTTCCCCAACACCCTTTCCCTGTCACCCCCCAACCCCTGCTGCCGCTCCTCCCAGCCTGCCAGGCACCTCCGCCAATCCCTGGTCCCTGTCGCTGCTTCCCTGGGCTCCCCAAAAACCCCGGGTCCTCCTGCCACTTTCCTGGACTCCCCAACCCCCCACCCCCAATGCCCGAGCCCTGCCGCCTCTTCCCTGGCCTCCCTGAACCCCCCCAAACCCTCCCAGCCATCCCATCACTTTCCCAAACTCCCCAACCCCTGGTCCCTGCCGCCGCTTCCCCGGCCTCCCTGAATCCCCCCCTCAATGTCCAGGCCGACCCCCCGCCTCGGGCCCCCTTACGTGGCCGCTCCAGATGCTGGGGTCCCCTCCTCACTCCAGCCCCAGCCCCAGCCCCGGCCGACTGCCCAAGATGGCCGTCCAGCAACACTGGGGCTCCGACTTGTCATATGGTCTTGGAAATTCCTGGGAGGGGCTGTCTACCACATTCTCTTGAGTATAAGCCGAGAGCCTGTTTTGAAGCCAATTTTCAGGCACAAAATTTTCGGCTAATACGCGATGATATACGGTAGTTTGTTCAGTTTCTTCTCGTAAGTCATGTGCCCCAGCCCCCTAATCATTCTCTTTGCCCTCCGCCAAACTCTTTCTAATCTGTCCACAACCTTTCTGTAATTGGGAGCCAAAAGGTGGATGCAATATTCCAGATGCGGCCTCACCAGTGCCAAACAAAGAACAATCACATCCCTCAATCTGCTGGCAATGCTCCTACTGATGTCAACAACTACAAGAGAAGCCCAAGAAAGAAAACAACAGAATGCCACTGTTCATCACCTACAGACCCCAAGTCAGGCCTCTACATCACATCACCAAGGAGTTACAGCTTATTCTACAAAACAATCCCTCACTCTCGCAAGCCTTGGGAGACAGCTCCTCCAACCTTAAGCAGATACTCTCCAGCAACTACAGATCAAACAGAAACACTGAAGCAGGCATATATCCCTGTAACAAACCAAACCATGTTATGAACTTTGCCCACATATCTGCACGAAAGACACCATTGCCAAACCTAATTAAACCAGCTACTTCATCAATGGCTCATCCACCTACTCATCCACCAATGTGATTTATGTCATCATGTGCCAGCAATGCCCCCCGTCCCACTTTACATATTGGACAAACAGGACAGTCTCTGCGCAGAAGAATAAACGGACACAAATCTGACATCAGAAATTACAACATTCAGAAACCAATAGGGGAACACTTTGTCACGGAGAACCCAGAAAAGCCTCTTGGATCCCCTCTGTTCACAGCCCACCAGGGACTCTGCTATGGTGGAGCTTTCTCCCATTCACCAGGGTCTCCACGCTACCTGTAGCTAGCTTCCCAAATCCAGGCCCAGAGAGTCCGATCCTTGCTCTGTCTGGTCTCCCTTGGGGGGGGGTTCCTCCCCCAACGAGGGGTCCCAGCCGTCCCAATCAGCAGTGACACTCAGCCAGTGTAGCAGTCAGAGGGTTTATTAGCAATCCACTTTGCACAGCAGCTAGGACAGTTGGCTCTCAGATCAAACAGGAGGGCAGACAGTAAACCCCCAGGATGAGCCCCAGAGGTCCTGCCCCTCCGACCTCCATCTTCCTTCCTTCCCTCTCCTCCCTTTGTTCTCCTCTCTATCCAGCTGCCCTGCCCCTGGTCTAAACCGGCCACAACCTGTCACCCCCAGGGGGTCCAGGTAAGGTCGAACTAAAGCCTCTTCCCCCCTAGTGGTACCTATAGTTATCACACCCCTGTGTCCCATCACCAGAATACCATCACCAAAGAACAGGAACAGAAAAGAACAACCACAGTAACCCAAGAGGTCTTCTTACTTCATCACACACTTCAATATCCCTGCTTACTCCATTGATGGTTTGTTACTAGCTATGCTCATAGAAATAGATAAATTAAAGCTTCAAAGAGAAACTACAAAATTGGAATGCATATGCAGATTTGACACCACTGCATTAGGGTTAAATAGGGACAATGGATTTTTTTCTTATTACAACAGGTGATTTGATCTTACCTTCCTCTATATGCTGTTCCCTAGCATTTCAATCTAAACCAGTGGTTCCCAACCTTTTCTCTGCCATGGCACACCTTGATACCTTCAAATTTTTCAAGGCACACCACCATTAAAAATTCATGAATATTCAAATTAACTTAACATATCAATATTCATGAACCATGGCAGTGTTTCAGAAATGCTACTATGTGGGGTAGTAGGGGTAGCAGAGCAGGGGTGGCAAAACAGGGGAGGTCAGGAGTCATGTGCAGTGGCAGAAGCGTGTGTAGGGAGCAGAGCAAGGCAGGGGTGGCAAAAGAGGACAAGGGCAGCCATGTGGTGAACAGCACAAGGGTGGCAAGAGAGGAGAGACGAAGGGAGAACAGGAGTGGCTTTGTGGGGGCGCAGGAGGAATCTGTGGAGTAGGAGGGTAGGGCAGGGGAGTATGGTGCAGCACCCACTTCCCCCTTCTTCGCAGTGGCTCTCTGCCACCCAGGGCAAATCCTCACCCCACTGCTGCTCCCTCCCACCCTAGTGGGTCCCGTCCTCCCCTCCCCCAGCTGCCTGTGATGGACCCTCCCATCACTGCAGGGGCCAGAACTAGCCCTCCAGCCCCCAGCTATACCCCCCTCACACACAGTCACCCCACCTCCAGCTATACCCCCCAACCAAACAGCCACCCCACAACCCCAGCTATATCCCCTCTGCTACACAGCCACTCCCACCCACCTCTGCTACACATACACACCTGCCCCACACAACCCCCAGCTGCCCTCCTCCCCAAAGCCCTCACCTCTGCTATTTGCAGGCTGGCTGACGCAATCTACTCCACGCTGCAGGGGGAGATTCACACACTCCAGGCCTCCCGCCCCCCTCCGCTGGCTGGGCTTAAGGTGGAGCAGGGTTTAAGGTGGAGCCACCTGAACTCTGTGTTCCAGCTGCTTGTGCTATTTTTAGGCGGACCCCTGGAATTCCACGTTCTGGTGCTTTCCTCTTTTTTTTAGGGGGGCCGGAAGGCTGCCTACCTAAAAACAGGGGGCCCCAGAACTGTGTTCTGGTGCCTTTCCCCTTACTTTAACCTCTGCCTTTTCCCAGCCCTGCACAGCCCACGTGGCTGGGCTGAGCAGGGAGGGAACTTTAACTCCAGCTCTTGGGGATGCTTGCGGCACACTGGTTGGGAACCACTGATCTAAACAACTGCTTTGATTTGCTGTAACAGTGAGTTGATCCTATGACCTACACTTTTCTCCACTTATTTTCCTACCATTCTGTAAATTCGCCATGTTCAAGGATCTAACAAAATGGGATTTTCTGCAACAAAAGCTCATGTGATAAATAAATTTGTTAGTGATTAAAAATCCAACAGGACTCCTTGGTTTGTTTTGCTGAACCAGACTAACATGGCTACCCCTTTGGAACTTACCACCTAGTTAGTTATTCTCCATTTTGTATTCTGATTTTTCTATCTTAAACCCTACCATAATGTTGCCCCATTTTATTTCCCTTTTACCTTCACCCAGACATTTTCAACTTATCTGCCTCTCATCACTCAATGGACTCAAAACAAATGTATGTATTCTTGATGTGTAATGCAACCTTTCCTTTGTGTTCCCCTGCCTGTCCTTCCTGACCAAGCAGTAGCCATCTATGCCAATATTTCAGTCATATTGATTCCACCACATCTCTGGTGCCAGTTAAGTCATTATGTACTATTACATCCCATTCTCATACATTTAGCCCCTCTGCTCAGGTCATTTAAAACAAAAAAAACAAAAAAAAACAACCTACCAGCAGGCTTAGAACTGCAGATGATTAGAGTCAGAAGGGACCTCAGGAGGTATCTAGTCCAACTCCCTACTCAATGCAGGATCAATTCCAACTAAACCCTCCCAACCAGGGCTTTGTCAAGCCAGATCTTAAAAGCTCCTCAGGATGGAGATTCTACCACCCCCCTAGGTAACCCATTCCAGGGCTTCACCAGCCAGCTAAGGGAAAAGTTTTTCCTACTATCCAAACTAGACATCCCACTGCAACTTGAGACCATTGCTCTTAGTCCTGTCATCTACTATCACTCTGAACAGTCTAGTGCCATCCCTTGCAGGTAGTTAAAATGTTTTATCAAATCCCCCCCCCCCCTTGCTCTTCACTTCTGCAGAGTAAACAAGTCTAGTTCTGTGGCTCTCCTCACAAGTCACGCACCCACCTGCTAATTGTTTTTGTTCTTCTCTGCTGAACTCTCTCCAATTTGTCCACATGCTTTCTGTACCGGGGCCCAAAATCAGAGAGAATATGCTAAATGTAGTTTCATCAGCACTGGACAGAAGGGAATAACCACTTCCCTCCATCTGCTGGCAATGCAGAAAGGTTTTGAGAAAGGCTTTTCTCACCTGCCCCCTTTGAACCTAGTTTAAAGCCCTCTTCAGAAGGTTGGTGAGTCAATGTCCAAAGATGCTCCTCCTGGAGTGCTGAGTGGCCTGGTCGCTCTTCAAGCCCCCTTCTCCTGCACCCAAGGGGTGAACAGACTGATTTCTCCTCCTCACCTACAGCTTCCTGACTCCTCAGTGGTGCAGGAGGGTAGTGATTCTGATATCCCACCCTTCTCATGCAGGGACTTTTTCTATGGAGCAGCCTGACGCTAAATAGCTGTTAGAAGTTCTCCCCTGCTGGAATCTACTGAGGTCTGTTCCCTTATAGATCTTGAAAAACAAAAAGATACCCTGTTTGACCTCATGCTCCACCTCTGCCTTACAGGCTCCCTCCCGGTATCCCCGCACTTCAATACCTGCAGTTGCTGGATCTCTTCGTAAGCTCTGTCCAGCTGGATCCTGCTGAAATGTTTGTGCAGCCGGTACATGAGGGTTGCCTCAGAGACAGGGTGCACAGTGTGTGCCACCTGGAATTCCTCACCCTCCTCCTTTTCTAGGTCTGCATTTTTGGCCAGTTCATAGGAGCGGTAATGCTGGCCCTGAAATGGATGAGACCCAGGGAGACTAGTTAGGAACCCTGGGATTAACAGTGTTCCCTCCCTCTCCCACTCATTCACTCTGAAGGGGGTGAATGTCAGACACAAATACTTGGGCACAGGGGATGGATTTTGCTCTTCCTCCCTTCACTTCATGTACCAGAGGAGAAACTAGTTTCCTCATTTTCCTGCTTTCTTTCTGTACCAGGTTGCTCTCACACCTCCTTGAAAAATAATGACATTGCCATTTCCTCGGAGGATGTGGATGAAATGTGACTAAATCAGTTCTCTCAAATGACCATCTTGGGTGTTCTCAAACTTTTTTTTTCCTGGAATCCCCTTTGCAAATACTTCAGACTGTGATGGACCCCCACCCCCATGTCACCCTTACTGGCATGCACAAGGACTGGCAGCTAACAACCTCATAACCTCGTGGCCAACTGAGGGATCAGATCCCCAGTTTGAGAGCCTATAGTCTAGCTCCACCTCTCAAGTGCTAGGCATGATGATTGGGCCCTTGCCCCATGCTACTGCCCCCATACCTCCTTTCCTCCTAGTATTTCAGTGTTGGTTGGGGGCACTCACCCCCTTGCCCTACGACACAGGCCTGTGAGGGTGGAGTGTCTAGCAGGCTGTGGCTGTGTCCTAGACCCTAGAGGGACAGTACCTGGTGCTGGGAGACACAGCTGATGCCCAGGAAGTCAATGATGCAGCGTCCTAGCCACTCATCTGGTCGCACGCTGAGAATCTCATTACGGCAGCTGTCCAGGTGCTGATACAGCTTGAGCAACAAGCTCCGGGAGAGCAAGTAGCCAAAGCCCCCATGACAGTAACGCGCTTGTTCATCCCCCCCAATAAACTCCTCAGCCCGGCCCATGTAGACATCCTGGTTAATGCTTAGGTGCATCACCAGGGCCTTGATCTGCTCAGCCTGGACATAGGTGTCGTCCTGCATGATATAGAACCAGTCATAGTCACCCCCAGAGTGCTGGTGGATGTAGCGCATGGTTTCATACATCAGCCAGACAGGGCGTTCATCCCCATGTGACACCAGCACCATGCCATGGGGCACCTTAGCACTGCGCAACCCAGTAAAGTACAACAGGTGTGGGAAGTGATGGGCCACTGTCTTGTTCACTGCCACAGCCAGTGTGTTCATGGTTGCCTTGGAGGTTAAGACAGCCACAAAGAGCCGTTCACGGAAACCCAGCTCTGTCTGGATATAGCGAGTCCTGTAGGGAAAAAGACATGATTACAACACGAGCTGCTGGGAGAAGAAAAAGAAACGGCTCTATCCCCATATTCCCATTAGAGGCAGAGAGGCATCCATATCCACAGCGGATGCGGAGTGACCTTATTCCTTTCAAAGCTCTGTCTTAAGTGCAGTTGTGTGATGACATTACTAATGCTCACATTTTAAAGGCATCTTCCCACTAATGGAATCCAAAGTAAGTTAGCATCCTAATACTTGTATCCAA
The DNA here is from genome assembly GCA_007922195.1 of Podocnemis expansa. Taxonomy (NCBI): domain Eukaryota; kingdom Metazoa; phylum Chordata; order Testudines; family Podocnemididae; genus Podocnemis; species Podocnemis expansa. The sequence continues at coordinate 1,545,460 of ML682284.1, read as the reverse complement.
CTATTCAGAAGGGTGGCGTCACCCACTAGGGAAAGACTGCCCCCTCTTGGCAAGGATATAGCAGTGATTGAACAACCACACAGCAATACTGAACAACAATGTAGGGTAGGAAGTGAAGCTAACTCCTGTACTGAGCAGCAACTGTAAGGGGCAAAGCATAAATGTACGGGATTCAAGAGTCAAGATGTGATCCCCAGGGTAGCAGTTCCACAGGATCTTTAATGACCACAAGGGATCAGAATCTTACTTTTATATCACACTGAGAAGACAGTACTCTGGCAGCAGTGGCTTGGAGGTGAAACTGATCCCAATGGGTTGATCCACCCAGAGTACAGCACACTTTAGTGCCCCCACAATAGCACTGGGATCAGCACTAAGGGGGGACTGCATTCCCTACAAAGCCCCCCTCCCCTTCACTCCCTGCAGCCTCTGTCTCCTACCCAAGTAATATGAATACAAAAATATTGCCCGATTGAACCAGACCAGAGGTCTACCTGGTGCACTCTCTCATCTCTGATGATGGCTAGCACCACATTTTTTTCAGAGAAAGCAGAAAGAAGCCCCATAATCCCTAGTAGTTAGATTTAGTTTAAACTCTGAAGCATCAGGTTAAGTATTTCTTCTAACATATACATTAGCACTGTGATAAGTTTGGCCTCACTGACATCCTGTACCACTGAGTGAAAAGTATTTCCTTTGCTCAGTTTTGAATTTCCCACATTTTAATTTAATTGGATGTCCCCTTTTTCTTGTGTTTCGGGAAAAGGAGAACAGAAGTTGCTGCTCTCTCTTTAGAATCCCAAAGACTTTTAAAACTTTATTGTGACTTCATTTATTTGTCTCTTTTCCAAGGGAACAGGCCCAATGTTTTTAGTCACTTCATAAGAGAAGTCTTTTTTCCTATTACATAATCATTCTTGTCTTCCTTCTCTGGACCTCCCCTAATCTCCAATGAGCTGCACACTGTACCCAGATGAGGTCACAACACTGACTTAATATAAATGCATTTTTTTTTTATCATTGTCCATTCCATTTCTGATGTAACTGGACATCTTTTCCTTTTTTAGACTGCTGTTTCAGACTGAGAAAAGATCTCCATGTAGCTGTCTGCAATAATGCTAAATACCTTTCCTGAGTTGATTTGAACTGTGTAAGGTATCCGTATGTAAGTTAATCGTTTCCACCTGAAGTGCACTGCTTTGCAGTTAGCAACATTGAATTTAATTTGCCATTATGTTGCCCGTTCGTCTACATTGGTAAGGTTTCTTTGAAGTTCCTCATGGTCTGCTCTGGGCTTAATTAATCAAAATAATTAAGTTATCTGTAAACTGCTCACTCTTATGGTGGGGTACCTATCCAACACCATAATGAAGAGTTAAAACTGGAGCTCGGGGGCTCATGGTAGATGCCAGGGCATACCTGCTGTGTGAGCCAGGCACACTGACTGATGCATCCTAACTGGGGGAGGAACTAGAGTTAGCAAAAAGAGAAAGTCTGTGGCAGAAGGGGTGACAGTTGAATATAATATGAGGAGCTTAGCAAGAATCTTGGGGAAAAGGAGTAATTTTAAAACGTTCTACTATATTTTTTAAGGGTATACAATAGAGTACATAGTGGCATGGATGGAAGAGAACGATAGCAGGTGATGGTTATACTCAGTAGATGAGTTGGTTTCACCATAAAGCCTAAGAAAACAAAGAAGGGGGCTGCAGGGAGACAGGTGGGAACTCCACTGTTGCTCTTTGGATTGAAGAATGGAAAGAGCTCTGGGAGACATTCCATTGATGATGAAGAGAGAAATAAAAGATCAAACCTAAGGAGGGTAGAACAGGGCTTAAGCTTATATTTTTACTCCAAGATTTACTGGGTGATCCTAGGCGTGAGTGCAGTCAGTCATAACCCTGTGAGAAGGATGAACTCGGGAAGGCTATGGGACTGGCCTCCTGGCAGGCTTAGCAGGAGGAAGCCCAAGGAAATAGCATTAAGAAATCTGAGGGATTGAACCTTGACTTGCTTGCCTGGAAACCACTGCAGAGGGCAGACTTTGGATCCCCTACCACTGGCAAGGTGGCAAGAAGCTCCTGAAAAGGGAACAGATGACTGGAAAGGACATATGAACTACTGGGACCATGATTAAACTAGATGAAGGGCTTGGTTAGGCATTTTATTGATTGGGCTTTTGCTACCCTGAAAAGCCCAGAAGGGCCATCAAACAGGGAAGCTGCCTGCTATCCCATACCCATTGATGATGGGATGTGCCTGTAGTGACTGCCCTCTTCCACAAACTTTCCTTTCCAGATCACTGACAAACAATTTAGATCCTAGGATGCAATCTCGATGTCCTGGCTGTCAGCTTTATGTCAATAAAAACTGACAACTTGTTCCTTCTCCTTGTTTTCTTTCTCCTAGCCAGTGTTTGATCCAGGACAACACTTTGCCTCTCGCTCCTTGGCTACTTAATGTCTTCAGTAGCTTTTTGTCACACACCTTATCCAATTCCTTTTGAAAATACGACTAAATCTTAAGTGCTTCTCCTTTATCTGCTACTTTGCCATCCTCAGAGAATTCTAATAATGAGTGGAACACAATTTTCCTTTGCAGAAACTATGCTGGCTATACCCTAACATATCATGGTTTTCCAGCTGTTTTATTACACTATGTTTTAATTTCAGCTAACTAGCCCAGTCTGACCCCTTTTAGCCTGGTAAGAGCAGAGGGAACTCCCATCTCCCCCAGTGTTAGATGGAAGCAATCACCTTCACCTCACAATGGTTTGCTCAAAAGGAGTGTTTCTTACCTGAGCACTTTCTTGTAAGGCTTGTTGGGGTCTCGGTAGTAGGGAACAATCCTGGGTTTGAAGTCCTCATCATTTTGGCCTGGCCTTCCTCCAGCAGCAGAGTTCTGTTGCATTTTCCCTATAAACAACCCATTATTTATCCCTGCATCCATGCAAGTCTCCTCCCCATCACTCTGGATCCAAGACACACGCAGCAGGCTCAGACTGCATCCCAAGGAGAGGCCCAGGATGAGTGGCAGTGCAGGCCTCAGGAAGGCAAGGAGAGTAGTCAGACGCATGGCAGAGCTATCATGAAACAACATGCAAGATCTTCAGCAAGAAATTCTCTAGAATCACAAAAAAATCTTGACAAAGGGAGATTTAGAAAATAGCGATCCAGATGCATGAGAGGATTTCCAACTTAAAAACTTTAATAGGCCACCAATCTAGGCCAGTTACAGTGCGTAACAGGGTCATAAACAAACCACAAAGTTTGGAGAATTTGGCAATATACTCATGCTGGAAAAAGAATTAAGAGTTCCAAGTAGTGTCCATGTCTGGGAAGGTGGCAAACTATTTCCAGCTCCTTGACAAGTGAGGCAGAAAGGGTTCCAGCCCTGAGATCTGTGAATCCAGTCAGTTCCAGGCACTTCAAGATACTTTCCACACTGAATGGAATCAGAAAGTGTCCTAAACTTCCAAATACAGGAATCTTAGGAGCAGAGAGAGAAAGGAGTCAGAATTCAGGTCCCCTGGAATAACAGCTGGAAACAGGAAACTCTTTTCAGCTAGCAGACAGTGTTGCAGCCATGAGTCAGGCAAGCACCCGCATGAGAGCCTATACCACCTGTTCCCATCTTAGCGCCCTGCTACTATGCATCTCAAGGTCCCCTCCAGGCTACCTAGAAAGATGGAAACTGAAGAGCCAGAATTGCAGGATCAAATCTGTCTTAGTGGCAACTTTGTAGACACTTAAACAAAGGCAGGGCACTCTGAACCCCAGAGAGGGAATTAAGCCCCCTTCATACCTACTAGAAGAGAGCTTAGAGGCTCCACTGCTCAGGCAGGGTGACTGGCCTGTGGTTGCAGTGGGAAAGGATGAAGCCCCTGCCAGAGGCAGTGGAGGGATATGACAAAGAACAGTTTTCCCCTCCAGTGCAGTCCCAGGCTGGCGTAGCAGTGGGGGGACCTGACTGAATCAAGATATTGGGTCTTTTGCCCCTAAGGTCTACATCCTCGCGCAGCTCACTCGAGACGCGGCTCGACCCACCCAACCCCAGCACTACAGGATGACCTTAGCTAGGAGACAGAAAGGTGGCTCGGCCAAAGAATGAGCCCTCCGATCCCTACGGGCCAGGCTCCGTGCGAGCAGGGAGCCTGGGCTGCCCTGAAGGAGAGACTGGCTGAGCCAACGGGCCCGGGCAGACCCAGCCGCCAGGTACCTGTCACAGCCTCCCCGGCTGAGCCGCCTCCCGCTGGCCCAGCGCCCGGCCCAGGCAGGAGGCGGGGGCCCGCGGCAGCGGGCCTGGCGGCTGGCTCCGGCCTAGGGCCACAGGCGGGCATCTGCTCTCGTCCGGCCAGGGCTCCCGGCTGCCAACTCAGGCTTCTCCGCTTGCCCGCCCCACTCCCTCTTCCGCTTCCTCTTCCTCTTCCCCGCTCTATGGTCCGCTTCCTGCCTCTCTGCACACCGCGCTCCGCACTCTATGGCCCGGCGCGCAGGCGCAGATCCCACGCCGCGGGGAGCCTCCCGCTCTGCCGCCCGCCGGGTGAGCGCTCCCGGAACCGGAACCGGAACCGGACGCCGGCCCTCGTTCCCCGCCCACGTGCCCGCCGGCCCCGAAGAGGAGCGGACGGCTCCAGGCACAGCACGCTGGGGCTCAGGCCGGGCGATGAACCTTCCCGCTCAAGCCAAAATGTCTTCGCTGAGAGGGATGGATACCTCTCCTGCCCCTGGGAGCCGTCCCTCCCGTCACTGGCGCGGCCTCCTCCTGCATAGGGTTACCAGATGTCCGGCCAAAAGACGTGTCCTCCTTTTTACCTTGGCGTCCTCCACCTGGCAGGCATTTTAAAATACATGATTTTGATGGCTTTTTACTTATAGGGGTTAAGTAAGCTGGAATGCCAGGGAACAGCTTAGTTTTAGGGGAAAGCATTCCAGGGCCCCTTAAAAACAGAAGAATACTACATTAATGCTACATTTTCTCCATGGGTCCTCCAGTGTTCTCCTTGCTGCACTTCCCTGTCCTCCTTTCCATGGTTTGGTATCTGCTAGCCCTACTCCTGCACTGTCTGATACTAAGCCAGCTTCAGCATTACATGGGCCGCTGGGTGGCTTCAGGCTGGTGAGCTTTGTGTTCCAGGCAGTGGTTGCAAGTATTCAGAGATGGGGCACAGCTGCTGAGAGTAACTGGGGCTGCAGGCTGTGATGGTGACTTGTGTGCCCCATGCAAGGCAAAGAACTGATATATGGGAATGCAGTCCTGACACTCAGTGGAAAATACCCAATCCCAATCTGTCCTCACCTCACAGGAATACCCCAACCCCTATCTCCCATCTCTCCCCAGGGAAGAGAGACACCAGCCAAGTCTTCTCAACTCCACTTTTTTGCTGTGAGAGCTAGGTCCATCACTGGGGCTGGTGGGCACTAGGCTAACACAAATTATGATAAGCCAAAGACAAGAAATGAAGACAGGTGTGGCCTAACCCTGGCCCAAGGTGTCAAGTTGCTTCCTCGTGTGACTTTCCAAAGGTATAGCCATGTTAGCCTAGTCCAGCAAAACAAAAAAACCAAGGAGTCATGTGGCACTTAAAGACTAACAGATTTATTTTTTGCATGAGCTTTCGTGGGAGAAAATCCCATTTCATTGAAGCATGTGACGAAGTGGGATTTTCCCCCAGAAAGCTGACGCAAAAAATAAATGTTAGTCTCGAAGTGCCACACGACTCATTGGTTTTTTGTTTTGTTTTGTTTTTTTCCCCCTCAAATGACCCTGTCCTGGGCACGTGGTCCCGCCCCCGGTGACCCCATTCTGGTGTCGGGTTTCTTTCCTCCCGAGGGGTCCCGCGGCGGCCGGAAAGGACCCGCTGCACGTGCGCGACCGCCGTGCCGTGAGCGAGAAGCCAGCGGACTCCGTTTCCCAACGGCCCCTGGGGCTTGGTGCGGTGCATTCTGGGAGTCGGAGGCCCGTCCTGCGGAGACCTTTGGCATGGACTCCGTTTCCCAGAATGTCATGAGGCCCGGCGTGAAGTGACGTCTCACTCCGCCATTGGCTGTAGGGCCGGAGGGGGCGGAGCGTGCGCACGAGGTGGCAGCTGTTCTGTTGCGACAGAAGGGAAAGCGCGGAGCCGGCCGGGCGGCTGCGGACAGGTTGGGGCTGGGCGCGGGGCCGCGCTGGACGGGGAAGGGGCCGGGCCTTGCCGGCGCCCGGCCGTTCCCGCCCCGGCCCCCGGCGGCCGCCCCAGCGCCTGGCGGGCTGGAGTCGCCCGGGGAGGCGGCGGTCCCGGGCCGGGCCAAGGGCGGTTCGGAGCCAGCGCCCCTCGCCGTGGTGCCGCCCCGCCGGCAGCAGCTGTGCGGTGGGGCTGCTGGCCGCGGCCTGGCCTTGAGCTGGGCGGCGGCTGAGCAGCCAAGGGGCCTCCCCGATTTAGACCCAGGGACAAGCGGCCTTGTGGCTCCCGGCGTCTCGGAGGAGCTGGCAGATCCTTTCAGAGGGCCACGTCCGTTCTCCCAGGTTTAAGTGCTCGGGGGAGCACTTCGCCCAAAAGAGGGTCTAGGCCGGGGTGTAGCTGGCAGAAACATGTCTGCCCTAAGGGAAGCCCAAATAGGGGTCTCTAGGGTCTGTGAAAGGGCTTGACTTCTCTGTAAGGTGTCTCCTCCTTCTCTTCCTGTAGGTTGCACCACATTTTGTTGCTGTGCTAGAGCAGTGGTCTGTAATCATGCCCTCTGACCTGGCGAAGAAGAAAGCAGCCAAGAAGAAAGAAGCAGCTAAAGCTCGCCAGCGGCCAAAGAAAACCACAGAGGAGAATGGTGATGTTGAGATTGAGCAGCAGGAGATGAAGAATGAGGAGGCTAATGGGACAGAAGGGTCAGGTGAGAAAGGCACGTTCTGCCTCAAACTCTTTCCTTTCCTTGGGTGAGCAGGCCATTCAGCTCCATCCCAGCTGAGCACCATCTATGCTTCTCTACCTTGCAGTTTGGGCTTCTGCCAGCTGACTGGTTTGAGGAGCCCTCCACTTCTGCTTTGGTCAGATTCTGGCACCTGAGGGGCACAGGGTACTTGGCAAAATTTTCTCTGTATTATGTCTTGTTATGGAGACAGTTTGGATGGCTGTACAGGCGCTCCTTTCTCAGGGATGTCTAAAACAGCAGAGACTGTTAGGCGGTGAGGATCTGGAACTGGCTTAGGCTAGAAGCTAACCCCAGGATATTAGATCCCCATTAGTGAAAGTGTCTCAGATTCCTGACTCATGCAGACCCTGATAATACACCATCCAAAATCATCACCTATTTCTAAGTGGTAAGAAGGTCCGTGTCCCGTCCCCCCCCCCCCCGGTTCCTCTTGGATAGTATTCTAAAGTGCAGGAGTTTCACCCACAGGCTGAACTACAGCAATTTCCTGCCTGGGTGTAGAGGGGCAACAGATGATGCTGATGTGGCAGCATGTCACAAAAGCCGATGTATTGCTGATCTCGATGGCACATTGGTGCTTTGACTTGCATTTGTTCTCTGGTGCTCTGGGTTTTATATTTTCAGTCTTCTCGCATAGGCCTCAGCTGTGTGTGTTTGTCTCTTTCTTAGACACTAAGACTAGCTTGATGGGAGACACCTTTTCAATAAGATAGGGGTTTTCAAATTTTTTTTTTTCCTCAGGACCCAGTAGGGAGAGGGAAGAAGAAGAAGGGGGAAAAAACAAAACCAAACCCACAACCGAAACCATATATACTCGGGTATAAGCCAATCTAAGCACAAGCCGACCCCCCAATTCTGAGTCCCAAACAGAAGCTAAAATTGGTGATCCAGGTATAAGCCAAGGTCTCCTTTTGGCCTTGACCCCCTAATCCCCCACCCACTGCTGCTGGCTTCCTCTGGAGTTACTGACAGCTTCCCTACCCCAAAATCTCTGCTGCTGCTTTTTCCTTGCCTTTCTGCTCTGCCCTTTCCTCACTGCTACCCCCCTGCTCGCTTCTCAGTTTCCTGCTGCTGCCCCCCTGCTCCTCCTGCTGCCCTCTGCTCTGCCGCTTTCTCACTGCTGCTCTCTGTTCCTCCAACTGCCCCCTCCTCACTGCCGCCCCCTACTCCACCCTTCCCTCACTGCTACCTGCTGCTGCCCCCTGCTCTGTCTCTTCCCTCACTGCTGCCCCCCCCGCTCCTCCTGCTGCCCCCTGCCCTGCTCTTTCCTCACTGGTGCCCCCCTGGCTCTTCACTGCTGCCCCCCTTCTCTGCCCCTTTCCCACTGCTGCCCCCCTGCTCCTCTTTCTGCCCCCTAGCTCTTCACTGCTGCCCCCCTACTTCCTTCTCATGCCCTGCTGTTGCTCCCCTGTTCCCCAACACCCTTTCAACCCCTTTCCCTGTAACCCCCCAACCCCTGCTGCCGCGCGTCCAAGCCGGGCCGGCCCCCCCCCCCCCGTCGGCCCGGGGGGCGCGCCGGGCCGCCCGGCCGTCCCATCACTTTCCCCAACCCCCTCCCCAACCTCCGGTCCCTGCCGCTGCTTCCCTGGCCTCTCTGAATCCTCCCTGAATCAATGTCCAGGCCAACCGTACCCCCCAGGGCCCCCTTATTTGGCCGCTCCAGACACCAGGGTCCTTTCCTTCCTCCAGCTCCAGCGCCCGCCGACTGCCCAAGTTGGGCGCCCGGCAACACTGGGGCTCCGGCCTGCCGCATGGTCAGGGAAGCTGCTGGCTGGAGCTGTCTACCGTATTCTCTTGAGTATAAGCTGAGAGCCTGTTTTGAAGCCAGTTTTCAGGCACAAAATTCTCAGCTTATATGCGATGATATATGGTAATTTTTGCCCACAACCCAAGAATTGCATCTTTCAACAAGCCTTTCCAGTCAAGGGTGCTGTGAGCCATTACCTGAGGATCTGTGATCCAGAGTACCGGTTCCCAACTAGTGATCTGAAAACCACTGCAACAGGGGAACCTTGGCCTGATATACTCTCATAGAAGAAATGGGGAAGATTCCTATCTTTGCTGTAGTGTGTGTTCTCAACAGATTTGGAGCAGGATCAAAAAGGCTTCTTCTAGAGGTGGTATGCCAGCAGGCTGTAACCGGAGCAGGGCAAGCAGGCAGTCATGCAGGACATAAAGCTGTGGGGCCTTAAGAATGATGAAAAATGATAGAGTGTGCAAGTATGGTTACTCGCTCTTTGTGTTAAAATGCCTCATTAGGTCTTTGTGTGAGGTAGTTGGGGTTTCCTGAAGGCCAGAATCCCCAGGAGCAAGTCTGTACCTTTAACGAATCCTGTTTTTCTGGGACCATCTAATACCCGTGTAGCATAGGGGGAATAAATCTGTTCGTGGGAGCGTGGTCCAGCCATCAGGGCACTGGATTGGGAGTTCAGAGACTTGGGTTCTGTTACTAGCTCTGCCACTGACCTACTCTGTAATCTTGGACAATCACTCCCTCTCCAGATTTTTTCATCTTCAACCATCAGCAGAGTTTGACTACTTAACTTTGTGGGGTAAGGGATAGGGAAGTTAGGGTGTGCCATGGGGGACCATGACCCTTACACGTATTTGTGCCCCTCTCTGTTGGTGGCATCACCCCATAGGGGGAGGCATGGAGGGCCATTGCCCATTCGCCTGCACTCTTTCTTTGTGGGGGTGTTGGGCAGTGGGAGTGATGTACCAAGGAGGGGCATGTATGTGGGCACCAGCCTGGAGGGAGGCGCCAGCTGGGCCCTCTTCAGAGGGGCCACGCTCCTGCTGACATTTCTGGTGGCCATGCTGACCCCATCTTCAGTCTTTTATTTTGCCCAGCACAGGGGTGAGAAACAGAGTGGCCCCTCCATTCTGGCTCACAGCTGAGTACAGGGCTTTGCCAGCCAGCGGAGCAGTGGTATACCCCGGGGGCCATGCTCTCAGGTGCTGGACTGGCTGAGGCAGGAAGAGGGGGCCATTGAGGGGCATGACCAGACCCTTGGAAAAGGAGCCTCACCCCCTTCTGACATCCCCTGCAGCCACTTCAGCCCAGCCTCTCTGCATCCCACCCTTTTGCTGGGCTCAGTGAAGCAGCTGCAGGCTGGGTTGGTGCAACTGCCGGGAATCTCAGTGGGAAGTGGCTCCTCTGCTGGAGAAGCTGGGGATGCTAGTTGGGATGGTGGAGTTTGAGGGGACATCACTCTCCCTAAATTCTGCCCATGCCTTCAACCCTTTGTATGTCTAGTTGACCAAACAAAGTGAAGCCTAATGCTCCATGGCATTTTTACCTGTTTCTAATGCTGTAACTTTTGAAGGTCACATCCAATCAATTCCAAAACTTCAGGGAATGTTCTAGGCATCAGTGGGATGAGCCCTATTGGGTTTGCTGGCAGCCGAACAAGTGGAACATCAGAAAAGCCCATACGGCTCTGTAGGCAGAGGAACATTGTGACATCAGGGGTAACCCAGCAAGTCGTCACTCTCTCTCTCAGCCCTATATCTGCATACTTCAGTCCAATTGGGTGAGCTCTATTAGCGAGAGAACTGTTTCAGTGGACTTGTGGGTTTCCGGGTTTCAGTACAGGAATAACAGGGCTGCTTTGGATCGGGAATTGTACTGGCTGAGTAGGGGTGAGCCTGGAGATTTGCGTTGTGGTTCCACACTGCCTGGCTCAAGCAAGATTATGAGCCTTTGTCCAGTTAAAACTGTTCCAGGTCACTATGCCTGTTTGGTGTTCTATTCCTTTGCCTGCAGCAGCAAATGAGCACTGTCATGGGGAAGGTGTCTATAGAGAACTAATCAGTTCTGAAAAGGAATGGGTTATATGGCAGCATTCTGAAAAATTGCTAGCAGTTTGAGAACAGAGACTGGATTTCTGCTTGTCCTGCCTGCCATCTTGGCCAATATAGGGGATTGAGCATGCATCTCTGTAGCTTATTAAATTGTAACATTTAAGATCGTTCTTTTTTCTATGCTTATTAACGTTATGCAGGGTTAGCATTACAGGTTCCTCTTGCCAGGCCTGATGCCCTATTAGAGGTTTGCAGACTGCACCTAAATCATGTAAAAGGGGTCAGATTGCAACTGCCCTTTTCTCTTCTACAGAGGTATTTCTAAAGAGACTATAAATTATGGGATGAAGTGGAGCTTGGCAGCTAGGATCAGGGTGACCCAGCTTGCTGACCTCTTGTAGCCTCCGTAGGCTGTGGGTCCCTCTTGCAACTCAGGGTGCTGTACACATTCTAGTTTTTCCTGCTTGAGGGGCTGTAGCATTGGGAAGCGCTCTGTGTTTCGTGTAGCAGTGTCCCTGAAGGAAGAGACTTGGGCTGCTCAATTCAAGTTTCCAAGGGGATGTGGGTGAGGGAAGTTTTGGTGATGAGGGTAATTAAAGGGTAAAGGCAATGAGAGAAGGAAGAAACTGCTTGGAGACTGAAGGTGGGAGAGGAATGAATATAGGCAGTGTCACCTCTTCTGCATTGGCAGCAACTCCCTCTAATCTGATCCTTTTCCAGAGAACATTTTATCCTTTTCTTCTTTCCAGTTCAGCTCTCCTGTTGCTGAGCTCCTGTTTAAACGCCCCTTATACCAGTCCTTCCCCTGAGCAGCTACCAGGGAGTTCTCTATGCCATTTCCTCCTTGCTTCCAGAGAGCTGTGATCTCACGAAGGGGCCTGGCAGTTGGCTGGCCCACCAAAAACTGATTTTATAAAGTCAGAGGCCCTGCCTTTCTTATGGGACAAGTGGAAAGCCTCATGACCCACAGTGACTGTGCATGCCGAGCCGAACAAGTGGCTGTAAGATTCTGAGCAGCCACATATTTGGGGGAGTGGGTGGTTGGAGAGAGATCCATATCATTGTGGGTATTGAGAGGGGTTGAGGGCTGCAATGGGGTCCTGGCTTAGTTCTTGTCTTTTGACCTGTCTCCACACACAGAGGTAGATGCCCTGACGAAGGAATTGGAGGACTTTGAGCTGAAGAAAGCAGCTGCTCGTGCTGTCACTGGCGTCCTGGCCTCCCACCCCAACAGCACTGATGTGCACATCATTAACCTCTCGCTGACCTTCCATGGCCAGGAGCTGCTGAGTGATACCAAACTCGAGCTGAACTCAGGGCGTCGCTATGGTCTTATTGGGCTCAATGGCATAGGTGAGATTTGGGGCGTGTTGTGTGCATGGGAAGATAAGGGAACAGGCTCTCAAGGAATTCATTTTGAAGCACTTGGAGGAGAGGGAGGTGTGCAGGAACAGCGTGGATTTACTGAGGCAAGTCACGCCTGACCAACCTGATTACCTTCCACGATGAGGTTATTGGCTGTGTGGATATGGGGAGAGCAGTGGTTGTGATATACCTTGACTTTAGACAAGCTTTAAATACAGATGCCCATAGTGTTTGTATCAGCAGGCTAAAGTAGTATAGATTGGACAAATGGCCTCTAGTATGGCTAGAAAGCTGGCTAGATGATTCGGATCAATGGGTATAATCAAAGGTCCGCTGTCTGATTGGCAGCTGGTAACAAAAGGAGTGCCTCAGTGCTGGTCCCTGGGGTTTTGTTCAACATCTTTGTTAATGATCTGGAGGATGGAGTGGATTGCAGCCTCACAATTTTTGCAGATGACACCAATGTTCCCTCTAAGGGGAGAGAGCAGCTGAGCAACTCGTGT
>ML682284.1:1435608-1532486 GCA_007922195.1 Podocnemis expansa | reverse complement strand
GCCCTAACTCCTGGGCCAGAGAAGCTCTATGGAGCATGCCCAGATTTTCTGGGCATGCTCCGTTAGAGCTTTTCTGGGCGGGAGTTTTCAAAACTCCCTGCTCCACAGGAGCTCCCTCGAAGCACTCTGGCTGCCGGCAGTGCGCTGCCGGCTGCCTTCCCTGTGCTGGCGGCTGCGGCGGGGTGTGCTGCAGCGCACTAGCGCAGTTTAGAGGGAACATTGGATGACACTAAGCTTGGTGGGGAATGCAGGTACACTGGAGGATAGGGGTAGGATACAGATTGACCCAGACAAACTGGAGGCTTGGACCAAAAGAAATCTGATAAGGTTCAGCAGAGTCAAGTGCAGAGTCCTGCGCATAGGATGATAGAATCCCAATCGCTGCTACAGACTAGGGATCAAATGGCTAGGTTTTGCAGTTCTGCAGAGAAAGACCTGGGAGTTTTAGTGGACAATGATGTAAAGATGAGTCAGCAGTGTGTCCTTATTGCCAAGAAGGCTAACAGCATATTGGGCTGCATTAGTAGGAGCATGGCCAGCAGAACGAAGGAAGTGGGCACATTTGGAGTGCTGTGTCTAGTTTTGGGCCCCCCACTACAAAAAAGATGTGGACAAATTGGAGAGTCCAGTGGAAGGAAATGAAAATGAGTAGGGGGCTGGAGCATGAGATTCATGAGAGGTGGTTGAGGGAACTGGGTTTATTTAGTCTTCAAAAGAGCAGAGTGAAGGGGAGATTTGAAAGGAGCTGTCAACTAACTGAAGGAGTTCCAGGGAGGAAGGAGCTGGGCTGTTCTCAGTGGTGGCAGATGACAAAATTAGGAGCAATGGTCTCAAGTTGCCAGGTGTGTGTGTGTGGGGGGGTGTCTAGCTTAGATGTTAGGAAAATCTTTTTACCTAAGAGGGTGATGAAGTACTGGAATAGGTCAGCTAGGGTGGAGGTGGAATCTCTATCCTTGGAGGTTTTTAAGCTGTGGCTTGACAAAGCCCTGGCTGGGATGATTTAGTGGGGGTTGGTCCTGCTTTGATCTGAGTGTTGGACTAAACTAAATCACCTCCTGAGGTCTTCTCTCATTCTGTGGTATGACTCTGTGTGGGGAGAGCCGTTCTGGGAAATGATGCACCTGTGGGATACTGAGTGGGTGGGAAACAGCAGGAAGCAAATCCTCCAGTGATGGAGAAGAGAAGAGGCTCCCGCTGGGGAGTTAAAACCAGAGTGTGACTCAGCTGGGCAGTGGATTCATCCTAGGGAGATTCACAAGAAGTAGAATCAGAGGAAAGAAGTTGGATGGATTTGCATTGCAGCTTTGGCTTGTCTCTGTAGCAGCATCAGTGTCACTGTGCAGGGAGGTGATGGAGGCTGTGTTTTTAATTCTTGAAATCCTATATTCTCTCAGCTTCCATGACTGTCCTCTGCTGGTTCTACGCCTACCTCTCTAATGGGGAATCCACTTCTACCATCCTATGTGGTTTCCATGAGGCTTTGTCTTTGTTTCTTCTCTTTCTTTCCACCTGATCTCTGGTGATCTCATCTCCAATACAAATTCAGTTACTGCCTCTATGTGGATGATTCACTTCTCTGGTCCAGATCTGTCTGCTTCTGTCCAAGCTAAAAACTGTCTCTCTGGCAATTCCATCTTGGTGTCTAGCCATCAGCCCTAGCTGAATATGGCTAAAACAGAACTGTGAATCATCTTACTGCTTTCATGGACGCACATGAATTCCACCTTTGAGAACATTAGTCCATGCGCTGGCGCCTCCACCAAATGCCTGCTCCTTCTGCCTAAGGCTGCACTTGTCTTCACTCAACAGCTCAGCCCTGTGCCACTGCCTCCCCACCCCCAGCCTTGGCTTGGCACCAGAGCACAGCTGCCCCTTCTCCCCTCAGCCAGAGTGGAGCTGCCCCCTTATCTCCTTCCTGCCCCCACCAAGGTCCAGCTAGAGCAGAGCAGCCCCACACCCCACCCCGTCAAGACCCACCCACAGCTCATGCATTTGGTGGCATCGGAGCTGTGCCAGGGAAGGTTTTAGCCCTTCTAAATCTGATTGTTTCTACATAACATCTAAGAGATGGTCTTTCTAGTCTATCCACACAGTTAGTTCTTTCAGGGTGGATTAGGTTAAGTCACTGCCACTTCTGTTAAATATTTTGTTGTGTGGACATCTCCTGGTGTAGCTATTGTTCTTGAGGATCTACAAACCAATCCTTTGTTGTCACGCAAATCCATAGAACTGGATCATTGTGTACATTGCTTCACCCATCCATGCTTAAACTCATGAATTTTCTCTTGAGTTTTGTTGAACCCCGGGTTCGCGATGTGACTGGGATGGACTGGCGACACCCACCAATGAGACAGACACCAGTTCAAGTAAACAAAAAAGCTACTTTTATAGTGACACCTTAAACACCTTTAACCACTTAACAGTGTAAAACAAGGAGATCTATACAAAAACACTTGTAATCAACTAACAATATGAAGCAAAAGTCTATATAGGACACTTATAACCAACTAATAGCATAAAGCAAAACCTAAATAAACCCTTATAACTAAATAACAATATAAAGCTAAAAACCTATGCAAAGCACTTATAACCAAGTAACAGTGTGGAGCAAGAAAGTCTATATAAAGTACCTGTAAAACACCTCCAGCCAAACAACAGGATAAAGTATGAGAGTCTATGCAAAACACTTACAACCTACAAAAGTACTTATAGTTAAATAACAGTATGGATTAATGACCTACAAGAGGGTGGCCATAATAAGTCAAGGACTTTTCTGGCCTTTTACTGCCTCAACATCGGTATAGGCACTGACCAGCCCACCTGACGCGTATTTACCAATGGCTGGAAGCCATTCCTCCTTGCTAGCCAAGAAGGGTGGGTGGCAGAATGAAAAAAGTCAGATGAGAGAAAAATAAACCCCCACACTCCCCCTGTGTACACTGGGGAAGTTTGGGGCCAGCAGTTTAGAGCCGAAGCAGAGTAATGAACAATTTATACAGTAAGAAGGATGCAAAATACAAATGACTAACAAAACACCTGGCAAATTAACAACACAAAACTATGCTAGACCTTAAACAACTATATCATAAAAAGATTATGCAGGATACAGAGAAAATAATAACTACACAAACTATGCAAAACTCAGGTGAAGAAGCTACAATCACAGACTATATATAAATGGTACCAAGTAGAATGATTAAGAGAAGGTAGGAGGCCTATATTGATTTATAATACCTGTCCCAGGACCGCAGTAGAACCCAAAGCGAGGAGGCAGACCAGCTGCAGCATCTCAGCACTTAATCGTTCGGCCGGCAATCCGTGTACACCCCCCAAAAAAAGAGGGTCTCGGGGGTGGGTACTCCCTGTCTCAGTTGGGGGATCAGTCCGACCGGGTCATGACGTGCCCTTTAGCATCTGAGGGTGGGAGAACAACAAGCTAGCTGAGACGGGGTTTTAATAGAATTTTGCCCAGCCAGAGTAAAAATAGCCAATTAGGAGAGGGATCCTGGTCAGGACCAATGATAAAAGTGGGACCCCAGACAATGACCCCTCCTTTGTGGTGACGGGGGTGCTGAGAAACTGTTGAGGGGGGATAGGAACTCATCCCCTTCCTTGTTGACACAAAGCTAGGGAGGAAGAAACTCACACAGGAGATTGAGGCCCATCAGGGAAGATCGATCCTTAACACTCCTCCCTGTGAGCTCCATAGTCTAGAGGGCTATGTTGGGGGGCAGGGTGGCCATTATGTCTGCCACCTCCGTTGACAAGTTTCTTGCACACGGTTCACATTCCTTCCCATGCACTGTATCTAACAATCCCCCCACCCCCACGTCCGATCTGGCAGGTGGAGTGCAGCCTGGTTGTAAGGATTGAGCCATGTCAATGAAGCGTGTATTGGTAAGAATGTGAAAAGGAGAATTTGTGCCAAAAATGAACAGACCAGTTTTTTATCTGCAGTTTCTTGTTGGAATTTGCTGGTCCTTAGAAAAGACGTCCCTGGTGGTGGCTGTACTAGGCAGCTGAAATTGTTGTTTGCTCTGGTGCTTTTATTTTTATTTGGTTAAGGTTTAGTTGCAGCTCTGCTGCTAAAAGTACCAACATTGCAGAGGGACAGACACAGTCTCCTGTGCTTAAATCAGACCCTGAAACAAAAGTAAAAAAAAGATTTTGCAGTCATTCTTTACTCTGTCAGTCAGTCAATCATTCACATTCTTTTCCAGCAAGGATGCAGATCTATTTCCAAATTACCAAAAAAGCTCAGACTAACTGCACTTAGAGTGCGCTTAATTTTGGAGAAAGCTTCATGAATTCACTGGCGCCTCTGCTTTTTGAGAAAAACAGGTCTAGGATGAAATTCCCTAGGAAAAGCTGAGTTATGCTGAAGTAAAATAGGGAATAGACTTATGGCATGATCATGAAGTTCTGGGGCCATGATGTTCCAAAATAAGGGGCATGTATTGTATAAGGTAGTATAAAATCAGAAAATAACACCCAGTGGCAACTCTAGATTTCTCTTACTGCAACTTCCTGGATCATAAATGTGAGAGAGAGTCTAAACTTAGTTAACCAATTACATGAGCCATAAGGATTACCTAAGCGAAACTTATTTTTCAAGCAACGTGCATCACAGCAAACAGCTTAGGAGATTACTTGCCAAATCACACTTATACTAAAAGGCATAAAGAGAGTCTTTGCAATGCATCATTCTTCAAGTGAATTATTTGAGTTACTAGCCAGCAGATCCACATTGTTCTTCAGACTCATCCACATCATTTTCTCCAAATAAGCAGTTTTCATTATGATGTTTCATTCTTGCAACTAAGCCCTGCATCTCCTTCTTGCACGGCTTACCCTTGACACGTTTTCCTTTTTTAACCAAGGAAGGAGTTTTGTTCAAAATATTCCCAGATAGGAGGTCTGACATGCTCGGAAGCCATGACCATTTTTCTATGGCTAAAGTGTGGGGCAATATAAGTCTTCCCTTTTTCTTTAAGTCCAATCCAGTGCTCCTTTCTGCTCTTCCTCTGTCCTTTCCTATATGTTGTCTTTATCTTAAGATGGTATCTTAACCTCACTTCTCTGCCTTGCATGGCTCAGCTCCACCATCACATAAGCACAGTACAGCAATCCTATTGAGCCTGTGTCTCTTAGCACTTGTGAATTTAGCCTGCTGAGAAACAAACTGAAAGCCCAGAAGAAGCCAGAAGCAGGTGGTTAGGCTAGACAGACTACTAGAACCATTTATTCATTTGTATGAGACTGCAAGTGTAGGTTTATCATGTTTATGAAGAGATTTTATTGTAGCTGTTGTTTAAAGGAAAAAAGGAATTTAGCATTTTATCTATTTTTTTAAATTTAAAAAACATTACTAAATAAAGTCACTGTTTTTTTTTATCCACCCTAATTCTCATCCAAGCTCCCATCTCACTGCTTGATTACTGCGAAATCTGCTTCTGCTCTCGACAGGTGCAATCTTACTCCACTCACACTCATTCAGGATTCCACTGCAAAGATTGTTTTCCTAGTTTGTTACTCCTGACCACATCAGACCTCTTTGAATCTCTCCACTGGCTCTCCTTTCTTTCTCATGTCAAACAGAAGCTGCTTGTCTTCACTTTCAGGCTCTACACATTCAGTCCTTACCATATCTATTGTTTCTCATTCGTCATTGAGCTGTTTGTGGCTTCCTCCTGAACAGCTAATGATGGCAGCTTCCAGTGACCACTTGTTTAAATTTTCAGACACTACCATTATTTACTTTCCAGTCTGCCTTAAACTCTCCATTCCCATGATGTCAGCATAAAACTTGACAGCTGGGTTGCTAGTGAGTACCATGCAGACCGATATTGTCTCCTTGTTTACTTATATTCTCCTGCCTGAACCTCTGTTGTTTCTTGTCTTACACTTAAATTGTAACCCCCTTGGGGCAGGGCTCTCTTTTTTCTGTTGCACACTGCCTACTGCTGTAGGATCCTAATTTATGAGTTGGGTTTGTGGGTGTCGGGGTATTTTAGATAGAAATAACTGCACTTGGTTCCAACGCTAGACAATAACAGGAGGCTGTTTGTCTGTCTGCTTGCATACCTGACCTAGGAAAGTCCATGCTTCTGTCTGCTATTGGGAAGAGAGAGGTTCCAATCCCAGAACACATTGACATCTATCACCTGACCCGGGAGATGCCCCCTAGCGAGAAAACACCACTACAGTGTGTGATGGAGGTGGATACAGAGAGAGCCATGCTGGAGCGTGAGGCAGAGCGGCTGGCTCATGAGGATGGTAAAGCTCTAGGGGGTTTGTGCAGGTAGGGAGTCCTCCTGGGAGAAGGGCCTCCTACTCTGATCTTCACTGAAGCTTCCACAAGGCACCAGGCCTCTGCTGCTGGTGACCACTGCTCCTTCTAGCCATACAATGATACCTTCAAAACAGAGTGGAGACTGCTCCCTGCAGCTCTCTGTAGTGTCCCTGCTTCAGGAGGGGGTTTGTGTGACCCATGGGGCAGAGAAGTAGGTCCAAGCAGCTGCCAGCAGAGGCTGTTTTGGGGGACACTGGCTGTGGGGGGCACTGGTGTGGTTGCTGACTGCTAGAATCTTGTCTCACAGCGGAATGTGAAAAGCTGATGGAGCTGTATGAACGTCTGGAGGAGCTAGATGCTGATAAGGCGGAGGTGCGGGCCTCAAGGATTCTGTATGGCTTGGGTTTCACTCCAGCCATGCAGAGGAAGAAGCTGAAAGATTTTAGTGGTGGCTGGCGAATGAGGGTTGCTCTTGCCAGGTGAGTGCTATGGTAAGTCCTCCCTGGAGATTCCTCTCCTCTGCTCTAGATTGCTACAGTGGAGGCACAGGGACCTCTGGGTAGGTGGGGGGGAGTTGCTTTCTGGACGTCTATCCCCCAAGCTGAGCTTGAGGAAACCTCCATTCACTACCTCTTTCCTTTTGGCTCTCTACAGAGCCCTCTTCATTCGGCCATTCATGCTGCTGCTGGATGAGCCCACCAACCACCTGGACTTGGATGCCTGTGTTTGGCTGGAAGAGGAGCTGAAAACGTAAGTGTGGCTGGTGGTGTGTTCTAGGCCTGTGCACCCCTGCTGAGCCTCTCAGCACAGCTCACTCCCTAGAGCAGTCATTCACTGGCAGCTGCTCTACAGAATGCCACCAGTGGGCATGCCTATTGCCTTCAGGTAGCACCAGGGGGTTAAAGTATACCAGAACATGGCAGAAGGCCATTCCAGGGTCCACTATTTTTAGCGGCTCAGCATCCTGGGCTCCCTAAAAATAGAAAACAGAGCTGAAATGCTGTGTTCCAGTTCCATTTTCTATGTTTAGAGGCCTGAACACTGAGCCCCTAAAAACTGTGGGCCCCAGAACAGCATTCTGCTGTGTTCTAGCAGGCAGGGGAGAGTAGAGGGGCATGCCCAAATCCCCCACCGATGCACAGGGTGCTCTGCACGTTATGCTTCATAGAATCATAGGGTTGGAAGGGACCTCATAGGTCATCTAGTCCAACCCCCTGCCAGAGGCAGGACCACTCCCACTTAAACCATCCCAGTCAGGGTTTTGTCCAGCCGGGCCTTAAACACGTCTAAAGATGGAGACTCCACCACCTCCCTCGGCAGCTCATTCCAAGACTTCACCACTCTCCTGGTAAAAAAAAAAGTTTTTCCTAATATCCAGCCTCGACCTCCCTAACTGGAGGCTTCTGCCTCCAGGAGGGATAGTCTCCCGGCCCAGCGCACGGCTGGGACAGGGAAGTGGATATTGGGAGCTGGGGGTGGATTTTGGGGGTGGATATTGGGGACAGGGGAATGGGTATTGGCGGCTGGGTATTGGGGGCTAGGGTGGATTTGGAGGGGTTGTATTGCAGGCTTGGTGGATTTTTGGGGGTGGGTGTTGGGGGTGGATTTTGGGGAAAGAGGAATGGATATTGGGGCA
This sequence comes from Podocnemis expansa, assembly GCA_007922195.1. NCBI lineage: Eukaryota > Metazoa > Chordata > Testudines > Podocnemididae > Podocnemis > Podocnemis expansa. Next base: position 1,524,558 of record ML682284.1, on the reverse strand, counting down.
GTAGCTGGGGCCCAGACCCGCATGGGGGGGGCTGGACCTGCTGAAGGGGGCCTGGAAATTTAGGATGGTTCTGGGGCCCCCCAAATTATACTTTAACTTCTGCGTAGCACTAAGCCCCATTGTGCTGTGTACTACACGGACAGTAGGAGGCCTGTGTCCCAAAGGACTCTTGCTGGGAGGCAGAGCTGGATTTAGGCAAAGGCCAAGTAAGCCATGGCTTGGGGCCTTGTATTACAAGGGGCCTCTAGATATGTCGGAGATAACTAAGAAGATTTATCATAATTGAAATTGCCTTGGCTTAAATAACCTTACCTATAAAATCCACCAGTTTGTCATTTATTTTTCATTACCCTTTCTGTTGTAATGTAAAACATTTTTTTCCTCTTTAGCTTTTATGGTATAGGGACTCTGAATCTAGACATAGCTTAGGACCTCAGCATGTATTAGTCCCACACCGCTAGGAGGCATCACTGAATTACTGTTTCCCATGGAGCAGATAAGACCCTACAAAAAATGTGTCAGGGGCTGCTTTCTTGTCCATTCTGCTCAGTCATGGTGAGGGATCATCCTCTGCTTCCTGTGATTGGGCCCAGTAGCTTTCCCTAAAGCTCTTGCAGCACCTTGTTTTCTATAATGGGAGCAAATCCACAATGATTGTTAATGCACATGAGCCCCTCTTGGCCACTGGCAGAGCTCTCAGCCTAGGCATCTCATTCCAGTCTGACTTCTAATAGCCCCATGTTATGTTGCAGGTTCAAACGGATCCTTGTGCTGATTTCCCACTCCCAGGACTTCCTGAATGGTATTTGCACCAACATCATCCATATGCACAATCGTAAGCTGAAGTACTACACGGTGAGTGAGTGCAGCCAGAGTGTGACAAGCTCCTGAGGTGTGGGAGGAGGAGACTCATTAAAGAGACTAGGGGAGACCCCTTTTCAGACCACTTGCTCTGGTCCAGACCCACCCGTAGTTCCAGGGCAGGAGTGTGCAGTCTAGGCATTGGTTTTCAAACCATGGGTTGTGATGTAATATTGTGTCACGGACCTGCTCCCAGAAGACTGGAATGCATTCCTCAAAGACATAATTGTTGGATTGTGGGCATATATTGCCTCCCCCCCCCCCCGCCCCAGCCCCACCCAACCGAGTCCAGAGGAAAGAAGTTTGAAAACAACTGGTCTAGAGAGCATCTGCTTGGAAAGAGGCATGTGCAGTTTGTTTCTGCCGTGTGCAGGAAGAGCCCGGCCTCATGTTCTGTGGTCTCTCTCCCTCCAGGGGAATTATGATCAGTATGTGAAGACTCGTCTGGAGCTGGAAGAAAATCAGATGAAACGTTTCCATTGGGAGCAGGATCAGATTGCCCACATGAAGGTACCTATGTAGCTGAACTGCAGTCCTCAGTCTTCCCCTACATGAACCCCACCCTAGTGGCTGCTGCCAGGCTAATTGCACATCTCATTACAGAATTACATTGCACGATTTGGTCACGGTAGTGCCAAGCTGGCCAGACAGGCCCAGAGCAAAGAGAAGACCCTTCAGAAAATGATGGCTTCTGGGCTAACAGAGAGAGTGGTGAACGATAAGGTAGGATGGGCAAGTGAAAGACAAAGACTACAACTATGACTGGAGAAGTAAGCTTCCTGCTGGAGGCAGGACTGGGTGAAGAGGGGGAGGGCCCTAAAGGGACGCCAGCTCTAACAGAAGACTGCAAAGGAGAATACGCAGGAGGCTGCTTTCACAGAGGCTTTTGGTACCAGCAGGACAGAAGGAGGTTGCCAAACCATCCCTGCTCCAGGGTACTGAGCAGAGAAAAGAAGGACCCAAAGCAAGGAATACTGAATAGGCTGGGGGGGCGAGCTCCTCCCTTCGCTGGGAGGATTAAAGTGGGTTGGGGATGTGAACATGTTTACTCAGCAAAGGAAGCAGTGAGGAAAGGTAATAGCCAGCAACCTGCTGAATGTCCCAGCAAGCCCTCTGCTAATGAGTTGTGGAGGGGCCTTGTTAAGCCACCTGCTGCTTTCTGGGTTCCTGGGATGCAGGGAGCTGCTCCTCCATGGTTGGAAGGGAAGTCATGTTAGAATTACAGGGCTTCATGGGTGCCCTGGGCAGAACAGGCACTGAATATGTGGATGTTTTGTTCCCAGACTCTGTCGTTTTATTTCCCACCATGCGGGAAAATCCCCCCGCCTGTCATCATGGTGCAGAATGTCAGCTTCAAGTACACAAAGGATGGCGTGAGTATTCCCTGCCTCCAGGTGCATTCAATTTTGTGCTTGCCGAGTTTGCATGAAGATTCCGTCCACCCCAACCCCTTTCTGGGCCCTGGAACCACTGGTCCAACTTCACAATCAGGCCATAACATGGAGAGGGACTCAGCTCTTGTAGATGCTTCAGGGGTTTAATGCCTCTCACTATCTTCTGTGTGGATTGCAGCCATGGATATACAATAACTTGGAGTTTGGGATTGACCTGGACACGCGTGTGGCACTTGTGGGACCCAATGGTGCTGGGAAGTCAACGCTGCTGAAATTGCTCACAGGAGAGGTATGATTCTTGCATCTCTGTCTCGCCTCAGCAGCCTGGTGTCACTTGCAGGAATGGGCAGCACCCAAAACACTTGCTTGTACAGCACATGTGCTGTATTAATTCAAGTGGAATATACGTGCCTAAAGAATCAAAGGCGCTAATATGATCCAAGCAGTGTTAAATATTAAACCATTTCAGTCACGGTTCTGTTTTTTGTATACCTAGATCTCAGCTGCCTTAGGACCATGGCAAAACCACTGCTGCATTGTTTTAATCTTTTTATTAACACTTTTGTTCCCTTTTCTGTTAGCTGGAGAGAGCTTTCAGAAGAAAAAATGCAAAACCCTTGTCTGACAGTCTCTTCACTGGTATTAAGAATAGCAATAACTTCCTCTCCCCAAAAAGGACAGAAGTCACCTGAAATGGGCTGAAGCTGTTATTGTTAAAGCCGAATCCCTTTTCTAAAAAATGAGATGCACTCACAAAAGGGGAAAGTAAACAGCAAAGATAGAAAGTGCAGCTAATGTCTCTGATGTTGGCATTTGCTCATAAACCTCACTTCTGGCAAAACCCAGGCAGAACTCATGATTCAATCAGCTGCTTCAAGACTTGCCAACTTACACCAGCACTGGGCCGCATAGGGCACTGTGACCTTTTTTTTTCCATGGTCAAGCTTAAATCAGTGTGCAAGATATGCAACCTTTCCTGGGGAAGGAAGAGAACTCAATGGGGAGGAGGAATTGACATAGTCTCACACCCCAGCTTGTATTTAGGATTTAGCTAAAGGTTATGATGTCATCTGGCTCCATCTCTCTAGCATAATCTGGTCAGAGCATCTTTCAGGGTTGGAATGAAGATAGTCTAGAATCCCGGGAGCTACTGTGGGTTGCAGTAGTAGCAGTGAAGCTGGCTCCTTCCCTTGCTCTTGTTTTCCAGTCAGCTAGCATTGCAGTAGCCGGATTGCCACTCCAACAGCTTTTCTTTTAAGGACCCTACAAAGAGTGAAATAGCCCATCTTCTTATTATTTCATTGACCAGTTAGGCCTAATTTCTGACAAAGTAGTTTCAGTTCACTAATGTTCAGTTCCACACTTCTCTTGTTTGCAAAGCTTGATCTCAACCCAGTCCTTGAGTTATACAGGGGGGCCTTTGTTTGGACTACTTCAGTCTTTTGTCCCATCCACACTTCCTATTGTAGGTTGTGACATTTTGTAACCTTTATCCCATACTGAACTCAGGATTAGAGCAAATGTGCAGGCCCAATAATTGCAACAAATAACCCCACTCATTGACACCAGGGAGTACCCTCTCTGTAAAATAGGATGCAGCAAAGTGGGGAGTGACACAAGGCCACATTGGATTGATGACACATTACTGCCAAATCGGCTATTGTGGCTGTCTCCCATCTGTGGGAGAGGGGCAGGATACCCTGTGGCCATTGTGGGAGAGGTGGCTGAGCTGCTTTTCCATTGTGAAATGCTTTTTTTCTTCCTTTCCAGCTGCTGCCCACAGATGGGATGATTCGCAAACACTCCCATGTGAAAATCGGCAGATACCACCAGGTATTCCTTGCAAAGGCAGTGAGGAATGTCACATGCTGCTGGAGGTGGCTTCTTCAGGAGCCAAGGGGTCTCTTCCCTCCATTCTTTTCCCCAGATCCAGCCTACCCCCTTCCCCCCCTCCTTCAGCCTGACCTAAGCATCTCTAGCTCCTACTTGCTAGGTCACAGGCTATACCTCCAGGTTCAGAGGCACCTCCCTGCAAGTCCTGCACTGTGCTGTGATTAATGGAGAGCAGCCCACTGCTCAGTGAAAAGGCTCAGGACTTCCCTCTGGTTCACATCTCCTTCTGGATGTGGCTGTTCAGCAAGGTGGCAGCCCCTGCTTCCATGGATGATGGAATGGTTCTGCTCAACCTGTTTTGTCTCTGACCCCTGTGAGTGGGGACTGTGACTCTGCCTGGTACAACACAAAGCATGCTGCTCTCTACCAGAGCTCTGTTTGTTTGGCATGGAGCACGCTTCCTTGTGCAGTGTGAGTCTCTAACCGCAGTGAGGGCTGCTGCAATCTGGGGACTGAAATATATCTGAAGCTCTGCATCCCCCGCCCTATCTGGTACCCAGTGAAGTGAAGAGGTATTGTGGTTGGAGAGGTGGTTGGCTACAATTTCACCCTCAGCAGGTGACTGGAAACTTTGCTTGGGCTGGCCTGAAGTTGTTCTTCTCTCCCCTTAGCACTTGCAAGAGCAGCTGGACTTGGACCTCTCACCTCTAGAGTACATGATGAAGTGTTACCCAGAGATCAAGGAGAAGGAGGAGATGAGGAAAATCATTGGCAGATATGGACTGACAGGGAAGCAGCAGGTAGGTGTGGGCTGCAGTGGGCATCTACTCCATGGGGCCTGCTGTTGGTGGGTGATATTAGGGATGCAGAACTGCCATCATCCTTCTGTTCACTTGTCAGCCACCTGGAGCTACTGTGTTGTGTGCTATCCTGGAATTAGGTCTGAGCAATCTCCTATTTAGGGGCTTGTGGCCCCAGAGCCTAATGGCCAGCAGCACCTCATTAAAAAGGCCATTTATGGTTTCCCTCCCAGTTAATTTATTGGTTAATTTGTGAGAGGGTGAGTGGGATCTGAGTCTTCTGCTTGGCTCCACGCGTGGTGAGGTGGTCATCAGCCCCCTCAAAGTTCTGCCTCCAGTGCTTATTAGATACCAGATACTGCTGAGTGACATCTGCTCCAGTTTAGGCCCCCCTCACCCTCCCAGCAAGTCTGTCTCTGCTTCAGTTAATCTCTTCAGTGAAGTAAGGTGAGCTCCTGTGCCACATCTGGTGCTATCTCCTGTTGGAGACAGGACTAGGCTGACTTTAGGACTGATAAGCTGTGGCCATCCCAACATTTCTTGCAGTGACTGGTGCTTAAGTCTGGTGTCTAGGTTAAGCCATTTGGATTGATCTGCTGGCTAACTGTGTAGAATGGTTTTGCTGGTGATTAGCTGCGGAGAGAAAAGAGCTTTGTTTTGCTTCCTTGACTGCCGTAGCATAGGTCTACTGGGATGCTCTGCAGCGCTGCCATCTAAGTCTTTTGCTCATGGTAAGCCAAATGATCTCAGCAATGTGGGGAATGGAAATGACTTAGCCGTGGGATCAAGGAACTGTGCTCACTGAAGTGCTATTGTTCCATTAGCGTAGTGGCTTAGTGACTGTGGTGCAGACTGTTGTAGCCCATCCTAAAAGCTATGTGGGGTCAGCAGTTTTCATGGGTGACACAGCTCCAGTGGTTAAAGTCTAATTTGACAGGCCCCGGAGCCCTCCTAATCTCTGGGCTGCCTTCCTATATTGTCTGGGCCCCCTTTATGCATGTGCAGGCCCCCACTAGGTATGAATTTGCAACCACTTCTCAGTGCCATATGCATCAGTTATCACTCCATAAAAATATGGTCATCACACCACAGAAATACTGGCTGTTATCATGGCCTCACATGCTCTGACAGCCCCCCCCCCCCCCGCATCTCCTTGACCTCAGTTCCCACCTCACACTCTGCCTCCTCCACTCCCCTACTCTCATCCTGGTCTCACATGCTGCCCCCCTGTTATTGTCATAGGCAAAGGGTTCCCAACTTTGCATTTTGGTTTTTATTGATGTGAAGAGCTGAAGTTGAATTTTTTTAACTAATATGATAAACCTTTTACTGACATCACTAAAAAATACCATAAACGCCATACAATAATATCACAGAAGTGGCACTCACAATACACTGTGCACAGGAATCTCAAATCATGCCACTGTTTTAGCTGCAATTAATTGAATGGATACCAGTCTTTGGGCATGGGTAATAATAAGAAACAGGAAATTAACAGGTTCCAAAGGGGTGGTCTTTTTAGTCTGTTTCAGCAAGCAAACAGGGAGGCTGGTGTCACTTCTAAAGACGAACAAATTTATCACAAGAACTTCTGTGGGAGAAAATCCCACTTTGTCAGAAACTTTCTTCGATCATCTGACAAAGTTGGATTTTCTCCCATGAAAGCTCACGTGATAAATTTGTTAGTCTTTAAAAATGCAACCAAACTCCTTGTAGGAAATTGTCAGCATCACAGCCAGTGTAATTTTCATGATACAAGAACTGATTCTTAATGAGGGCAAAACGAATCTGTGGCACTTTTAAAGCCTAATAAAGCTCATGCAATAAATATGTTTGTTAGTCTTTAAAAGTGCCATAGGACTCCTTGTTTGTTTTCCTGAATTAGACTAACATGACTACTCTTCTGGAATGTGAATGAAGCAGGTGATGTCAGAATACAGTGTGTTTTATTTCTACCCCACTTCACAGATATTTTTATTTATTGACAGGGTGTTAGAGTTGATTTTTCTAACATGGGTCTGTAAATTTGTGCACTGCAGCCTAGTTTGTCCTAAATCCTATTTGTCTCCATCCTTCTTCAAACACCCGCCCTCCCAAAAAAAGAAGCAGATGAGGATCAAAGGTGGGGCCCAGCCTTGCAAAGTGGCAAGCTCTCCTCCACTCCAGCAAACTCTCAAGAAGCAAGGGGTGGGGGGAGGGGGAGAATGCTGCTGTTTGCCTCTCTCTGTAGCTGCCCCATTCCCTGACCCTCCTCCTGGTCCAACTCACAACTGTCCGCCACTGCCAGATTCCTGACCCTCCTGCTCTCTACCAGCTGGTTCCCTGACCCCCAGGGTCCTTCCCTAGCGGACTGGAGCTGCAGGGGCGCCGCAACAGGTTGCTTCCTGGCTAGGCTGCTCCTCCCCTGCACACGCATCCGAGTATGCTCAGGGCGACAGACTTCAAAATTTCCCAGCCTGGCCAGAGCAGCCACACACAGCAGCCAGGGCTATTTTTAGGGGCCCTGGGATGGCGTTCCAGTGCGGTCCCCCTTTAACCCCTGCACAGCTCTGCTTTCTCCTCTGATAGGAATGCTGTGGTCCTTATCTAGGTAAGGGTGTGACCAAAGAAGGAGCATGGAACATTCCTTACATCCCCCCATCACTTCCTAGGTTGACAGCCAGGTGCCACCTGCGTACTGCTCAGTGGGTGTGGGCACAGCAGTAGCCTATGAGAAGTCTGTGGATTCTGTGTGAGGCAGGACAAAGGATGTTAATGTGACACTGTAGACACTGTATAGAAGATGAGGTCCACTAAGAACAATATGTCTGGGGGATTCCAGAAGCATACTGGAAAACTATTCATGGTGGGGGTTGTTTTGCTTTTTATTAAGGCCTGAGGGTACAGTTAGATCATTCAGTCTCTTTGTGACACCAGCCATAGAATTTTCATCCACTTGTACCTATATTGAGTCCAAAACCTTGCAAGGCTAAAGCATCTTCCAGAATCATAGAAATATAGGATTAGAAGGGATCACAGGGGTCACCTACTCTAACCCTGTGCCAGGATGCAGAAAGGCGTCCAGTATTGATTTGAAGACTTCAAAAGTTGGCGCATCCACTACTTCTCTTGGGATTTTGTTACAATGGTCAATCATTGTGGGGAAAAATACGGACTTTATTTCTAATTGGAATTTGTCTGGCTTCAGCTTCTAGCCATTGGTTTTTATTTCCCTTTCTCTACTAGAATAAAGAGCTCTTTCATAGTAGAAAATACTAAATATGTATTAAAGTACTATTAAACTGTTATCAAGTCACCTCTCAGTCATCTTTTTTTGGTAAACTAAACAGGTCAAGTGCCTTAAGCCTCTCATTGAAAGGTGTTTTCTCCAGCCCTCGGGTCACTTTAGTCTCTCTTCTCCACCCTCTCAAATTTTCCAAAATCTTTTAAAAATATGGAGACCACAGCTGTATATGGTATTCCAGTGTAGGTCCTAACAAATACCACATATAAAGGTAAAGTCACCTTTCTACTCCCATTCTGATCTCTGCATGTACAGACACCATTAGCTCTTTTTTGCTTTTACATCATATTGGAAATACCATAGAATCATGGAAATGAAGGGCTGGAAGGAATCTCAAAAAGTCATTAAATCCAGCCCTCTGCACTAAAGCAGGACCAAGAAAACCTAGACCATTCTGTAAAGCTACTTTCCTTGCCACACTTCTTGCTATCAAAGACTTGCTTGTGTCACCTCAGCTATGAATAGTGTGGTGGATGATAATATATATAGCTAGGAATGAAGAATGGAGGCTGTACTAGCAGGCTGGGAGACTCTGTCCTAGGAAGCCATGACTCTTAAAAAGATTTGGGGTCATGGTGTACAATCAGTACACTATGAGCTTTCAATTCAACCCTGACCAAAATAGCTAATATGATCCTGTGATGCACAAACAAGGGTATCAGGTAGGAGGAAAGAGGTTCTCTTATGCCAGTGCCAAATACAGTAGTATCTGTTGCTGGAACAGTGTCCGGTTCTGGTGTCCAAAATTAAAGAAGTTTACAAATTGTAGGGGGTGGGGGGAAGGGGGGAAGCGTTAAGAGAAGAGCTGTTAGAGTGGTGCATGAAAGAATTAGAAATATGCCTGATAGTAATAGCCTTGAAGAGCTCAGTCGATTTATCTTCACAAAGAGAAGACTAAGGGATAACTTGATCAATCTATAAATATCTGCATGGGGAGCAAATATTTAGTAAGGGGCTCTTCAGTTTAGCAGAGAAAAATATAACATGATCCAGTGCTGAAAGAGGAATCTAGAAAAATTCAGGCTGAAAATAGTCTAAATTTTTGACATTGAGAATAATTAACCTCTGGAACAACTTACAAAAATCATAATGGATTCTCCAGTGCTGACAATTTTTAATCTAAAAGATCTGCTCTAGGAATTATTTTGGGGATATTCTATGGCTTGTGTTGTACATTGGAGATTAGGCTGGATCAGTGTTTCTCAACCTTTTTGATACTAGGAACTGGCTTGCTGCCTTCCTAAACTGTGTCAGGGAGATCTCAGGTACTGGCAGAGGTCCACAGATCAGTCATTGAGGGATGCTGGACTGGATGATAGTCCTTCCTAACCTGAGACACTCTGATTCTCTGGCTTTTATCCAAGTTGATGTTAGACCTCCAGTAATGAAGGTTTCTTAACCTATTCCAGGGTTGAAATACCATTATAGTTAGAAAGTTTTCCAGCCTAAATCTCCTTTGCTGAAGATTAAACCCATTGCTATCTCTCCTACCTTTAGTAAACATGGAGCACAATTGATCATAATCTTTTTTTTTATACAAGTCCTTAACATTCTTCAGATATGTTATCAGGTCCCCCCTCAATCTTCTTTTCTCAAGATGAAACTTGCCCAGTATTTTAACCTTGCCTCATAGATCTTGTTTTCTAAACCTTGTTATATTTGTTGCTCTTCTCTGGACTGTCTCAAAATTGTCCGCATTTTAGCTTCAGCGTGGCTCCCAGCAGCGAATATGGTGGTCCCCCTGGCCAGTGCAGGGTACAGGAGGACAATGATCTCCTATATTTCACATTGAACACTCGGATTGATACACCCCAAATTAGCCTTTTTCACAATTGCATCATATTGTGCATTCCATCTGTGATCCACTGTAATCCCCATATCCTTTTCATCAGTATAACCACCTAAATATTTACTCCCTCTATTCTGCATTTTTCTTCCCTCCATAAGTATAGAAATTTGCACTTATCTTTATCAAATTTCATCATATTGAGTTCAGACCAATTTGTCAAAGCCCTTTTGAATTCTAATCCTGACTTGCACTGTGCTTGCAACCCCTCCCAGTTTGTTGTCATTTGCAGATTATAAGCATCATCTCTTTTTCTCATATATTAGTATCACAGATTAAAAGATTGACTAGGACCGGACAAAGGAGTGACACCAATCTGCCCTTCTAGTTTCACAGCAAACCAATGAAAACTATTTTGAGTATGGTTTCTCAGCAGCTGTGCACCATTTTGTATCCAAAGCCTTCAAGATACATCACATCTGCTACTTCTCTACTATTCACTAGGTCAGTAAATCTGCCAAAGGGGGAAATAAGAATCATGGAAGAAAAGGGCTGGAAGTGTCCTCAGGAGGTCATCTACTCCTACCCACTCCCCTATTCAAAACAGGACCAACCCAACTAAATTATCCCAGCCAAACTGGGCCTTAAAAACCTCTAAGGGTGGAGATTTCACCATCTCCCTAGGTAACCCACTCCACTGTTTCACCACCCTCCGGGTTAAAAAAGTTTTTTTCCTACTATCCAACCTAGTGCTTCCCCCCCTGTAATTTGAGACCATTACTCCTAATTCTGTCATTTGCCACCACTGAAAACAGCCTAGCTCCATCTTCCCTGAAACACTCACCTCTTCAACTAGTTGAAGGCTTCTGTTAAATCACCTCTGACTCCTCTCTTTTTCAGACTAAACAAACCTAGTTCCCTGAGCCTCGCCTCATAAGTCATGTGTTGCAGCCTTCTAATCATTTTCATTGCCCTCTGCAGGACTCTCTGATTTGTCCACATCCTTCCTGTAGCAGGTAGTCCAAAAACAGGACACAGCACTCTAAATCTGGACTCATCAATGCTGAATAGAGAGGAATTATCACTTCCCTTAATCTGCTGACAGTGCTCCTACTAATGGAATCTGATATGTTGTTAGCCTTCTTGGCAATAAGGGCACACTGTTGACTCGCCTCCAGCTTCTTATTCACTGTAAACCCCAGGGCTTTTCTGCAGAACTGCTGCATAGGGAGTGGTCCCCAGTCTGTAGCAGTACATGGGATTTTTCCATACTAAGTGCAGGACTCTGCTTTTGCCCATCTCATCAAATTTCTTTTGGCCCAGTCCTTTAATTTGTCTAGGTCACTCTCTTATTCCTACCCTCCAGTGTATGTATGTCCACTCCTCTTAGTTCAGTGTCATCTGCAAACTTGCTGATGGTGTAATCCACTCCATCTTCCAGATCATTAATAAATATATCAAACAAAATTAGCCCCAGGATGGGCCCCTGGGGCATTCTGCTTGTTATGGGTTGCCAGTTAGACATTTGAGCCATTGGTTATTACCTGTTGAGCTCAATTTCTTAGATAGCTTTCTATTCACCTTGTAGTCGATTCATTCAACTCACGCTTCTTTGAGTTGCTGTTGAGAATGCTTTATAAGACTGTACCAGAAGCTTGCTAAGTCAAGATAGATCTTATCCATTGCTTTCCCCTTATCCACAAAGTCAGGCATCTCAGCACAGAAGGCATTCAGGTTGGTCGGACGTGACTTACCTTTGATGAATCCATGCTGACTGTTCCTGATCACTGTCCTCTCTTCCAGGGACCTCAAAATGGACTCCTTGAGGTCCTGCTCCATGATTTTATGGGGACTGAGGTGAGGCTGACTGACCTGTAGTTCTCCAGATCCCCCTCGTCCTTTTTTTGAAGAGACATACTATATTTGCCTTTTTATTAATTGTCTAGGACCTCCCTCAACCACTGAGTTTTCAAAGATAATGGCCAGTAGCTCTGCAATCACATCAGCCAACTCCTTGAGTACCCTCAGATGCACTGCATCCAGCACCATGGACTTGTGCTTATGCAGCTTTTCTAAATAATTCTGAGCCTGAACTGCTGAGGGCTGCTCACTTCCTTTCGATACAGTTGTGCGTAGTGTCATAGTTTGGGAACTGGGTGGTTTAGCATGACTATTCTTAACAAATCAGTGCTGACTATCTTTCGTCAACTTATTATGTAATTCCTGGGTTCCCCTCTTTAAAGATGGATACAATTTTTCCGTTCTCTGCCCTGTGGGGTTGTATTCATCCTCAATGCATTTTCTTACATGGGGCTGTGTTCCTTCCCCCTTGTTGTTAGTACTAATTGTGTTTCAGTGTCTGGTCACTTAACTCTTTTCAGAGGAGACTAAAGGAAAATAGGCATTAAGCACCTAAGCTTCCTTGATGTCATCTATTATTAGTTCTATTTCTCTCCTGAAGTAGAGGAGTTGCCCTTTCGTCTGTATTTTTAAAACCTGCTGCCTTTTTTATGTCTGTGACTAGGGGTAACTTGTTTTGTGCCTTCTGTGGCTGTGGTATTCTTTTGTATTTTTCTTTAGCAATATGCCCAAGTTTAGACTTTTTTTGTAGGATTCCTTTTTCATTTTCTATGTTATTAAAGAACTCTGGATGAAATCATGTTGGCCTCTAGCTAGTTGTCTTACCTTTTCTTCTCATTTGGGTAGTCTGGAGTTTTGCCTCTTGATACTGTCTCCTTGAGAATGTGCCAGGCCACTTGAGGCCTTTTCCTTAGATTTTTATTCCCATGCTGCCTCAGTTTTCTGAGTTTATGTAAAGTCTACTTTTTGAAATTCATTGTCCTTTGCTGTTGCACCTGTCATTCCTTCAAATCAAGAAATCTACCATTTTAATGATCATGCTCAGTCAGATTGTCTTTCACCTTCAGATGTAATGCTAGTTCATCACAGTTAGTCAGATCAAGTCTAAAAAGGCTTTCCCTCTGATTCCTTCCTCCACTTTGAAACAAACCAGTTCTTCAGCGTGTTTTGTAACCTTATTGGACATGGTGTATATTGAAATATTACTTTTCCAACAGATACCTGGGTAAAGTTACCCCCATAACTATCAGGTATTGTGACTTGGAAATTTCTGTCATCTGTTCCAGAAAATTCATCCACCTCCTCGTCCTGATCTAAATCCCTACAACAATGGCACTCTTATTCCCCCACCTCCCTCTTATCTTTACCCAGGGATTTTCAGCTAGTCTGCCTCTAACCTACTCTTGAACCTCAGAACAAATGTCTTATGTTCTTGATGTAGACTGCAACACTGCTTCTGTGTTTGAAGAAGTGGGCCCATTAGTTGACAGGGTGTCTCTGTCTGAAGCCCAGTCCTAGAATCCTTATCTCCTTCACCTCATAGACTGTTTTGGTGATGAAAGCATCTTTAATACCAGCATCTGGAATAGAACAAAGCTGTTACATTGCACCTTCCATTCCCCTTTATTTTTGGACTATTCTTGGATTGTTACCATTCATAGACTAACCCCATCTGATCATGCTTGGTCCTAGACCTGACCCTTGGATCAAAGTACAAAGCTATGAGCTTGTCTTGAGTTGCATCCACCCTCTGGAACAGAATTCTCTTTGTATTTATTTAGGTGGAATGTATGGCCTTAAACATGGCTCAGAGTGTGGCATATGACGATCTTAGCCTGCCTAATACAATTGAAAACATCATAAAGAAGCCTTTTAAAAATGTTATTAAAGATACAGAAAAGAAAAAAGCAGTTAAAAGTATTTAAAATGTTTAAGTGTTAAGTAAGGTTTTCATTTTAACAGTATCCCTCGTTCCCTTTCCCTTTAGCTACCAAAAGAATTTTAGAATGAAAATGCATGCGCACATCCCTACCTGACTCTCTCTCAGAGAGTTTTATAGATCAGCAGTTCTCAACTGCTGTGTCGTGACACAAGTGTGTCATGGCACCTAGCTAAGTGTCCCTGCAAATGAGCTTGCTGCCGAAAGACACCTTACCCCCACCACTGAAACAAACTGTAGCAGGGTTTTGTTCCAGCAGCATGGTACTACCTTCAGCAATGTGTCAAGTTGTAGTATCAGGATGCTGCTTGGGTTATTGTGGTAGGGGGTTTTGTGACGCTGCCAAAATTGCCAGCAGTGGCAGCTTTTTTTCAGTGGCAAGGGTTGCTTTTCCAAGAGCTGCCACCACTGCAGGTTCCCATGGCAGCGACTTTTATCAGCAGTGTGGACTACTTCCCTTTGAGCCATTGCCAAAACTGCTGTCACCGGTGGTGATTGGGGGCCCACATCTGATGTTGCACACGATTTGAGGAAGTACCACTACTGTAGATGGTGACTGTCCTTATGGGGGAAAAGAGAACAAGTTAGTTGAAATGGCCTGTTGCTGATTCCTATATGGGATGAAAACAGAACAGTAAAGAGAAAATGCAATGAAATGGGGAAAAAGAAGTAAAGGGGAGAAGAAAAGGGCATGCTGGGATTTAAGGGGTGCTGACAAAGTTTCATATCCCAGGTGATTCAGATTTGGCTAGAGCCAATGGGCTTGACTATGTCATCTGGGATTCTTTCTTCATTCAGGAAGTTGCTTGGTATCAGGATGACAAAGTTCCTTTGCTACAGTAGATCCCAGGAGACAATGGGCATTCAACAATTGTCATGGTAGTCCATCTGTCATATGTAAAATTTCCTCCCAAAGCCTTTCCTTTAAAGACCAAAAAGGGAATGATGAGTGGAATAGCCCACTTTTCTTGTTTTGTCCACAAATTAGACCCAATTTCCAACATACAAATTGTGGTTAATTGATTTCCAATTCCACACTTCTCTTGCTTATCTGATGTGATATTAACATAGTTCTTGAAGGCCTTTTTGTTTGGACTAATTGACTCGTAAGAATGTCTGACCCAGTGTGGCCATTCATATGTTGTTGTATTGATTTCTATCAACTTCCCATCTTTTTTTAATTAGGTGTAATTACTGCCTTCATTTACCCTCTAAACCACAGGTGGGTTTTAAACCAGCTTGGCTGGCTTCCTTGATTTGTGGCTTTTTGGGCATCTAGTAAGCAGTTCTTAAATGGTTTTCAATTATCATTACCATTTTTCTGATTTAAATTCTTTCTCCCAACTGAGTTAGCTCTTAATTGTTTTTAGCTTTGTGGAATTAACTTTCCCTGTTTGTCACTCTGCGAGAAACATCCCATGTCTCTGAAACTGATGGCAGAATGTAGGATGTGAGTTATAGTGTTACCCCCTGGTATTCTGAACCCAAATTAGATCATAACTAGCCTTTATTTTCCCAAGTTCTTTCAGGACATAAATCAATGGGGACACATCTCCATCTGCTAAATGATTGATACACATGAGTGCTTTCACCCAGAAATCCAGTTTTGTTTTTGTTAAGGCACTTGTCTAAAATAATCTAGAACAGTGGTTCTTACATGTATTTGATTGGTCCTTCTTTATGTGTGTAACAGTTTATGCTGCTTCTTCCCCCCACCCATACATGTGCCCACTACCTGGCTTTGAAGGGAGAGCCACAGCCACTCAGGTAAAGGTGACAGTGTTAATAGTGATGTTCATCAATATCAGTTTTCACAACAGATGTAGCACCCCCATTGCCTGTAATGCTGCTCCCACCCTGGAGCGGACAGCCAGAGCTCTGCCACCTCCAGATGAGGAATTGGGGTGTCCTGGCAGGAAAATGAGAGCCCAAATCTGGGTGGTAGGGATCTAACTGTTCCCTTTATCCCCACTTCCTGGGTATGCGTGGCCTTTCTGCACAACCCCCAGCCACATGGGGCTTAGAGCCAGAACCCCTAAAAAAGCACACAGCTTGAGCCTTCCTTGACCCATTCCACATTTCCTTTGCTAACCCTGCCCCATAGTTTTGAAAACTGCTGGACTAGAGCAGTGGCTCTCAACTTTTCCAAAATACTGTACCCCTTTCAGGAGTCCAATTTGTTTTGCACAGTCCCACTTTTCACCTCACTTAAAAACTGCTTGCATACAAAATCAGACATAAAAATACAAAGTGTCACAGCACACTATTACTGAAAAAAGTTTACGTTCTCATTTTTACCATATAATTATAAAATAAATCAGTTCCATTCCAGTATAGTATGTAGAGCAGTACAAATAAGACACTGTATGAATTAAATTCATATGATTTTGCTAGTGTTTTTTATATAACTTGCTGTAAAACTAGGCAGATATCTAGATGTCCTGGATGACCTCTGTGTTCCCCCAGAATGTGTAGCCCTGGTGTAGAACCACTGGTCTAGGGCACCCCAGGAATAGGTATTCAAAGACTGAGATGGTGTTGAGTGGTCAGCAGCAGATTTCTGGGGGGCAAGCCTTTCTCCTCAATACAAGGGAGTGGGAAGTCAGCCTCTTAGCTTGTTGGAAACCTCTCCAAATATCTCCAGATTGTGCACACTAACTAATCTGGTTATAGGTTGCTCAAACCAAAGCACATAATTCAGAATAACCCTCTAGGAGGTTAACAATTTTCTTGCCATCTGCAAAATAAGTAATAATTCTACTTATCAACAAAAACAAAACCCCATAATCATAGACACCTTGGTTCCTGGTTAGCTCCCTCCCATTCTCATAAATCTGTCGCTTTCATTAGCAACGTTGCACCTGTTTTGTCGTCTGAGGCAAAGGCCAAATTATTCCTGCCTATGTGGTGGTCTCACTTCCAGTTAATGGTGGCTGAGTAGACAAAATGGCTGTGGTTATGTCTCCTAACAGTACCCCTAGAGTGACCTCAGTTAATTCTGTATCCTATGGGACTTGCAGTGTGAGCAGCATCTTTGACTACTCCCAGGCTCTACTTAAGAAATCTGCAGGAACCTCTGGCACAGGGGGAGGGAAGAGTTACTCAAGGCAAAAGAGTGCTGCAGTTGCCCTGCTGAGATGCAGAGATGTTTCCCATGGAAAACTTAAGTTCTAGCATGCAGTATTCTGTCCCAACACACATGGGAGGGACCAATCTCTGGAGACTGGTGCACTTCGTGCCTCTTTGTAGCTATAAGTGGTCTCTCTGTTTGGCAGGTGAGCCCCATTCGGAATCTTTCTGATGGGCAGAAGTGCCGTGTGTGTTTCGCATGGCTGGCCTGGCAGAATCCTCATATGCTCTTCCTGGATGAACCTACCAATCACTTGGACATAGAAACAATAGATGCTTTGGCAGATGCCATCAACGAGTTTGAGGGAGGAATGATGCTTGTCAGCCATGACTTCAGGCTCATCCAACAGGTAAAGGGGATGGGAGTCAGATTCATCAAGAGCTTTTCTCAGTCAGTCAATGGGGAGGAGGGATCTTTCTCTACCATACCCACTCTGGCTCAGCCAGATGTGATGGGCTGAGAGCAAGAATTCCTGGATGAGATTCTTTGGTCTGTTATGCATGAAGCCAGCCAAAGTGGTCACAGTGGTCTCTCCTGGCCTCAATCTAAGAACCAGGAGGGACCACCACGATCACCTAGGCTGCTATAACAGCCCTGAATGCCTTAGCTGAGTTTAGTGAACAGCTGGCAGCAGCACAAGCGTGTCTACTTTGGCTGGACAAAAGGGGATAAGGGAGCATGGGGCTCCATGGGGGCAGGGAAGGGACTGCTTCTCCAAACAGTTCTGTACTTAAGGACAAACTTCCTGTGTTTTCAGGTTGCCCAAGAGATCTGGGTCTGTGAAAAGCAGACAATCACGAAGTGGCAGGGTGACATCCTTGCTTACAAGGAACATCTCAAGTCAAAACTAGTCGATGAGGAGCCCCAGCTCACCAAAAAGACCCACAACGTGTGAGTGCTGGAGGGGTCGGTCAGGTGCTCTCCCTAGAGACTGACACAGTGACCAGCCTGACCTGCCCATCTGCTGACTGGAATCGGACTCTGCTGCTATCTCTGCATCTCTGTTCTAGCACTGCCGCAATATCGCTTCTCCTCAACCTTCTCAGTATCTCCACAGCTGGACAGACCTCACCTTCTAATCTGACTGCACTCAGGCAACTCTATCCATAGCCAGCTGACATCCCATCCTGTAACCTTACACTCCCAGGAGGCTGGAGTCATGGCAACGGTGGTAGGAAATCTGAATTGCAGTGCCACAGAAGTGGAGACCCATCCCATCTTCTCACTTTTTACCCCCCAATTTTCTGCTTCAGTTTAGAAATGTCACTTCATACTCCTCAGGCCTTGATTTTTATTTTTAATGATTATTTAACAGTGTAATTATCAGCTCTGCCTGAGAATCCATCAGTTAATAAAGAGGGAAGAACAGAGTCCTGCTTTCCTTCCTCATGCTGTGAGCTGCATTGGGTGAGAGCATGGAACCACAGCCCCCTGACTAGGAGATAGCTCTCAGCTGGCGCTGAGCTCTTTGAGTACCCTATCTACACCCTGGCCTGGGCCTGGGGGAAATGCTGGTGTCTTTCCCGATGGCATCAAATGCTCCCCCCCCCCCCCCCAGCTATTACGGGATAGGAATCTGCAAGTACGAGTAAATGCAGGGCGTGAGGAGACCCATGTAGGGAACTCAGCTATCTGAGCTGCAGAGACACTGAGGTGAGTAAATACAATAGTAACATCAGAGGCAGCATTCATTTTAGGAGTGCAATAAATCAGTGTTAAATAAAAGCTATCTACAGCTCTGAATGTTTCCAGAACGCTTCCATGCCTTATCTTTTTGTATTAGCGGAGTGTGGCATATTGCAGCTCTTTCAGCAAGTCAAGATATTGTTCCTTGGGCTGGGCAGTTCTCCCTCATTAATTGGCTGAAAGGAAGCCGCAATCCATTCTTTGGTGTGTCATTTTTCTAGCAGGTATTTGGAAAGGAATCAATGCTTGTATCTCCTCAGCTCAGGCAGGTGCCTCTTTTTATAAAAGGGCAATAACCCATTTTGCATGCACTTTGCACTTAGTGAAAGAAACTTGTCAAAAGTGAAGATGTTAAAATCTTCACACTGCAAAGGCAACTCGTACAGTAAACGTTGCAGGAGACGGATAACCTGTAAACTAAACAGCATGTAGAAAGTCAAGAAGTGTATAATATTATTCAGAGAAGTATCATGGTGGTATTTGACTTAATTGGAATGTTATCTGGGACTGAAAATTAGCATTGCACAAAAGTAATATGACACACACTAAATAAACTATATTGGTTAACAGATCTCAAAGTAGTTGGATGGGTCCCCGTTTACAAGGAGGCTATTTCTAGTATAATCCTGGGTTGAGCTCTTCTCAACCAGTCCTATTCAATTGAGAATCATAGAAGATTAGGGTTGGAAGGGACCTCAGGAAGTCATCTAATCTGCCCTTCCCCTATACCAGCCCCCCCTTTGAAGCTGGGGAGAAAGACAACAAAATCACCCCAGCCAGGGCTTTAAATGGGGCCTTAAAAACCTTTCCAAATGGAGATTCCACCACTTCCCTAACTAACCGTCTCCTGTGCTTCACCACTCTCCTAGTAAAAGGTTGTTTTTTTCCCCCCTTAACAGCCAAGCTGGTCGTCCTCTACTGCAACTTGAGAGCATTGCTCCTTCTCCCAACTTCATCCTCTTTGGAGCCTCCACCCCTTCAAGTACTTGAAGGCTGCTATAAAATTCTCCCTCGCTCTTCTGCAGTCTAAGTAAGCTCAGCTTCTTCTTATCAGTCATGTGCTGGAGCTACCTAATCATTTTTGTTGTCCTCTGCTGGACTCTTTCCAATTTGTCCACATCTTTCCTGTATTGGGGGCCCAAAACTAGACACAATACTCCAGCTGTAGCATCACCAGTGTCAAATGAGGGGAATAATCACTTCCTTCTCTCTGTTGGCCACGCTCCTACTAATGCCACCCAATGTGCCATTAGCTGCCTTGGTAACAAGAACACACTCCTGACCACCTGCAACTTGTCCACTGTCACCCCCAGGTCCTTTTCTGTAGAACTGCTGCCTGGCCAGTCAGTCCCCAGTCTGTTGCAGTGCATGGGATTCTTCTGTACTAAGTGCAGAACTCTGCTTTTGTACTTCTTGGAGTATCTTTATCAATGATCTAGATGAAATTATAAAATTGCTGCTGGCGAAACATGCGGATGACAAATTTGTGAGGTGGTAAGTAATGTTGGGTGTCGAGTCAGTTCTACAGAATTATCAGAATTACACAACTGAGTTCACCTGAATGGTTTTTATGTACAGTCAAAGGCCAGGTAATACATCTAGCAACAAAGAATGCAGGTCCTATATAGCAGGGTGGGAGGCTGTATTT
Source organism: Podocnemis expansa (assembly GCA_007922195.1). NCBI lineage: Eukaryota > Metazoa > Chordata > Testudines > Podocnemididae > Podocnemis > Podocnemis expansa. The sequence continues at coordinate 1,504,338 of ML682284.1, read as the reverse complement.
TGGGGAAAAGTGACTCTTGAAAGGAGTTGAAAGGTCAGGGAGGAGACAGCTCCTGCTGTGAAACCATAGCTTTTCAGGTCTGGTGTCAATATTTTAAAAACAATGTGAACTGGAAGGTTTTCAGAAAAGAGGTAAGAAAATGACTTAAGGTCCGGAAAAAATATTAGTGTGAGAGACTTAAGAAGCTTGATCTACTTAGTTTATGCAAGAAGAGAGGACTGAGGTAATTTGATCCTGGTTTATATCTATATGTAGGGGGAAGAGGTTTCTGAGAGCAGATGGCTCTCATATCATACAAAGTTAGAATGAGAGCCAGTAGCTGAGAGTTGAAGCAACACACATTTAGCAGTGAGGGTAACTAACCATTAGAACAAACAAGGAGTCCTGTGGCACTTAAATTTAATTTATAAATATAGTTGTTAGTCTTTAAGTGCCACAGGACTCCTTGTTTGTTTTACTGATCTAGACCAGTGGTTCCCAATATTTTCTCTGCTGTGGCACACCTTGCTACCTTTAATTAATTTGAGGCACACCACCAGATAGCTTCCAAATGAACTCATGAATATTCAGGAGCCAATCCAGAACTCTGAGTAGTTTTTCAAAAAAATTTGTCGCACACTTGCTCAGACCTGATGGCATACCGGTCGGGAAATACTGATCTAGACTAAGAGGGCTGCCCCTTTGGATCTTAACCATTAGAACTTTTTATCAGGGGTTGTGGTGGATTCTGTTACATTGAGTCTCTACCAGACTTGCTGTACTTGAACCCCCTGCTATGAGCTGAATGAAGGAATTCCAGGATGAGATTCTCTTCGATGGGTAATGCAGGAGGCCAGACTAGTGGGTCAGAAAGGTCCCTTGTGTCCTTTTTCTAATAATTGCATTAGTCTGGTTAAATGACAGGGTTCAAAGATCTATAAAGGTGAACATGCATCTTCAGAAGACTGGCAGCTGGGTCTGAGGAGCAGATGAAGTGTAAGAAGAGGGGGAGAGAACTTTTTAATTAATTAAAACAATGTGTAAATCTGACAAAATTATTCAGAATTAACAAACTTGATCCCAGATGCATTATGAATGCCCGTGCTGGAAGGGTGAGCAGCCAGTCACAACTCACTTGTGACTAAATATCACAGCATAGATGAAGCTCAGGGATTGTGTGCACGACCTCTCCTTGTCCATCTAGAGACAAACACCACGTGGCAACATATGGCTGATTTGGACAGTTGGACAAAACCTGCTCACTTGAACAGAAAAGAAACAAGCAGTCCTGTGGAACTTTAACAGCTAAGAACTTTATTTTTCGCTTGAGCTTTCACGGGCAAAGTTCCACTTTGTCAGATGCTAGAAGTTGGAAAAAACTTGCACTGAAAACCAACTTACAGTATGGGATGAAAAGATAAATCCTGTGATTATGCATCAGAGCAGATTACTTCAGCAAATCAAACAAGCTGTATAGATTCAGACAGTAAACCAGCATATCACAAAGTGGTAGGTTCAGAGAGGTGAGAATTGCTGTTTATGATGAAGAACAAAAGTCCTGTGGGACTTTGAAAACTAATGCTTGTAGTAAGAGAGCCAATTCATGATGTTCTTCAAACCTGAGCTGATGGTATCCAATTTGCATATGAATCCTAACTCTGAAGTCTGTCTTTGACCTAGAATAGAATTGTTTTACAAATAAGTCCATTATACAGTGTTCCATTATAATGGACAAAGAAGTCCATTACAGTGGACAAATGAGTCTATTATAGTGCATCCTGGGAGATTAAAGTGATTTCCTATTGGTTTTTGAATGTTCTTGTTTCTGATGTCAGATTTGTGTCCATTTATTCTTTCGCGCAGAGACAGTCTAGTTTGTCCAATGTATAAGGTGGTGGAGAACTGTTGGCAAATGATGGTATATTTCACATTGGTGGATGAGCAGGTGAATGAACCCGTGATGGAGTAGCTGGTTTGATTAGATTCTGTGATGGTGTCATTAGTTTAGATATGTGGGCAGAGTTGGCATCAGGGTTGGTTGCAGAGATAGGTGCCTGCCTTGCTGTTTTTGTTGTATGGTGTGTAGTTGCTGGTGAGTATCTGTTTAAGGTTTTGGGGCTGTCTGTACGTGAGGAGAAGTCTGCCTCCCAAGGCCTGGGAGACTGAGGCATCATCTTGTAGGATAGGCTGTAGATCTTTGATGTTTTGCAGAGATGCAAGTTGAGAGCTCTACGTGATAACCTGTGGCATTCTGTTTTCTCAGGTTTGTCCTGTAGTAATTGACTTTGGGGTACCCCTCTGGCTCAGTCAGTCTGTTTTCTGACTTTCCCAGATGGGTACCATGGTTTTAAGAATACTTGATAGAGATCTTGAAGGTGTCTTTCTCTGTCAGAGGGATCAGAGCAAATCCCATTATATCTTAGGACTTGACTGTAGACAATGGATCATATGGTGTGTTTTGGATAAAAGCTTGAGGGATGTGGGTAAATATATCGATCAGTAGGTTTTCAATATAGGGTGCTGCTTTTGTGTCCATCACTAATTTGTACTGTAGTGCCCAGAAAGTGGATCTCCTGTGCAGCATGTTCCAGGCTAGGTTGGATTATGGAGTGGAAATTGTTCAATTCTCTGTGGGGAAACTTCAAGGGCATCTTACAGAAGGTCTTCATCTTCAAGTATCTGACAAAGTGGGGTTTTCTCCCATGAAAGCTCATGTGATAAATAAACTTGTTAGTCTTTAGAAGTGCCACAAGACTTCTTGTTGTGTTAAACACAGAAGGCTCCTCTTGTGGCTCCAGAGAATTCCCTGGAGGTAGGCATTCAATGCTCACTTTGTCCATGCCTCATACTCCCTCACCACAGCACAGCAGGTCTATTTCAGTAGATTGATGGGCATAGTTTAAAAGGCCGGAATGGCCCATTATGATCATCTAGTGTGGCCACCTGCATCACACAGGCCTTAAAAAGGTACCTCAACTGGTCTTTTAAGGTCAGCCTTTAAATATCTCTTGGTTAAACTAAATAGATTGGGATCCTGGGGTGGAACTTTGAAAGTAGTTGCCTCAGCAGGTAGTGGAATCTCCTACATTAGAAGTTTTTAAGAGCAGGTTAGACAAACACCTGCCAGGGATGGCTTAATAGGGGTAGTTGGTACTGCCATGAGTGCAGGGAACTGGACTTGATGACCTATCGTGGTCCTTTCCAGTTCCTATGATTCTATTCTATGAATCCACAAAGGAATTGCAACACTGAGAATCACAGTGCTGAGGAGATCACAGGAACAGTACTGTGCCTCACAGCAATGTTCCCTCCTAAGTTTTCATAGGTTGTGTGTGCAAAATATTTGTGTGCGTGCTACTATTAGCACTGTTGAATTTTTTTTTTGTGACACTTTATTTTGTTGGGTGTGCAGGTTTCACGACCTGATGCGCATGCACACGTGCACAGCTTAGAGGGAACAGTGCCACAGCCTAAATTAGGTTGCTAAACTTATAGAATGAATGGGGAAAGATGAGAGCCTAAAATAGAATGTGCAAATACCAGCATGGGAGGTGGGGGAGATGCCAGTGATATGGAAGTGCTCTCAGTTCCTCCCTTCCCAAAAAGGAACCTGTGTCCAGGCTCCAACGGAGTCTCCCACCACCGAAAAGAGTACATGAACCATTGAGCTTTGGGGTACTCTGATATTGGGCTCCCTCAGTCACTCCCTTTAAAGCTTTGCCACTTCAGATTGAATCATTAAACAGTGACTGGTGCAGAGGGATTGGATGTTGAATCTCTCACCTCCTGGGCAGGTGGAGCCGGGGTGCCCTTACCACTCTACTAGGGTCATTCACTCATTTGCTGGCCTAATAACTAAGTATTTCTCCACAGCAGAACAAAACTACCATCACCTCTTCCTTCTCCTTGATTTTGAATGGAACTGGGTCCACTAGGCACCCTTGGAACATGCTTACCAAATTGGGCCATGTAATGTGACTTTAGGCAGCCAAATGGTGGTCTTCCCTGGTTTGTGAATTGCTCTGGGGCTCAGGTGGGAGACAGGCACCTGGACATCTAAATGGGAAACCTGGAGGCAGAAATGTGTGTCAAGGAATTTTTACCCTGAATATTTAGGCTCCTTAAATTCACTCAGTGCTTAAGTCTGAAGTTTAAATGCCTTCCTAAGTGAGGATCTGGGATCTTGACTCTATCATTGTAAGGCAGGTTTGCTAATCCTTAATCATTCTCTTGGCTCTTCTCTGAATCTTCTGCAATTTAGCACATTATTCTTGAATTGTGAACTCCAGAACTGACCACAGAACTGCAAAAGTGGTTACACCAGAGCCAAATGCTGGGGTAGTATAACCTTGCTACTTTTACTCAGTATTCCCATTTATACATTCAAGGGCTGCATTAGTCCTTTAGACCAGTGATTTTCAAACTATGGGTTGGAACCCAGTACTGGGCTGCAGGCTCTCAGGCACTGGGCCACAACATCCCCTGCTGCTGCTGCCAAAAGACTGGAATGCATTGCTCAAAGATGCAGTTGTTGGGAGGTGGGCATAAATGATTTTTTTTTTTTAACTGAGTCTTGAGAGAAAAAGTTTGTAAACCACTGCTTTAGAGTTAGACCACAGTGCTAAACAGGGGCTCATGTTCAGCTGCTTTGTCATTGGAACCCAAGGTCTTTCTCAGAGTTACTGCTTCCCAGACTGGAGTCTGTCATTCTGTAATGATAGCCTTCATTTTTTGTTCCTAGATGGGTAAGTACAGATGGCCATATTAAAACGTTGCTTGTGTCCAGCTTACCAAGTGGGCCAGGTTGCTCTTTGTGTCCTGTCCTATTCATTTCTCATCCTCAATGTTTGTGCCATCTGCAAACTTAATCAGGAAGGGTTTTGTTTTCTTCCATGTGACCAATAAAATTTTTTCAATGGCTTAGGGCTAAGACCAGATCTCTGCAGGATCCTGCTAGAAACGTATCTGCTGGCAGATGATTCCCTGTTTAGTTACATTCGGAAATCTGGCATATTTTAAGCCATTTAATAGGAGCTATGTTAATTGTGCAGTTTTTTAAAATCAGAATATGTAGGACCAAATGACATGCCTTACAGAAATCCCTTACATAAACATGGTTTCCTTCATCAACCCTGTTTGTGGGCCATACTGCAAGCCTGTGATGCAGGGGAAGCTATGTCTCACATCTGATCCACATGTGGTTTCTAATCAAGCAGAGATCCTGGCACTGACCAACCCCTAATAGAGTGTGGCCCCTCTATCAGACTAGACAGAGGGCCTGATGCCTATAGGCTCCTCTGACCCATAGAGACAGTCTCTGGTTGATCAACATCTCCCATCCCCAGCAGGGATCTGGCCCTGCTGCTCACTGCTACAGGCAGGGTCTCATGCTTCCAACCCCATTGCCAGCACTGTGCATTGACACTGACTTCTCCAGTTCACTGCAGATGGCCACCCAGACCTTTGGCTGGCAGAAGGGGCATTTCAGCACATTCATTAGTATGTGTTTGGGGTTTCCTGGCTCCCTTCCTGTGTGGTGACATGCACACTGAGCCATCTCCTGGGTGCTGGGGCAAAATTAAATTCATTGGGCTATGTTTGGCAAGTTCAGCTGTATAAGGACTGTCTGAGTGAAAGTAAGAGACAGACACCCCCCACCCCTGCTCTCTGTCAGGTGTGGCTCACCCAGGAAGGGGTCAGACACCATGTGTGAGGTGTAATCCCATGTCCACTGCCATTGTTTTCAACCTGCTCCACAGTATAGGGCTCTTTGCTTATCTCTTGTTCTTAGGGTCCACACACATTACATTCATGAGCCAGCGGTTGTGGTTCTTAATCATCTGAGGGAATCTCTTGCTCTCCTAGGTGGGACACTGGTTAGAAAGCATCAGTCTCCCTTCCAACACAGTGGCTGCAGTTGCTTCTCTCTGGGTTATGATTCTGCTCCGTGCCTCCTGATTTCTACTATCAGCTTGTGGTCCCTGAATCATTCCTGGATTGCTCCAGAGACATGTCCTCAGTGTCAGCCCCACATATCACCCTGATGGCATAGGGGGGAGCAATTCACACTGACACCAAAGACCAGCCACAGAGTTCACCCCTGTTTTTGCTATATATCCCCTTTGTGTGAGTGGGACCTACTGGCATGCATGGCTCACCTCACTGCAATTGCTCAGCCACAGGGTCAGTGTCTCCTTCTGGCTGCTAAGCACCTAGTAATAGCAGCACCTGTCATCTGGCCCAGGGGGATGGGAGTACCCCCCCCCCCACACACACCAGCTGGTAGCAGTCCTTGGGGGAAGATGATTGGTCCTTCTCTTACGATGAGCAAGCTTCCCACAGAACAGGGGTGGCTCCAGGAGACAATTCTCTGATATCCAGTACAGACCCATCTTGGATGTATTGGGGATCACTTCCTGCCTTGGGCCCCGTGCTGGACAGGTGGGGCCCTCGTCTCTGTGAGGGACTCAGGGCTCTGCCTGCATTAGGCTTTGATAGTTTGGTGAGCCAATAAAATGTCATTGAACCACACTGCTTTCCTCTGAGTTCCTCTCTGGACTCATGGGCTTCTCTCTCAGGGAAGAATGGCTGGCTGGATCCACACCTGGGAGTTCCACCTCTCCTCATTAGTCTCACCTGTGGCAGGTGAGGCCATCACTATATAATCATCCCTAGCTGCAGGCAGGATTGGGATTTGTCTGTGGCATCAAGAATGAGTGCTGAAGCTGCAAAGAAGCGAGGCCGAGCCCCTGTCTCTGCAGACAAGAAATCTAAGCGAAAGGTGAAGAGACGAGAAACCTACTCAGTCTACATCTACAAAGTGTTGAAGCAGGTGAGTGAAGGACTTCTTGTCCTACCTGTCTCCTCTAAACACTTGCTCCAGTTTAGTCATTGTTCTTGCCATGTAAGAGGTATGGGATTCCCAAGGAGAGGCTATGTGGTGGACTGGTTTAATGTGTAGCCTGTATGATTCCAGCCTCCTCCTGAAGCTGCTTGGTGACATAAGGAGATGGGTATAAGCTCTGCAAGACAGTAGGGGGTGACCCACCCTATTCTTCCTCTGGGATGTCAGAGAGAACTGTTCCCAGAAGTCACTTTCACAGGATTTTATCCCTAGCAGTGGTGCTCTTACCCCTGTGCATAATGTTGCCTGTCCTGGCTCTAGCTCTTCTGAGGCTCAGCATTGGTCCCCTTCCTGCCATACCATACCTCAGCTATCGCTCTATTTTGACCAAAGCTTGGTATCCTCTGCAATCTCTAGTAATTTCTGGGCTTAGTCCTGGTTAGTCAGTTCCACTGTTCCTAGGGAAGTTCACCAGCTCCTCCCATCCCTCAGCAGCCCTGAATTCAACAGGCTGCAGATCTCTCTTCCCAGAGCCTTGGAGACAAGGGTGGCCCTATGCTACTTTGGGGTGTGGTGGGCTCTAGTTTTGGGGGTGATGTGCAATCTAGAGAGATCCTCTACACAGAAGCAGGAGGGGAGTTGGCAGGTGCTAGGCCCCTTTGGGCTCCTGCAGCAAAGGATGGCTTGATGGCTCTGTGCTATGGCTCTGCAGCTTGGGAGAGAGTGGATGGGGGGAAGGAGGTGATAGCTGAGGCCCATCCACCACTATCTATTGGGGTTGAGCTGTCTGGCAAGGTGTGTTGATACCTGAGTGACAAGCCTGCTGATGAGGCTGAATTGTGTACATAGATGAAAAGGCTGGCATCTTCCACCATACTGAGGGGCTGTCTACCCCCCTGCTAGAAATGGCTTCCATCATATGCAGGGTTTGCAGCTTGGTTTGATGGCTCTGTCTCACAAGGTGTCTGCTACCAAGGAGGGTGAGCTCTGGGACAGAGCCTTGATGCAGCAGCCAGCAAAACAGGGGCTGGTCCCTGATTGACAGCCTCTTGCTTAAGGTTACCAGATGTTGGGCAAAAGGAGGACATGTCGTCCTTTTCACCTTCAGCTCCTCCATCTGGCAGGCATTTTAAAAGACATGGTTTTGCCTAGCTTCTTACTTACAGGGGTTAAAGTATGCTGGAATGCTGTGGAATACCTTGTTGTTAGGGGAAAGTGTTCCAGGGCCCCTTAAAAACTGAAAAATATTATGTTAATGCTACATTTTCTCCATGTGTCCTCCTTTCCAGGCCTTGGTATCTGGTAGCCCTACTCTGGCTATCACTGTAACAGCTGATTCAGGCCAATGGGCTGGGACTGGCCAATTGCCCCTGCCCTGGGACTGGCTGTGGCCCTTAGACAATCTCAGCTGGAAGGGAGGGCTGCCCTAAAGGCAGGGGTGGTGCCCTCCTTGGGTTTGGAGGCTCTTATTCTGCTTCCCTACAGCTGTGTCTGGGCCAGCTGCTTTACTGGTCTGGAAATACCCTTCTGGACAGGGGTGCCCTGCTGGCTGCACCTTTCTCCCGGCTCCCCTGGGAAGGGCAAGGCCCAAAGGCAGGTGTGCAGGTGGGGTGTGGGGGAGCCGCTGCCCCCCTCATTCTTCTCTTCCCGGCAGGTTCACCCCGACACTGGCATCTCCTCCAAGGCCATGAGCATCATGAACTCCTTCGTGAATGACGTCTTTGAGCGCATCGCCACCGAGGCCTCCCGCCTGGCCCAGTACAACAAACGCTCCACCATTACCAGCCGCGAGGTGCAGACGGCCGTGCGCCTGCTGCTGCCGGGGGAGCTGGCCAAGCACGCGGTGTCGGAGGGCACCAAGGCTGTCACCAAGTACACCAGCAGCAAGTGAGGGGTGGGGGGCTGAACCCATGACCCCCCTCCCATCCGCCTGAATAAACCCACTGCACAGACCGTCTCTGTGTGTGTGTCTCTGGGGGGGGACAGGCGTCCGGGGCAGGCTCCGGCCCGAAGGGGGCCCTGGGGCTGCAGCCCAGCTGGAGATGGCGGGGCCAGGCCTGGGGTGGGGAATTTCCAGGACCAGAGTTCCACTGTCTCCATGGGAACCGGGGCTTGAGGCGCTGGGTGATGTCACAGTCCCCCATGCGCGAGGGAAGCGCGGGCGGGAGGCGTGTGGCCAGCATGTCTAGCAGGTGGGGCAGGGGGTCTGGGGCACAGAAGGTTTTGGGGGGCAGGTGCTGCTGGGATGGGGATCGGTACAGTGTGCCGGGGGGGGGTCAGTACAACTTGAAGGGTGGCATGGGGGGGGTCTGGAAGGGGTATGGGTGTCAGTACAGGTGGGGGGTGCAGGCATGGGGTAGAGAGTGGGCTGTGTCAGGTGGGGCACCAGTACAGGCTGAGGGATGCAGGTGGTGGGGTCCTGGGGTCAGTACAATTTGAGGGGTGCAGATACTGGGGGGGTCAGGAGTGGGGGGGCTGTCAGGTGGGGAGTCAACCTAGGGTGAGGAGTCCAAGCACTGGGGTGTCTGTGAGGGGTACAAGGTGGGCTGTGTCAGGTGTGGGTCAGTAGAGTTCGAGGGATGCAGGCACTGGGGTGGTCTGGGAGGGGTACAGAGGACACTAGAGGCAGGTGACAGCTGTGGTGTCAGTCAGTGCAATGTGAGGGTGTGGGTAGGGGTGTTCTTGTGGAAGGACACAAGCTATTGTGATTGTGTCCAGGCGAGGATGCCTGACTTGGGGCTGCTTTTGGCAGCTGGGGTGAGGTGTGCTGGGTGCATTGAGCTAGGCAGCTGTTCAAGGTGGGGAGAGGAGAATGGCTCTCAGGGGACTTGTCTTTGGAAAAATTGGTGCTTGGGCTGGGGCGAGGATCAAGGGGGGAGGTAGGCCCCAGTGTCATGGGGCTGTGACCCAATCTCAAGGTCCTTCACCCTGAGGAGCTGTTGCACTCTCTCTAGTACCTATACAAAGATGTGGCAGGAATCTCGGGCTGCCTTGGAGGAGCTACTGGCTCAGGAGCTGCCACCTCAGCCCCTGCGACCTGAGAAGGACCAAAGGCTCTTTTTCCACATACTGGCCACCCTCTTCCTGCGCTACGTGCAGATTCTGCACAGCCTGGAGACCTGCTATGACCAAATGGTGCATCCCCAGAAGCGCAAGGTGCTGAGGCAGGTGCTAGATGGGGTGATGGGCCGTGTGCTGGAGCTGAAGAATGAGATGGTGGAGGTGGAGTTCTCTGAATATCACTACATGGACGATGTGTTGCAGGACCTCAAGCTCACTCCGGTGCGAGGGGCAAAGGGGAGGGAGTTGCTGTCCTCATAGGAAAGTGGGTCTGAGGGGTGGTGTCCATGGGATGAGATCTACAGAGAAGTTTGTTAGCTGGGCTGGGGGGTGCTGCGTCAGGATCCACTGTCCTGGGATGGGAGAGCCAGAGGTGGATTGGGCAGCATCAAAGTTCACTGGGTTCTCAGTGCCAGCAGTGTGCACAGTACTGGCGCAGGCTGGGGAAAGGGTATCATTAGCGGGGTGCACTGTGCTGCCTTGATGTGGGGGAGGGACACTTTCTGGAAGGCTACCCTTTTGGGGGGGTGAGGAACCCTTGTTGTCTGGCTGTACTGGAGCAGGGTGGGTTGGTGCACTGTGCTGGGGCAGTGGGAGGGGTGCTATAGGTGGGGTGAACTGTAGGGGGGCAGGGTGGGGGAAGAGCAGTGTCATTGGAGAACAGTACTGGAGTGGAGAGGGGCAATATCAGTGGCGTACACTGCACTGGTGCTGTGGGGTGGTACACCCTTGCTATGGGGTTGCAGTGTTATTGGGGCACATTGTTCTGTGGTGGGCTATCATGGCAGCATGTCCCCTTTGCCACAGCAGAGGAACCAGTGTGGGGCAGTTGACACAGAGCTTGAGTGGGGGGCTGCTCTGGGTAGTGGAGGCTCATGGTGATTTGTGGGAGGGCTGTGAAGAGATGACGTGTTTAGCTGCTAATATTCTAGCCTTGGGAGCTTTGGATAATATGCAAAGGAAGATGGAAACCTCTCTCTTGTGAGAAGAAATATCATGTAATTGATATGTGACAGCTCGGGGAAGCTACATGTGTGACTTGTCCCCTACCACCTCATGGACACTCTTCAAGTGATAGGCCTCTACCTGCAGTTCCCAAAAGGAGAAATACCAATGTCACCTCACCTTAGCCTGGTCACTAGGCTACAACATTCCTTGCTGTGGTCCCAGGGTGAATGATGACTTTGACCTCCTCTGGACTCTTCTTTGAGTGCCCCTCTCATGTGACAGCTTCTGTGTCTCCTCCCCACCCAGCTCCTTGGTGGACCCTGTAGTTCTACCTCTCAGACTGGACCGCAGTGTCACAGGCCCCTTCTTTCAAACCATTTTGGTACTAGAGGCCCAGCTGCAATTGGTACATTCATGCCAGTCCTGTCAGTGCCCAGGGCCTGTCTTCCAAATACCTGCATTGTCCGTTTGCCCAAAGATGCACAGCAGCCAGCAGAGGAAAGGGGAAATCACCCAAGGATCATGTCACCTGAGTGTAGCGTTCTTAGAGCAGTCCAGAATTGCTCCTGAACCTGAAATCCAGGATGGTGTGTTGCTCAGACACTTTGCCTGGCAAATGGGGTCATAGTACCACTCAAATATGGCCCATCTGCCCTCCATCTTGAGGATGGAGGGGTGACCAAACTAAATTTGAGTGGGAATTGCAACCAAGTGGGAGATTACAACACTGCTCCACTTCTGCCTACCTGCCCCCTTCTGACATTGGGGGAGGGGGCAAGGAGGTCAAATTGGAGTGAGTAGTATCACAGCCAGGCATACTTGATTTCAGTCAGCCCCACTCATGGTTGGCCCAAGTGGTCTGCCATCATGACTGGGGAGCCTAGACTAAATCTGAGTGGTGCTGCAGTCCGGCATGCCAGGTCATGACACTGCTTGTTTCTTAAATGTGGCCCACAGCATGTGCATATGTGTGGGTGATGGGTGCAAGTGGAATTGCTTGGCAGCCTGAATCAGGAGGAGGCATCCTGGCATTGGGGTGGATGATGAGTGGCTAGGAAGATCTGAGGATGGTGGGTGAGGGGCTGGAGCAGGGGTGTGCTGTGAGGAGAATGGGTTATTTGGGGGAGGTTGGTATTGGATGGACGGCTGTGTCCAGCGGGGCTGGTGTGTGGGGGAGAGGCTATGATGTAAGAGATGTCAGGCCTGTTGAGATGGGGGGTGGGTTTGGAGAGTTGCTGGAGTACATGTGGCCCTGGTCATGCTTAAGAACAAAGGTCCCAAATTGCAGTGGTGGTGATGTAGGTTGGATAGTAAGAAATCCTTTTCAAAAGCAAGGAAGTGAAGCACTGGAATAGGTTGCCTAGGGACGAGGAGGAATCTCTGTCCTGAGGTTTTTGTCAAGCTCAGCCTTAAAGCCCTTCCTGGCATGGTTTGTGGGGAGTTTATCCTGCTATGGAGGAGGGTGAGAGGGGTTGGATTAGATGATTAAGGTCTCTGCAAACCCTCATGTTCTGTGATTCAGTGCTGTGCAAGACAAGCAGCAGCTGGGGCAGAGCAGGGGTTTGCTGTGATAAATATATTAGTTTTTAAAAGTACCACCAGACTGTTTGTTTTGCTGGACTAGACTAACATGGCTACCTATCCCTTTGGGAACTTGGAAAATCTGGTGACCCTGCATTGTTGTGGTGCTAGATGTGCTCTTTGGGAGCACAGAGCATGAACAGATGTCTGAATCTATGAAACAGAGAGCAAGTTAGAGCAGTTCAAAGACTTGAACATTGTCAGTGGGCCCCAAGCCTAATTGTTCTGAATCATAGAAGTGTCAGGCTGGAAGAGAACACAAGAGGTCTTTTAGTTCAGTCCTCTGCACTCAAGGTAGGTCAGAACATTATCTACATTTCTTGATCATCCCTGACAGGTGTCTGTCCACCCTGCTCTTAAAAACCTCCACTGATGGAGATTCCATAACTTCTCTGGGCAATTTATTCCAGTGCTTAACTTCTAACAGTCACAGTAGTTTTTCCCTAATATCTGACCTAAATCTACCTTGATGCAATTTGTCTATTGCTTTGTATCCTTTCCTCAGGGCTTAAAGAGAACAATTTTTCCTCTTCCTTCCTCTAACAATCTTTTATGTACTTGAAAACTCTTATGTCCCTGTGGTGTTTACCTCATGCAGCCTGGCCTGGTGAATTGCTGTATCTCCCCCACTCCTGAAGCACATCTTGCTTTGCTTTGCTAGTTTGCTGTGTGAACTCCCACTCCTGGACAGCTCATGCACAGCCACCAGTAAGCAAGTTGCCTCCCAACTCAGTGCACTGCATACTTCTAGCCAAGTTAGCCTAGTTCAGTAAAACTTTGTTTGTTTTACCTCTAGCCAGACACTCGTGGGATTAGGGAATGGTATGATCCCATGCCCTGCCATTCCTCCCTGTACTCATCAATGCTTCCTGGGGGGGGAAGAAGCAAGCCCTTTTCAAAACAGTTCTAATTAACCATGTGGTTTTAAGTGAAAACTTATGTACAGTTGTGAAGGTGACCATTAAGGGGTGCTGTAGAAAGGATAGACATAATTTTGAGATGTGTATATATAGTTATGAAATGGAAGATTCTGCTTTTACAGAACCAATTTGCATTTATGAACTGATGTTTGTTTTTTCTGTTTAAATTTTATTGATAAATTTCTATGCCTCCTCTATCTGCAATTATAAATAGGCTGAGAACCCTTGTTCCACATCTTTCGTCAAAAGTAGTGCCTAATCAATGTGGAGTCAGGTGAAAGAATTACTTTTTGTGTCTGTCTTGCAACATTTTTGCGAATATGTAATGCTACTGCAAAAAGAGCACTTTTGATCCACTTCTAGCTTGTGATCCAGTATTATTCACAGATTCCTGTCTAGGCAATCATTTCCCATTTTGTATACATGCATCTGCTCGTTCCTTCCCAAGTGGAGTACTTTGTATTAGCCCTTATTGAATTTTGACCTATTTACTTCAGACCATCTTTCCAGTTCATTTTGAATTGTAATCTTATCCTCCATAGCACTTGTAAACGTTTCCAGATTGGTATTGTCTGCAAACTTTTCGTAAGCAGGAATGTTGCTGCCCCCCTCAAAAAGGGTCCCTGATCCAGCTCCAGGGTCCGATCCAGCTGCTGCCAGCCAGCGGCTGGTGGCCAGGAGCCAGCCTGATCCAGCCCTGGCTGCTGCCAACGAGAGGCCAGTGCCCCAGCCAGGCTCGGGCTCGGGCTCCGGCTCCTGCCCCCCGCCACTGCTGGCCAGCAGCCAGCGGTCCCAGCCGGGCTCTGGGGCAGGGCCAGGGTGATGCAGAGCACATGCCCTCTGGACACAGCAGCAGTGATGCCCATGTCTTGTAGTGTATTCTGTATGCCATTATCTAAACCATTGATTACGATAACTGAATAGAGTGCTAGTTGCTGATCTATTTTTATCATAGGAAGATTTCAAAATTATCTGGACTGCAATGGTCCCAGATATTACCAATGGATCTTTCAATAGGTTATCTTTTCTTCTTTTGGGAAAGATTAAAAAAACAGATCCTTTTTGGGCTTTTTTGTGGTTTAACTTGACAATGAATATCAGAAGTCCATCATTTAATTAGCTAACAGGAGTTTTGCCTGGGAGTTCTCCAGGTGAAGGGAGAGCGACTACATGACCCATGGTGTGAGCTAGGTAGGTGTGCTTGCATGCATGTGTGCGCTCTGCTTCACTGAAAGTGTTTGTTGTTTTTTTGGGGATGAGGTACTGGCCTAGCAGACTATTAGGCAAGGCTGAGCGCTGCTTAACAGGGCTTTGGTTTCCAAACCTTTTAATGCCCAAACCCTTTAACCAGGGGCAGGGCTAATCAGGGAGAACAGCGGTTTAAAAATCTTGCTCCTAAGTGAGCAGAGAAAGGAGCAAACAGGGGAGTGTTGCCAGGGAGTTTAGATGGGAAGTGTGAGGAGGGTGTAGATCAGGGTTCTCAAACACGCAGCCCATGGGCTGTTTGTGGCCCCCAAAGCCATTTCTTGTGGCCTGCAATGACACGCTTGTTACCGATATTTGCAATATCATTGCATGGAAAGGTTTCAGTGGTGCGGCCCTGGGGTAACGTACTAATCCTCATGCAGCCCTCTGCTAGTCCTCATTACAGCCCTCACGGTGATCTGAGTTTGAGACCCCTGGCTTAGATACACTTCATTAACCGTCTTTAAGCTAAAGACAATAAACAACCCCAGTAGAAACAAATCAATAAAGGAGGAAGCCGCACGAGTGAACAGAGAATGCAGGCAGAAGTTTAGTAGCAGAGCTGGGGCTATCCTGTTCATTGCGCTGAATGCAGTATGTATGATCTGCCTTATGTGTGTGTTCAGTTCAGGCAGCTCCTGGCCATCAGAGACTGTGTACAGGCTTTGGTGACCAGGGTGGCTGAATGGGAGGAGCTAAAGCAGACAGTGGTACCTGGCTGAAACTTTCTATGATACAGGAGGACAGTCCTGTTCCAGGTCAGATAACCTCTGTGGCTGAGGAGGATGAAAAGAAGGCAAACATCGAACTGGAGCTGAGGAAATGATCCCATAGTTGGGACCCTGCTTCCAGATGTTGTCATGGTCTCTTCTTGCACTGAAGATACTGCTCTGAGGGAGGGAACTCCAGTTATTAGGAAGAGACAGCTATTAGCAATGGGGGATTTCACCATTAGAAACAGATGGCTGGGTTTGCCTGCTGAGTGTGGAGGTCATGGATCTCTTGAGACATGTAGACAGGTTTCTGTGTAGTGCTGGGGAGAGCCAATGGCCAGGGTAGGGGTAGGTACTAATGACAGGGAAGGATAGGAGAGAAGTCCCAGAGGCCAAATTTAGGTTGCTAAGCAAGAGATTGAAGTCCAGGACTGCCAATGTAGTATTCTCTGAAATACTGCCAGTTCCTCACACAAGACCAGTTAGATAGGAAGAGCTGCAAGGTTTGTCTGTGGATGAGGGAATAGAGTAGGGGGTTTAGATCTAGTAGGAACTGGGTAGCTTTCTGAAAAAAGGAGACCCTATACAGGAAGGATGGGTTCCACCTAAACCAAAGCAGAACAAGATCACTGGCATGTAAAACAAAAAAGGTTGAAGAACAGTTTTAAACAAAGAGCTGGGGGAAAGCTGATGGGTATGGAGGAGCATGGGGTTTAGAAATAAACATCTCTTGGAGGATGTATTAAGGGAGATTCTCTATATCTGAGTAAGGAGGAGAGAATGGAAGATGATAAAACATAGGTAGGTGTGACAGACCGCTCCCCAGATCCAGTCTGGTGTGCTGCTGTGATCTCCCAGTTCCGAAGTCTGATTCACCCAGATTTGCCAAGTGACCACTCGCTCCCGAATTGGTTCACTCCAGCCTTTTGTGTGCAACTGGCCCTGGGCAGTGGGTGTATACCTCCTGGCTACTCGAGGTACGGTCCCTCAGCAAGCAACCCCAGCCCCAGTTATTACACCAGGAGCCACTGTCTACAGAGATTGGGATCCACTGCCAATCACCACACACTCAGGTCTGTCCATTTAACAAAGAGATGGATTGTGCCCAGCCTCCTTCACTCACACCCTCTGAAGATCACACAGCTTTAAGTAAAACAACTACTAGTTTATTGATCAGATTGTAATTCTAAGTAAGAATGTGGCCAATCATGGCAGAATCACAGTATAAGTGAGTCAGGAGCGACCACAAGAAAATAAAAGGTAAAACAGATATGCTAATCTAATACTTCTACTTAAACTAATCTCATAGTCCAAACAAGTTTATGCTCAAGGTGTTCAGCTGTTAGATGTCTGAACAGCCAGTCTCTACCTGAGGCCAGGCAGAGCTCAGATCTTGCTTGAAGTTGTTTCAAGACAGAGAGTCCCAGCTCAAAAGCCCCAAAATCTTCCAGTTCTTCTTCGAGAGCTGCTCGGATACATTCAGTGTGTTAGATGTCTGTGTGCTGCAGTGCACAATTGGTCAGAAGCATTTTTGCCCTCGCCTGTCAGAGCAGGGTCAGCAGCCAACTCCCCTTCTGGCCACTCCCGTGGCTATATGTAGGGCCCCGACCCTGACCCTCCCCAGTTCCTTTTTCTGCCTCAGCGATAGTTTCAGAACAGCCGTGTCCTTGTGATCACAAGTCCCTGTTGTTACTTCCTTGTATGAACCACCCACTTAAGCTAGAGGACCTGTTCGTGGATATTGTTCCACCAAGAACTGGAGCTTCTATGCAATGTGTGAGTCCAGAGTCGGAACACCGCTCCCAACGGCTGCTAGAGATGCCAGGTTTTAAACACGCATTTCTTGCAGCAATGCCTTCCCACGGGATGATCCCCATGAGGAGTGCTTGCGGTGCTGGGTAAGTCCCACCAGGCTGCTGACTGCTCTGTCAGTCCTTCAAGCCAAGGACGCTCAAAGACAGAGAGCAAAAGTGTCATGTGTTTGCCTTAGAGCAAGCACGGCAGCCTGTCCCTGAAGAACCGGGGTTGCCTTTGGCACTAGAGCTGGCATTGGAGCCATCTCGGCACCGCTTTCCTGTGGAGCTGAAGATGTGATTGGTACAGACTTTGGCGCCGAAACATTCTTGCTGGTCCACCTTGCCCCGGCTGAGCTATTCTCAGCACCGCTAAGAGGAAGCAGTGCAGGTCCCTACCATCCCGCAGGCCTTCGAGGCAGCAAAGCCTTTCTGCTTTTGCCTACACCCATGCCACTTTCCTCTCGGGGAAATGGACCCCTCACAAATGGCGCCATTCCCCAATGCCTAGCACGGCACCAAGCTCCCTGGCACCAAGGGAAGTAGCTTCCCCAAAGGCCCTGGGTGGTACCACCCTCAGCAGGGCTTGGAAGCGTAGCAGGTGGCACTCCATCTCTCCTCAGCGCCATAGCGCCTCTGCCTCTCCAGTGCCGTCTGTATGACCTGGCACTGGACCTCCAGTGCCATGAGAGAGCTCTCACTCACCAAGCATGGAGGAGATCACCTGTCCAGGAAAGCCCCTTGCTGGTACCATCCTCATGAATGGTCAGTGCCAAGAGAGGTATCTCCCTGGTGGACCCATTGTGGTATCGAGGTGCCCGCCATTATAAACACAGGCAGGGAGCTAAACCCCAGGCCGGGATCCTATAGAGAGGATATCATGGCCCATTTTGATCTGGTGCACAGGATTACTGCCCATACAGGCCTAAAGGCTGCAGCAGTCGGGGGGGGGGGGAGCCAAGACCCCCCTATTCAATCCGGGTGTTTCATCTCCCTTAGAGGCAGTAGCAGTGCTCTTGCATCCTAATGTGCTAGGACTTGCCAGATCCTGATGGTAATATGCTGCCTCGATTTTCCCTGGTGTCGGATGTAGCAGCCCATAGGTACCAAGTCCCACCTGAAGGGAGCTTGATCCTCCCTTTGTCTCCAGTCCCTGGGAATGCTCCCCTCTCACACACCGAGCCACCCTATTTACGCTCCCTAGGATGATGAGGACTAACTACCCTGATCCACTAAGCACAGGAGTGACCTGGTTGTGGCCCCAAGCTAGCATGTACACAAGGCTCCCCATCTTAGCCCAGTGGACTACTTGCCCAAACATACAACACCTTCCTCTTAGGGAACCTGCTGAGAAGCATCAGACAGCCTCACGCCATCCTTGGACACAAATTCCCCAAGGGAGAGTGCAACTTGGTAAGAATGGCCCAACAACCTCTTTGCCCCTTTGCACACCCATGTATCAACGGGCCACTGGACCAGGGACCCCTGTATTCCTATAGCCAAAGAATCCCTGCTTCTGCGCTGTATGTCTAATCTGAGGTTTCTTTTTCCCAGCAAATTATCTTCTTGACATATATGGGCAAATCGCCCCCTCCACCATCTGCTTTCTGCCTCCCTATAGGTACTTGGGGCCGGCCCTCCAAGACCCTACTTCCACTCCTAGCTCTGTCTAGCTATTTGCTTTGTTCCTAAGTCTTTTCTCCACTCAAGTCCACGGTGATTCATAGCCTTGCTCAGTAGGCTTAGTGGAGACATGACGAAGATCCAGCCAGGCTGTGGGTCAGCACCATAGAGCTCAATTACAAGGGAAAACGGGCTTCTGTAGGACTCCACAAGAAACTCAAGGTAGGGCCTGTACAATTCTTTCCTAGTTATTCCTAAACTATAGGGTGAAACTGCTCATGAGCCAGCATGTTTTGAATGCCCTCACCTCTCACTCATAGCTGTCCACCATACACTAGGCTATGGGTGAGTACTATGTTGCTCCTTGCAGAGTCGGACATGTTCATTCCCCCTTTTTTTCCTCCCCTCCTCCTGCATTCATTTTCACTCATCGGGCGACAAGAGCCATACCTCACCATATGTGGTGAGCCTATGTGCCCTTTGTTTCCGGTGGGTCTACATTAAGTGTCAGAACCTCTTTCTTAACTTCAGCTCGCATCCCCCTTTTCTCAGTGGGTCAAGCAGTATCTTCGCCAAGCCCCGTCCATCTTTACAAGACCCCAGTTAATAACCTACTGTGCATCTGACGAAGTGGGTTGTAGCCCATGAAAGCTTATGCTTGAAGAAATCTGTTAGTCTATAAGGTGCTACAGGACTCTTGCTGCTTCTACTATTGTCCAAGCGCCCTGAGGAATTTTCACCCTGGACTAAGCTTGAGGGAAACACTGGTGGCTCCTTAACTTCCAACCTTATGGGACCTTCCTCATAAGGGGCTAGTGAGGAGAACTGCCTCTTGAACAGTGTTGGTCACACGTCCCTACTCCTTGACACTACCTAGGGCAGGACATCTCCAGTTTCCTGCTCGCCCCTTCCAAGCCTCCCAGTGCCTGTCTTTTTGGACAAGAGAGGTTAGTCTCCTCCCCCACTTTTGGTTGAGGGGCCAGGTCCTCAGGTGTTTTGTTGCACCTCTTGCTTTCCCCTTCCCCTTTTCCCCTCCTCAGGGTGCTGGGCAGACTCAGTGAGTAGAGATTGTGGGCTCTGTGTTTAAGCCAGGGAGTTTGAACCCCATGTTGATTGCTTTCACTGTAGGTCTCTGTATGACCCTCTGCCTTCACACTACCAGTATGTCCTAAAGGGACATTATAGTCCCATAGACGACAGTGAAAGGAGCTTGATCCTCCCTTTGCCCTGACCATGCCCTAGGGGCTGCCTTCTCCCCTAGGAAGGTGGACTTTGGGAAACTACTTGTAAAGTGTAAAAAGACTCTCTGGGATACCTGTATATCCAGGCGCACAGAGTAGGGTTTGACGGCTGCCATTCCCCAGTCTCGATTCCTTTACATTACCTACTCACTCTTCTTATTGATTGGGATGGCTGTGGGCCTTGGCCTCTTGTGCCAGAGACCTAGAGTGTTAGGTTGCATACTTGGTGCCAAGCAAGCCTTGTTTCTCTTAGGAGGCAGGAAGGTTGGTTGCGTGATGGGTTTACCCTCAAACCCCTCACCATATTTGTCCTTCCTCTCCAAGCCTCTAGCCTTGGAGAGTTAGAATGGATCCTTAGTCCCCGGGGTCATGTGCGTACTTCCTCCGTTTAGGGCTACTGAGAAGACGTGATCCCTTCTCCTTCCTATGTTACCCCTCCCATGTTGTCGGGGTCTCCCCTTTTCCCTTTTGGGTGGCACCTTCAATCCTGGTACTGTGGGTCTCTGTATACTCTGGATGCCACTGACCATTCCCTGCCTGTAGGGATCTGTAGGGAGGATTCCCTCAGAAACTGCTAACTCCCATCTGTTTCCTCACCTTACCCCCAGAGGGGTTGGGCTAGATTATTTCTATCTTGCAAGGAGTAGCACTCCTTAAAATCCTTTTGGACTGTTGCCTGCTGCCTCCAGGCTCAGGGGTGACTCACTTATAGCCCGAGGGTGGACCTTCTGCACTTAATTTTTTCCTGCACTGGGCTCCCTAATGGAAATACTCCACTCATCGCTTAGGATTATGGGGTTACTTTGGAGCCAACCCTCATGACCCATCGTTGAGCTCTTCTTCATTTCTCCCAAGGTCGGTGAAGTAGTTTTCTACTCATCCTTGATACTAAGCATACAGTGTGAGATGCCATTGCCTAAGGAGGGCCCATCTTTGCCATCCCCTACTACTCGCAAGTGGGTTACTGTGACCTGAAATTAAAGTTTTAGGTTCCAATGGGAGTAAGGATCTGTACACCCCGTTCTCCCCGAGGAGCACAGACTTCCCTCTTCCCTATATAGGTCTTAGCAACAGACGTTCAGCCTATTATTTCATCCACCAAATATGATCCTACCTTGAACCCCCTAGGGTGATGGCTAGGACTTGGTTGTGGGGGGACCAGTAGGGATTCTAATGCACAAGGAATTTCCAGGGCAGTTCTCCTACCCACTCTGCCCTGGGAGTGGCCCACTTTCCTAACGAGCTCTCCCTGTCTAGTGCTCTTACAGCTCGAAGAAGAGCAATTCTATTTGGCTTGGGAACAAGGAGTCTCTAGCTTCTGACTGCCTTTACGGGGTTTTGGGTTCTGTCACATCTGCATTCTGAGCCTTGGACCCAACCCACCTCAAGGTGACTTGCAGCTCTCTCTAGGGCCCCGTGAGTCTACTCACAGCATGGCCTCATAGAGTTACTCTTTCCCCTCTTAGGTAGGCAGTACGCTTATCTCAGGTGACCTCCTGCTGGGGTTTCGCCTAAGGCGATCACTGTGCTGAAGGTTGAAAACTCCAACTCCGCCCACCATCCAGAGTATAGCTAGTTCATCACCTAACTGGATGTATCCGAGCAGCGCTCAAAGAAGAATGGTGGGTTACTTACCAGTAACCATCCTTTTTCGAGATGGGCTGCTCACATGCATTCAGGGTCCCCCCACCAGCCCCGCTATTTGGAGTTGGCAACTCTAAGGGGACTGGGGAAGGTCAGGGTCAGGGCCATGTATATAGCCACAGGAGTGGCCAGAGCAGGTGTCGGCTGCCGACGCTGCTCTGACAGGCTGTGGCAAAAATGCTTCTGACCAATCGTGCGCTGCGGCACATAGATACCTGACACTGAACATATGCAAGCAGCCCATCTCAAAGAAGGGGGGTTAATGGTAAGTAACTCACCAGTCTCTGGCTTTGTTTCCAACACTCTTCTCACCCCTCCTCTTACAGCTGAGATTATGCCTTTGTCTTTTGTCAGCCACCTTCATTAGCACACCTTTGTCTCTCTCAGGCTCACTGGAGCTCTCTGTGGGTCATACAACCCCTGGAGCCATTCTAAACATGCATGAAGCTGTAAGAAACATGATACCATGTCACTCATGTAGAATAGCTTATGAGCATCTATAAAGAAACATTGCATGGTATAGCTGGTAACAAATCATACAGTCACAGTGTACAAATGAACAGAAAAATCATAGAGATTGTAACCCATGGTGCATGGATGTGCCACCCGTGACAGTGGGGTTTGAGAAACAGTCATGAAAAAGAGCCCTCAGTATTACCTCACATGATGGCAGACAGTTAAAAAGTGACAATTTTGTATAATGCTTAGGTACAAATGCTAGAAATGTAAATACTAGGACCAGGGGCGTTGCTGACGTTGGGCACCCCAGGGCACATGCCCCGGGTCCCAACGCCA
The DNA here is from genome assembly GCA_007922195.1 of Podocnemis expansa. Taxonomy (NCBI): domain Eukaryota; kingdom Metazoa; phylum Chordata; order Testudines; family Podocnemididae; genus Podocnemis; species Podocnemis expansa. Next base: position 1,481,952 of record ML682284.1, on the reverse strand, counting down.
GTGCCCGGGATCTCCGGTCCAATCGGGCTGGGGATCCAGGGCCTGATCCCGGGCCGGCTGCAGCCGCAGTGGCCCCATCCCTGGCTGGGGATCCGGGGCCTGGCTGGCCACCCGGCAAGCCCCCTCCCAGGCCAGGGATAGGGCCAGGGGGAGGCCACACTGCTGCGGGTGGCTAAGCCACAGTGCAGCCTGGCCAGATGTGGCCTCTGGAGGCCGGGCCCAGGTCCTGGATCCCCGGCTAGGGATCTGGGGCCCGGCTGGCTGCCCATGGTAGCCCCATCCCCCACCGGGGATCTGGGGCCTGGCTGCTGGTGGCCACGGCAGCCTCGTCCCCGGCCGGGGGCCTGGCTATCCGCAGCTGCGGCACAGGCCCAACCTCTGGCGGCCGCTTCTGGCTGGGCCGCACCGCGGCCTAGCCACTCGTGGTGGCGCCCCCCCCCCCCCCAGCCCTATCCTTGGCCAGGGGGTGGGGCCTTCTGGCTGGGTGCGGGGTGTGCCCGCTGGGGGCAGGGGCTGGGCCTGTGCCCTGGGTCCCTCCCCGCCCCACCACCGCCTCTGACTAGGACTGGCAAACTTGAGTTACATTATAAAGGTGAACATGAAGGATACAAAAATCACCACTAAAAGGATGTACATCATTTACAGTGTGGTTGCCCCATCAGGGGTTTGGCCCCTGGTTTGACAGCTTGCCCTGAGTTTTGCACATTCAGGAGGTTAGCCCAGGAGGGCCAGGTCATGCACGCTATAAGAATGTACATCATTTACAGTGTGTCACATCTTCACAAAAGGCTCTTGAGTAGCGTAGGCAATCATGGGAATTTTCTCTTCCCCAGACTAAACAAGGCTCGCTCCCACTTCTTCTTTTCACAGGTCAGGTGCCCCAGCTCCCTAACCATTTTTTTTACACTGCCGGAATCTTTCCAATTTCTGCATATCCTTTCTGTAATGGGTCTCAAAACTGGACACAGCACTTCAAACATGGCCTCACCAGTGCTGAATAGAGGAGAATAATCACTTCCTTCCATCTGCTGGCCATGCTTCTACTAATGCAGTCTGAGGTGCAGTTGCTATCTCCTCCTCTGTCCCAATTTCGTCCATCTCCAACCATTCTCTAATAGCTCCCTCATTTGTTTCTTTTTCACCAGCACGAAGGAAATTTCTGTGGAAGTCTGACGTCTCAAATCAAATTCAATCTCAACGTTATAGAGCAATTTCTTTCAACAGTTTTCGATAGTTGGTTGCTTCATTTCTTTCCATGCTACTGCCCAGTTGAATATAGCCAACGTAATATTGTAAGTCTCAAGTTCTGAAGCATTTTCCTGGCCACAGGTTTCTTTGCCCTCTTCCATTTGGTCTTCGTCCAAGACAAACATAACTTCTGCCAAGAACTGTTGTCGATAAAGTCGTTTGGTGGCTAGGATGATCCCCTGATCCATAGGTTGAATCAACGATGTTGTGTTTGCTGGCAAATAAACAATTTTAATTTTCCTGCACTTGCTAACAAGTTTGGAAACAGCAGGATGACAGGGGACGTTATCCAACAATAATACTGCCTTCACATCTTCTTCCTTCAGCTTTAGCACCTCCATCTGGTACTGACGAACCTTTGGTACGAAATGTTGATGGAACCAGTTTAATTATATCTCCCTTGTGAACCATGCATTCACTGAGCTATAATTATGGATGGGAAGCTCATGCATAATGTCCTTTTAGTGCCTACGGATTACGGGCTTTGCCAACAATTACACTCTTGAGCTGATGCATTCCGTTAGCATTTGCACACAGCAATGCTGATAGCTGTTGTTTTTGCCTTCTTTCTACCAGGTGCAGCCTTTTCTTTCTTCATTGCCAAAGTTGTTTCAGGAAGAACACACCCAAACAAACCAGTTTCGTCAGCATTATAAACCTGAGCCAATGACAATCCTTCTGTAGCTATGAGATCATTCAAAAATTTCCTGAAATGGCTCGACAGCATCATGATCAGCAGACATAACCTCTCCAGCAACATGTTTTGAAGAAATGCCATGCCTCCTACAAAAACACCATACCCAGCCGTCACTGGCTTGGAATGAAGGTTTGGGATTCATTTTTTTGGACAGCGTAAGGGCAGCTTCCTTTATCTCTGGTGTTCGAATGGCACTGCTTTGTGCGCACATTTGCACAAACCATTTCCATACAGCTTCATCTAGTTTTTCATCAGTAGCCAATTTCGAATGTTTTCTTAAAGAACCACCAGACAGAGAAATATCATCTGCATACTTTGATTTGTATTCTAATAGCTTTTCTTAGTTTCTGACATTAGAAAGAGCAATCTGTTTCTTAATACCATACTCTGCACACACTTGTGCTACCGAAACCCTCCTGTTTAGTTTTTCTAGCAATTCAGACTTTTGACTTATAGACAAATGCACTTTCTCTGGCTTACTACTACCTTTAGCTACACTCCTTTTCACTTTTGGGACCGTTATTAAGCTACCAAACCACGGAATTATATGCAAAAAGCACTGTATACCCTAATGCGTACTCTCACCTATACCACTTGATCGGAATGCATGTGACAAGGGAGCTAGCTGCCGCCTCGATGCATTCATGAAACTAACAATGGAGAAGGTTGGATGGTTCTTTTTTTGAGACACAGTACTGTACCAAAATTGTTTAAAACATTATTTTATTCATTAATGAAGTTATTTTCTCCAAAAAAGTTATGCTTAAAATAAGGGTTTTTTTCAATATTTACTGTATGATTTTTATGATGGTCTGAATCTTCCGAAGTCCAATAAATTGAGGATGGACTGTATCTACCACCCCACCCTCCAGTTTGGTATCATCTGCAGGCTTGCTGAGGGCCAATCCACTCCCTCCTTCATATCATTAATGAAGGTACTGAAAAAAACTGGTCCCAGCAGCACTGACCCTTGGGGCGCACTGCTTATCACCAGCTGCTAACTAGACATCAAGCCATTGATCACTACCCATTAAGCACAATGATCTAGCTAGTTTTCTATATAGCTTATAGTCCATTCATCCAGCTCAGACTTCTTTAACTTGCTGATAAAAATAAAAGGAGGAGTAGGAATAAATGATCATTTTGGGGATAGCTCTTGCCGTTCTGAAAAAGTCTCTCCTAGGACCAACGCTGTTCTGTGTATTCAGAAATGATCAGTAATAGGCATAAATACTGAGGTGGCAAAGTTTTCAAATGATAAACTACTCAAGATAGTTAAATCTACAGCAGACATGAAGAGTTACAAAGAGATCTCACAGAACTTTGTGACTGTGCAACAAAATGGCAGATGTAATTCAATGCTGATAGATGCAAAGTAATGCACATTGAAAAACTGAACCCCAAGTGTACATATAAAATTAGCCATTACCACTCAAGAAAGGGATCTTAGGGTCAGTTTGGATAGCTCATAGAAGATTAGGGTTGGAAGCAGTCCCAGGAGGACGCCTAATCCAACAAACAGCTCAAAGTATGACCAACCCTAAAAAAAAAATCCTTCCAGCCAGGCCTTTGTCAAGCCTCGCCTTAAAAACCTCTGAGTATGGAGATTCCACCATCTCTCTAGGTGACCCATTCCACTGCTTCACCACTCCTGGGAAACAGGTTTGTTTGTTTTTTTTCTTAATATCCCATAGCTAATATATTTAATGTCCAATTATCTAATATATGATTTCCCCCACTAACCCGAGACTGTTGCTCCTAGTTCTGTCATCTGGTACTACTAAGAAATGTCCACTCAATGTGCAGTAGCAGTCAGAAAAGCTAACACCGAGGTGTCCAACCTTTTTGTGTAAGTGGCTGCATTGCAAGTATTTTCTCATTCAGGGGGCTAGTAAGTAAATTTCTCTTCAGGGCAAGGGGAGCTGCTGCTGGGCTGGGAGAGTGGGGCTTCCCCTCTGTTCTGACTACCTCTGGGTGACCAGGGGAAGGAACTGTTGCTGCACCTGGCCAACACAGAGCTTGGGGGAGTTGGGGCTAGGGCTGTACTGGCTTTGGTGGGCTGGATTCTGGCTGTATGCCATGGGTTGGACTATCCAGAGCTAACAATGTTATGAATCATTTGGAAAAGGATAAATAAGTCCATAAATTATCATTAAACCCTGAATACCATGGATTTATATTAGAGGTAATAAGTTGGCTGGAATGCCCCGAATGCTGGGCCCCTAAAAATAGCAGGCCCCGGAGCGGCGTTCTGCTGCCTTCTGAGAGGCGGGGCAGGGGCCAGGGGCATTGCTGAGGAGCTCAAGCCCTGCCCCAAAGCCCTGCCCCAAACCCCTCCCCTTCCATCCACACCCCAAGCTGCAGGCCCCAGGCTCCACTCCAACCGCACCGCCTCCCGGAACCCAGGCTTACTGTCGCCACCTCCCCAGCCGCACCGCCACTTGTGAGTGTGGGGGTGGCCTAGCTTGTGCTGGGGGGGGGGTATTGGGGGCAGGTGGGCACTGCTGTGGGGGGGAGGGCAGGAGCTGGGGCCTGGGGGGCCCACCCATGCATGGGGGACCTACCAGTACGGTAGCGTTCTGGGACCCCCAAATTATACTTTAACCACTGATGATATGCCTAGCTTTTGAATACTGAATACAGATCTGATCACTCTATGGGCAACAAAAATGGTTAGTTCCAAAGGGCTAGCCTTGTTAGTCTAGTGCAAAAGAAACAAGGAGTCCTGTAGCACTTTGAAAGACTAACAAATATATTTTTCACACAAGCTTTTGTGAGCAAAGTCCCACTTCATCAACTTCCATATGAAGAGAGATTAATATGACTGCATCTTTTTGTCTTGGAAAAGATAACTCATAGTGGATGTGATAGAGTTCTATAAAGGCATGACCGGGGTGGAGAAAATAAATAAGGAAGTGTTATTTACTGCTTCTCAAAAAGCAAGAACTAGGGGCCAGCAAATGAAAATAGGCAGGAGGTTTATTAAAGGAAGTATTATTATTAAGGGAGGTATTTATTCACACTACACACAGCTGACATGTGGAACTCTTTTGCCAGAGGCTGTTGTGAAGGCCAAAATTAAAACAGGATTCCAAAAAGAACTAGGTATGGAAGATCAATGCCTATTAGCTGAGAAGAATAGAGATGTGAAACCATACTCTGAACTGTTCCTAGTTTCTGTTTGCCAGAAACCAGGAATGGACAACAGGGGGATTGCCTGTTTTGTTAATTCCCTCTGTAGCATCTGGCATTGGCTATTGTTGGAAGAGAGCCTATAGGTCTTGATGGGTCCTTGTTCATACCAAACATGGCTGTTCTTATGTTCTTAATTATGATGTATGGAAAAGTTAATGTTATACATGCCATCTTTCCAGTTATCCTTTGTGTGCTTTGGATGTGCCTTGTTACTTAATTTAAAGTTTGGCATATAAGAGCTGAGTTAGGCACAGTTTGTTTATTACTAATGTTACAAATCTAATAATTGCTGTCTTGTAGATTTTCAGTTAGATACAATTTTCTAGTGAAATACTGGTTAGGTTTGAATGTGAGTGTTTTACAACACACAAGTTAGTCTCCAAAATTTACATTACTCGTGACAGACTTATGAACTTGAGCTTGTTTCTGCAGGTTTCCTGCACTACAAAATGTGTCATTACATCACTAGTCTTACCTACAGTTCAACACCTGTCTCAAAGGTCAGCTGAGCCCAGCCGCTTCAGATACATCTCTCAAAGCTCCTGCCCTTGCAGGCTCTTCCTAGGACCTAGATCCTCCTGCAATTTCTCACTGTCATTTCCTCACCAGATCTCTATGGGGTTCTGGTGCCTGCTCACTCTGTGTACCACGAGCGAGAGATCCAGTATCCCTCATGTCAGCACTGTGTTGTGTCAGTAGTGGTGTATGGGGGTCTTAGTGCCATGCAGGTTGTCAGCATTTCAGTGGGAGAGGAGTGTGGTGTATGGGTTTAGCGAAAAGTAGGATATTAGATGGCAGTGTGTGTGTGTAAGGGCGAAGGAATGTGAAGAGGTTGTAAAGGTGGCACTCTTTTGATGTAGTCTTTTTGTTTGAATGTAGGAAAGGAGTAGGTCAGTCCTGGTCAATGTTGTGTGTAGAAAGTGTGGTGATGTATTGGGGTGTCCCAGATAGGTTGGAATTAAGGTTTGTGGGGATGTAGGTTAATCCTGAATTTCTGGTTTTCAGATCTTTGAGTTTGGCTGAACCTGATGTTCTGTAAGGACACAAGAAATGACTGGGAACGTTAACTCTGTGTTTTAACTAAGGGTATGTCCACACATCTCTCTTATTTTGAAATAACACTGGTTATTTCGAAATAAAAAAGATTAGGTCCACACAACATTTTCTTATTTTGAAATGATGGGCTCTGTCATTTCAAAATAAGAACCATCATTTCAAAGCAGCTTAAACCCCATTCATTTAGAAACAGCTGTTATTTCGAAATGGTTATTCAAAATAAGGCCATTTGGACATGTTGTTTCGAAACAACATGTCCGAACGGCCTTATTTTGAAATAACCATTTCGAAACAACAGCCGTTTCGATAGCAGGCTTTCCCTTATTTTGAAATAATTCCTTTTGAAATAAGGGTTTTATTTTGAAATATGTCATTTCACAATGACTTATTTTGAAATAAAACTTTGTGTGTTGACATAGCCTAAGAGTTTTGGGTCAGTTTATTTTAGTTTTCTTTAAAAGAGAGAAATGTTGTTTAAAGTTATTGATTATTTCAGCAATTATCATGTAGGTTTGCTGTTCAGTGACTCCTGTGGCCAGGTGGCTATAATATCTAACTTTAACATAGCAATTTTCATCAGTAGATGTCAAGAAACTTTATTAAGATGGAAACATCATTATCTACATTGTTCAGATGGGAAAACTGAAAACACAGAGATGAAGTGACTTATTATAGAATCATAGGACTGGGAAGGGACCTCATGAGGTATCTGCTCCAAGCCCCCTACTAAAAGCAGGCCCACTCCCACTAAACCATTAGGCCAGGGTTTTATCTAATCAGGCTTTAAATATTTCCAAAGATGAAGATTCTACCACCTCTCTAGGCAACCCATTCCAGTGCTGCACTGCCCTCCTAGGGTATGTCCACATCAGGCTTTTACTTTGAAACAACACTGGTTGTTTTGAAATAAAAGCCCCTATGTCCACATGACGTTTTTTTGGTTCGAAGGGAGGGAGCTCCTCATTTCGAAACAAGAGCCCTCCTTTCGAAACAGCTTAAACCACTTTGGTTTCGAAAGGATGGTTATTTCAAAACCAATTGTTTCGAAATAACACCGTTTGGACATGTTATTTTGAAACAAGGATTGTTTCAAAATAACAATGACTTTCCTCCCAGGATGCATAGCACCCTGGGAGGAAGGTCCCCCTCCAGCACCCTGGCCAGGGATCAGCACCCTGGCCAGGGTGCTGAGTGGAGTGCAGGGGGGAGGTGGGTGCCCCAGCTGGCTTCCCTCACCGCTTCCCCTTGCCGGGGGTAGAGGGAGCAGTGGGTGCACCAGCCAGCTTCCCTCCCTGCTTCCCCTGGCTGGGAGCAGGGGGGGGTCCGGTGCCTCAGCCCCTTCACCCCCCCAGCAAGGGGAAACGGGAGAAGCCAGCTGGGGCACCTCTGGGGCTTGGGGGGGGCAAAGCCAGCACCCGCGGCTAGTGCGGGGCCAGCAGCCGCTCCCCACCCCGAGCCTGGGCCGGGGCAAAGCCGGTACCCTTGGCTAGCACGGGGCCAGCAGCAGCCCCCCCTCCCCCCCACTCTGGGCAGCAAGCGGTGAGCCCGGGTGCGGGGGCCAAGCCCATTTCTGGGCCCCAGCCCCTGAGGCAGGTGGGCAGGCAGGGCTGCAGCAGCCCCCACCTCAGCTGGGGGGCAGACACCCAGCCCAGGTAGGGGCAGAACAGGCTCCCTGCCTGGGGGCGTGGGTCGCCAAGCCCCCTGCTACCCTCTTTCCCCACCTTAGCCTCAGGGCAGGAGCAGGGGGCTAGGCTGGGAGCTGCTTGCCCGCAGACTGCAAGCAGCTCCCATCCCCATCGGGCTCCTAGCCTCCTGCTCCTGCCTTGAGGCAGGAGTGGGGAAAGTGGGTAGCAGGGGGCTAGGCAATCCATCGTGCCCTTCCCCTAAAGCGAAATAGCAAGTGAGCTGTTTGGACGTGCTATTTCGCTTGGGGCTTTTCCCTTGTTTTGAATTGACTTTTAGTTATTTCAAATTAAGTCATTTTGAAATAAGGGCTTTATTTCAAAATGACTTGTTTTGAAATAACTTACTTCAAAACAATGCCCTATGTGTGGACATAGCCCTAGTGAGCAAGATTTTGCTAATATCCAACCTCGCCCTCCCCAGCTGCAACTCAAAACCATTGCTCCTTATTCAGTCCTCTGTCACCACTGAGAATAGCCTAGCTACCTCCTCTTTGGAGGACCCCTTCAAGTAGTTGAAGGTTGCTATTAATTCCCCTGTCAGTTTTCTCTTCTGCAGACTAAATAAATTTTAGTTCCTTCAGTCTCTCCTCATAAGTCACATGCCCCAGCTCCTTAATTTTTGTTGCCCTCTGCTGGACTTTTTCTAATTTGTCTACATCTTTCTGTATTGGGGAGCCCAATGTGATCTGGGCCTCCTGGGATAACCTTCTGAATGTGCCGAAATCAGGGCAAGCTGCAAAACCAGGAACCAAACCACTGATGGGTGGGACTTAAACCAGTCTCCCAGTCAGTAACAAAACATGCTTCTGATTCCCCACTCTGGTCATCACCAAGCATAACGAAATAGAAACACCCCCCTTCATTGCACATCAGCTCCTCTGGTCCCCGCCTAAGCCACTGGGTCTCTTAAAGAAATAGTTTCTCCTGACCCCAAAGGGCTAGCCACATCACACAGAACAATATGGGCTTGGATCTTACCCAAAATACCATGCTGCCAGCCAGTCCTTTAGTAACTACAACTAAAGGTTTAATATAAAAAGAAAAAAAAAACAAAATGAGAGCTGTTAAAGGGTCAAAGTGAATCACATACATAGAAATTATGCAGAGTCCATAGAAAGCAAATCCTTGAAGAATTTGGAGTTTGCAGGTTAGTCCAATTGCTCTGATGTGCACCCAGCACCTGGGTGGGTCTCAGTCCTTTGTTCAGTGCAGGAGAATAGTTCCAGAGGAGAGTGTTAATTGCAGGTTGGAGGCTGAAGATTGAAGACAAAATGGAGATGGGGCCACTGCCTTTTATCACCTTTGGCTTTTCCTATGCTGAGTCCTTGCCAAATCAAAATGGAGTTGAGTAACATGGTCAGTCTGGGTGACTCATCAAACAGGTTTCTTCCTAGGCCCACAGTAGGTGGGAGCTCCCTTAATGGACCATTAAGAGGACAGTGGTTTTGCAAACACCCACTTTGGGATTGCCTGAGAATCAAATAATTTGGAGCATAAATAGAACAAACCTATTCCTAATTTATATACAGGTGTCAAATCTGTATTAGAAACCATATTGTAGTAATCCTTGGGGAGGGAAGGGGTTAACACTCTGGTCAGTGACTCCCAGGACAGCCAATAGGAACAAAGCACAGGTGTTTGAATTGAAACAGCAGCCTTGTCTGTTCCTGTTTGGATGCAGCAGAGCTCCTGGAAGGATCAGGAGGAAGCCAGGGAGAGGCTTGAAGAAGGGTCCAGCGACATCCTTACCAGAGAGAAACTTAAGTTTGTTACTAACCAGGCGTGAGTAGAACAGGGAATTTTTACTTAGATGCGGTTAGGGTATTTCTTTGTTTTTGGTTTGTTTTTGTATTCCTCTGTGCTGAGGACATGTACCCCCTCCCCCTACCCTGTAACTACCTAAGTTAAATATCAGAGAAGCAACTCTGTGTTTCTTATCTGTTCTTTTTAATTAAAGATTTTACCTTTTAAATAAGCTCTGGTTCTGTGTCCTGAAAGGCAACTGTGCATGTGTCTCAGACTGCACAGACAGGTACTAAAGAGTATTCTGTTCCAGTTCCAGCTTGTATCCCAGCTGGGGTTCAATCACTCTCCTGAGGGAGGAATAAAAGTGATTGAGGGTACCTCACAGGAAGGAATTCCCAAGTGTGCCTGCCTGGGTTTTCAAGAGGTTTTTGCATTTGGGTGGTGGCAGTGATACCACTCCAAGGCCAGGAATTGGAGGCCTTGGAGAGTTTTAAGACAAGGTTTTAAAGTTAGTGTTTTTTAAAGCCTGTTGCAGGCCCCCACATTCTGCACTCAGAGTGCCAGAGTGGGCAACCAACCTTGACACATATAGTCATTCCTAGCAGATTACCACCTTTCTATTGGTACTAAACACGGCAGATCACATAAGAATTATTGCAAATATGAAATATTAATATCAAAGATCATCATAAACAGTCCCCTAGACCCAGACAGCATCATACCCAAAACTGGACACAGTATTCTACATGTGGCCTCACCAGTGCCGCATAAGGGGGGAATAACCACATCCCTCGATCTGCTAGCAATGTGTGTCTATTGATGCAGCCCAACATACCATTGTCCTTTTTGTCCAAGGCCATCCCACAGGCCAGTGGCAAAGATGGGAATAGACCGAGGTTTTCTGAGCTCAGGCTCTGGTTCTTTCCACCAGGCCACATGACTGCCATGTGATTCCTAAGCACACCCTCCCTGTTTGCATTGCTACAGTAGAGTAGGGATAATAGTCACTATGTGAAAAGTCCAGAGCATGTCATGGCTAACAGGACCAGCAAGAGCGCTCTCAGATTGGGTATGTGTGCCAAAATCTCAACTGTTTTATTTATTTTATGCGTATGGTCACTTTAAGCACCCAAGACAAGACTGATGTGTGTGTCTTTCTCCACTTCACTTCCTTGCCCTCCCTATAACATATACCCCTGCTCCCCAGTTGCTAGCTCTCTCCCCTCTGCAACCCAATAACTCATTAGTTCTTTAGAAGCCATGTGTACAGGAAAAATAGTTGGTAGACTGTGAGCTTTAAGCAAAATTGTGTTTTTGTTTTTGGAGGGGGAAACTATGTCAGGAACTGCATTCTCAAAGAACCCTAAATTTGGCTCACTAATCTTACCCATGTCTCTATGAGATACACCAAATTTCAAGACAACTGAGTAGCTCTGTGGTATTAAAGCACTTAGAATAGTTGACTTTTAATAGAAAGGAGTTCTTAACCTTAACTGTAGCAGAATGGGCAGGCCACTTCAACCAAAAAAACGATGGAGTGGTGTCTTGATTGCACGAGGGGTCTTTAGTGGAGAAAGGCCAAGCAAGAACCAAAGGCTGGACCCAGAGGCCAGAGAAATTTTGATTAAAAGTCAGAACTATACAAAATTAACATGATGCATGTTGAATGAAAGCTGGCAGGTCTCAAAATGTAACTGTAAATAGGGAATTCTCATGGAGTGGGTTTTTAGCAGGGTCTTAGATGGGATTGGTTCTTGGTTGTATGCCATTTAACAGTTTTATCAAGGACCTAGAAGAAAACACAAAATCATCACTGACCATAGGGACTGACTAGGGAGGCTGGAGTCTCTGGGGTGTCCATGGAGAACAGAGGTGAAAGGAATGTGTTTGGGCCACAGGAAGTAAGTCAATTGGATGAGGTGTGCTGGGTTTGAGGGTCATTTGTGGCCTGTTTTAAATGTAGATGAGAGCCAAGGCAGGAAAGGGATCTGGTTGAGAATTAAGGTTCTAGTAGAAGCTTTCTCATTTGCTGGTGTTTGATGACTAACTGAAGCACATCTCCATGCATGTTTGTGTGCTAAAAAAGTTAGGAGTTTCCTTAGTTTTACAGCGTAACCAGCACAGCACGGAGATGGGAACAGACTGAGTCTGTCATCTCCAAGGGGATTTGTTATGGAATCACTACTGGCAACTTCTAGCTGCCTCAATGAATTCCTTCATGACTCCTCAACTTGCTGAGAGGCAGGGCCCTTGGAAGGAATATAGGTGTGTGGCTAGAACACAAGCAGAGGATTCTGGAGGAAAGCAGAGCCGCGAGTCAGGGAGGGGATTGTGCCTGCAGACCATTAGGGTCTGGTTTTACAAATGTTCTGATTTATCTTTTGTGTTGACCTGGGAAGAGGGTGGGCAACAGAGTGAGAGAAGTCAGAAATAGCAAAGCAAGACTCAGCTAGGGCAGTGCAGTGAATACATCTGAGGCAGCTATTTCCACCCTAAATGGGACTGGGGAAGGAGTGGGAGACAGTTGTGGGAAGGATGGGCTCTTTGTCACAGGGCAAGGAAGGGCTGTCCTTTCCTATAGGCCTGTGGACCTAATCCTGGCCCAGGAGGAGGGAAAGGCCAGGCAGGACCTGACAGGATTTTTTCTGTCTTGAACTCGTGATTGTGCTTTTCTGTGTTCCAGGCAGTTTGTAGTATCGTCAACTGCAAGACATCATAAATCATGAGACTGGCCAAAGCATATCTCAATTTTGTAATTTGTAACATTGGTCTGTGTGTTGCTATTGAATTGCCTCAGCCCACACCCAATGTATGAGGCTGACAAACAGTGCTTCTCGCTTTCCGAAACGTTTTTGGGTCAGGTGATTTTGGCCTCTGCTGCAGGAACGCTCATGACCACATCTTCCTGTCCTTCCCAGCCATTAATCTTGTCTCTCCGCTCCCCCCCCCCCCATCAGTGCAGCCCCCCTCAGCCTCAACTCTGCTGCTCCTGGTTTCCTCTCGTTTCCCAAGCTGCATCTCCAGAAGCACTTTACCCTTCCCAGCTGGGGTGATTTGGGGTGGGGAGGGGAGCAGAGTGTGCAGATGCAGCCTGCCTCTGTTACTCACAGGAGGAGTGAGCAGAGTTGCACTGAGCTGTTGGGCTGTTTGCTCTCGGGAATGGAGACACTGTACTGCAGAGGTCTCAAACTCAAATCACCATGAGGGCCACATGAGGACTAAGGTGTTAGCCTGAGGGCTGCATCACTGAAACCTTTTCATACAACAATATTGCAAATATTGGTAACAATAGTGTTGTTGCGGGCCACAGGAAGTAGTTTCAGGGGCTGCATGCAGCCTGCGGGCCTTGTGTTTGAGACCCTTGCTGTACTGGCAGAGCCAAGAGCCTCTTGCATCCTAGCAAGACAAGCTCCAGAATGCTCTGAAATCCATCGCTCGTCATACTGCCGCTAAGGTGGTGACACTGAGTTTAAGAAGGTATGGTCTCCTAGAGGGAACTGCTGAGTGGAGGACTGGGCCCTGAGGACAGGGGCTAACAGCACTAAAGGGGGAGGCTCCTGTTCTCTCTCCTCAGGCTGACATGGAGGTGCCCATCCCCAAGTATTTTCTGAACCAGAGAGCCAAGGCCCTGAAAGAACGTCAGCAGGTTCTGTGTGAGATTCTGGCTCGGATGGAGCCCGGCGTGCCCCATGTGGTGAGTGCGCATCCTGGTGCCAAGCTTCCCACAGCTTGCCTAACAGGGCTGATGTCCCCCATCCCTCCAGCTGTGCCTTTCTCTGAGCAGCAGACTCCCAGCAGCAGGTGAAGTATAGTACTGCATGAGGGGTGGGGGCTTAGGGCTGTTCTAGGCCCCATAGCGATGTGTGGGCTAGAAGGGGATGGAGGACTGTACCAGGCTCCGTAGCAGTTGTGAGCAGAGACAGGAAGGGGCTGGGTTTGTTTCTACCATGGCCCATGGTGGGGGCTGCACCCAGATTGGCATGGGTTGGGGGAGAGAGGTGGGGTTCTACCAGAGTGCATGGGAGCAATCACTGCGGGAAGAGGGCAGGAGTGGTACCGTGGCCTGGGCCAGGGGCAGAGGAAGAGGGTGCAGGACAGGACAGAGAATGAAACTGTTCCAGAGGCTGTGGGGGTAGATGCAGGAGTGGGAAGTGGGATGTATTGGCACCCATGGGTGAGGGCAGGGCAGGAAGGAGTTGTGGGTCTGTACGAGGCTTGTGGGGGTGTGACAGATTGTGAGGAGAGCCCACTGGGAGGCTAGGGCATGAGTGGGGACTGTACCAGGTCCTATGAGGGATGTAGGGCCATACTGGATCCTATTAATGGTGTTTCCTATGTCAGAGGCTGTCTGCATCGGCCCTGGGATGTTGTGGGCACTGCTGTGGAGTGCAGGCCTCAGCTGTGGAGATGGGGCTGGCCAGGGAATGTGCGGGCACTGGCTGGGGCTGGTGCGGAATGGATTGGGGGGGTCAGGGTTCCTGTCCCTCATTCTGCTTCATCCCCTCAGCCATCCCGGCCTGCCATGCTATGGGACGAGGCCGTGCAGCTTGTGCAGATGGCAGAGCGTATGCGTCAGGGTCGCCTGCGTGCCAAGTTCATGCGGGAGATCCGGCGGGATGAGGAGCGTCAGAGGCGGGCCCGGGAGAGTGGGGCCAAGGAGCTGGACCGTGAACAGGCTGCCATCTGCATCCAGAAGGTAAGAGGGCCGTGTTCCCCCAGAGCACAGGGGCAAAGAATGTGGGATAATACCTAGCACGCAAGTGGCTGCTTAGTGACCCGGATGCCATAGGTCAGATCTGAGCTGTGCTCTGCCCTGCCTTGTGATTCCCACTTCTCTCTTCCTGGCCTGCCTTCCCTATCCCTCCCCCTCCGTGTTCTCTGTTCTGGGATATCGTACGTGGCTGCTGTTCTGCCTCTGCCCTGGGGGTGGCACTGCCTGACAACACACTCCAGAGCGCTGTGGGTGGGTTCAGCACTGCATTCTGAGTGGCCCAACCTGAGCATCGCCTTGGTCCCATGAATGGAGGGGTTGCCCCTGGTCTCTCAGCAGCCTCAGGGTGGCCCCTGAGCCTTGTCTGATGCCTCTCCTCTGCTTGCTTGCGGGAGGGCTGGATCAGATTTGGGTGCTGTAGCCCTCCAAGGCACAGCTCATGGATCTGCCCTGCTCGGCCATGTAGCCCTGTGCTGACTAGCATCCTAGACTGGGGTGCTCTGGCTATCCTGCAGTGCTGGAGCCAGATGGAGGGGGTTGTGTTCTCGGGACAGCACTGCTGGGGCCCTCTGTGTTTGACTCTTGGGTCCCCACCTCATGCTGATTTTTTTCAGGGGTCTGGAAGCAAAACAGCCAGTTCAGGTTATGTGGGGAGTTTCTCATTGATATCTCCAGTGGGACAAGCACAAACCATTGGGGCGGGGAAGGGTGCAGGACGACAAGGCTGAGAGCAGGGCTAGTCTGTAGCCAGATCCTTCATCATTTGGATTGGGGTAGCTAATAAATCTTACCAGATTGTTTGAGTTCTTGCTCGAATCGGTCTACAGAAAATACCTAAACCGATAGCCCCTACGGGTGCCTAGTTGAAAAGTCATACAGATGTTTGTATTTAACTATATAAAATTTATTTTATTTCTAAAAGCATAAATGATAAGCATGATCAAGAACAGGTTAGTTGAGTAAATATCTCTCTAAACAAATTACAGTTAACTCCCGATTTTGATATATGCAACAAATCTTATGCTTAGCTAAGTCTGATATTAAAACCTATGATGATTGATACTCATACCCTGGTTTCCCAGCTTGGTCTAGAGCAGTGGTTCCTGATCTGGGGTTGGGACCCCTGAGGGTCCACAGACATGCTGTAGGGCAGGGATCTCAAACTCAAATCACAACGAGGGCTGCATGAGGACTAGTATTTTAGCCTGAGGGCTGCACCACTGAAACCTTTTCATACAACAATATTGCAAATATTGGTAACGATAGTGTCATTGCGGGCTGCAGGAAATAGCTTTAGGGGCCACATGAGGCCCACAGGCCTCGTGTTTGAGAACCCTGCTGTAGGGGTCCACAGAGCCTCTCCCTGCAGGTGCCTCAATCCAGGTGCAGCCCCAATGCTCCCTGCCCGTGGCCACATCCCAGCAGGGGGATGGGGGCTGCAGCGGCTCCCCAGCAGGGGCAATGGGAGGAGGCCATAGCCACCACGGCTCAGCTCCCCAGCGGCGCAGGCCATGGTGGTGGTGACGCCACTTGCCAGTTGTCCCAGCGGCTCCGCCAGAGTGGTGCGGTCCAGAGTCTGCCTGTGCAGGCCAGATTACATAATCAGTCAGGGGGCCGTGAAGTTGGTTTTGTTTTGTTTTGGTTTTTTTGTTAAAATGGGGTCCCCAGCCTGAAAAAGGGAAGCGCTGGTCTAGGGGGATGTCGGAGGCCTTGACTTGGCAGGAAAGGTGCTCAGGAAGGAGTTTAGCAACTTTAGCTGATATATCTAAACTTATGAAAGCAATTTAAGATGATAAGCTGACAAGGAAAAATAAATTTTTTTGGTCTGTGGTGGTCTCAAGAAAAGACTAGCTGAAGAGCGAGGAGCTGAAAGCTGCCCTTAGCAACAGTATATCCTTCTCAATATAGAGCAGGCTGGATCCTCCTCTATCACCTTGATATGGTGAGATTACTCCAGAAATTGTAGGGGTATGTCTGTCGTTGATCAAGGAGTCTGTGTGTGTGATTGATGTACAACTGATGCATGTCCACCTTTCAGCATGGTCCATTATTATTTATGGATATCTTTGTGGCGTTTTACCAAATGTCAAAAGGATCTAAACTGGAAAGTCTTGGGTTGTTTTTCTGTCAGCTGACCTAGGTGTCAGGATCAAAATATGGTCGTTCGGTGGATCTATGCATCACTGAACGCTAATGGACAAACAGATCCTCCTGTCTAGTTTCAAGCTAATATTATCTTAACTTTCCGAGTTCTATGCCTACATCTTTTAGCTGTTCATATAAGCGGTACAGTTTCACAGGCCTATAAGGTACTTTGCGTTTCCAGCTGTCCATGTAAAAGTTATGCTGACTTATGAACTTATCCTAAGTATAAAAAGCCTCTAACTTTTATAGCAGGATTTCTTAAACCTATAAAGAAGAATACATAAATGGTATATAGATGAATGCATACATGCAAGTCAAGCATAGGTTAAGTCAGGGGCGACAAATATCTCCACTACTTTCCTCCTCTATTAACTGCTCAGATGTAAAATAAACAAGGAGCCCTGTGGTACTTAAAGACTAAGATGTGTGACTCTCCTCTGCTGCCTGCCACCTTGTGGCCATAATACCTGCTGCTACCAGTGCACACTGGGCACAGCTGGAGTTACAGGACAGCTGCCCAGAGTCACTGAGCAACCCCACAGTTTTGGGGCTGATTAGAGCCTTCTCCTTTCAGGCTGTGCAGACAGCAAGAAATAGTAGGATGCATCTGAGCACAGGGGCATGATGGGTTGGGCTGCCTTCTATCATATGGTAAGGTGGGATTCTGGCAGTAGGGATGCATAGAAAGTGGTGATTTTTCATATTTTTTAAATGTAGTTTGACTCAGTTTACCTGTCAACTTAAGTTTGAATTGATACTTGAGGTTTATAGGAAAAGATTTCAGGGTGTGCAAAAGAATAAGGGTGTAATGTAATATTGAAATCTTGCTGGAAGAATATCTTCACCAGTGGGATGAAGGGAAGGGCTCACTGAGTTGGATACTTTGAATGACTTAATGAGGCTGGAAGACTTCTAATAGGGATTTGTGCACAAGCTGAAGTTGTGGCTCTGGACTGGAAACCAAAGGATGTGGGTGACATAAGCCATTTGGCAGATGAATTTGTTGATAGTAGATGCAGGTCCAAGAAAAAAAAAACTAAAGGTGACTGACCCAAGAAGGGAAGCTACCTGGAGTAGGATTCAGGAAAATCCAAACCAGGGGGACAGTGGACACAGGTAGACCCTTACTAGGTCATCCATAAGACCTGAGGTATAATGAATGTGGACACAGAAGGCATAAGAGGGAAAGCTGTCTGAGGGTCATCCATGAATCGTAGAAGATT
Source organism: Podocnemis expansa (assembly GCA_007922195.1). Classification (NCBI taxonomy): domain Eukaryota; kingdom Metazoa; phylum Chordata; order Testudines; family Podocnemididae; genus Podocnemis; species Podocnemis expansa. The sequence continues at coordinate 1,464,246 of ML682284.1, read as the reverse complement.
TGGGTTTGAAGGGACCTCGGGAGGTATCTAGTCTAACCCTCTGCTCAAAGCAGGAGCAACCCCAATTAAACCATCCCAACCTGGCAATGGCAGATCACCCCACAGGGCCTGTGTCCAGGGGCCCAGTACAGTGTGAAAGTCTTCTGCCCTGATAGCACTGGGGGATCAGGGTGGACCAGCCCAGAGGCTGGCTGGTCCGTTCCTGGGAACAGGGGAGCCGACATGAGTGGTCACTCTGCCTCAGGGGCAGGGCCAGCTGGCATGCAGTACAGTTGCTGGTGTGGCCTTTGGGCTGCACCGGAAGCCACAACACATATGCCAGCTGGCTCTGCCACCCACCGGGGACCAGCCAGCCAAGCTGGGGCTGGCCTCTAGCCCCAGGGCCCCCCCAGCACTGGCCCACCTGCTGAGGGCCAGGGCCCTAGGCTGCAGGGCAGGGGGGCTGTGGCTCCATATAGAAGGGGTTGGGACCTAGGCAGGAGGGCACTGGTGGAGGAGGTCCAGTGGTCCTGTAACCCCTAATCCACCTCTGCAGCAAGGGATTTGTCAAGCCACACCTTAAAAATGCCTAAGGATGGAGATTCCATCATAATTCATAGAAACAGGAAGGGACTGTGAGAGGTCATCAAGTCCAGTCCCCTGCACTCATGTCAGGACCAAGTACCCTCTTAAACCATCCCTGACAGGTGTTTGTCTAACCTGCTCTTAAATACTTCCAGTGACGGAGATTCCACAATCTGCCTAGGCAACTTATTCCAGTTGTTAATCACGACAGTTAGGAAGTTTTCCAAATGTTCAGCCTAAACCTCCCTTGCTGTAATTTGTCCTTTGCTTACTGTCCTATTATCTGCAGTTAAGGAGGACAATTTTTCTCCCTCCTTGTGACAACATCTTAGATACTTGAAAACAGTTATCATGTCCCCTCTGTCTCCTCTTTTCTAAAAGACTAAACAAACCTAGCTGTTTTAATCTTCCCTCATAAGTCAAGCATTCCAGATCTCTAATTATTTGTATTGCTGTCCTCTGGATTTTCTCTGGTTTGTTCACGTCTTTCCTGAAATGAAGTGCCCAGAACTGAATACAGTACCCCAGTTGAGGCCTAATCAAGGTGGAGTAAAGCGGAAGAATAACTTCTTGTGCCTTGCTTAACAATACTCCTGTTAATACATCCCAGAATGGAGTTAGCTATTTTTACAACAGCGTTACACTGTGCACTCATATTTAGCTTGTGGCCCACTATGATACCCAGATCACTTTCCACAGTATTCCTCCCTAGGCCAGTCATTGCCCATTTTGTATATATGCAATGGATTGTTCTTTCCTAAGTGGAGCACTTTGCATTTGTCCTTATTGAATTTCATTCTATTTATCTCAGACCATTTCACCAGTTTGTTCAAAGCATTCTGAATTGTGATCCTATCCTTCAAAGCAGTCTCAACCCCTCCCAGTTTGATATCATTGGCAAACTTTATAAGCGTACTCGCTTTGCCATCATCTAAATCAGTGATGAAAATATTGAACAGAACTAGACCCAGAACTGATCCCTGCAGTACCCTGCTTATGTCCTTCCAGCATGACTGTGAACCTTTGATAACAACCCTCTGGGTGTGATTATCCTACCAATTTTTCACCCATCTTATAGTAGTGCCTTCCAGGCTGTACTTCCCAACAAACTTCTTTTGTTTGTTAATGAGAAGGTGATGTGAGATCATATCAAAAGCCTTACTAAAAGCCTTACTAAAGTCTAGATCAGACATGGCCAAACTGCAGCTCATGAGCCGCATGCGGCTCTTTAAAGAAAAATTGCGCTCCTGGGAGAGCGCAGCAGGGAAGGGCGGCATGGTGGAAGACAGAGGTGAGAAATTTACAGTGGTTGGGGACAGCAGAGAGGCGGCGGCATGGTGAGAGCCGGCAGCGGAGAAGCAGCCTTGTGAGAGCTGCAGGAAAAAGCAGCGTGGTCAAAGCCGGGGGAGGGGCAGCCTTGTGAGCCCCCCCAGGGAAAGGCAACCTCCTCAATTAGCTGCTAGGCAAGCGCTCAAATTCAGTAACTGCCAGATTCTACAGTTTACCCACACAATATTAATTCTACCCTCCTTGTCTGTGTGCATTATGATACAGTCTTTAATTACATTTCTTTTTTGATATTGTTTTCTGGGTAAATATTTTTAAAACTGGCAACATAAATTGATCAAGAACAAGTCTGCGATGAACTACAGATAAGTGATGATAATCTAGCAATTTAAACCTGAAAAGCAACTGTAAATTAATTTTCTTTTTTTTTAAAATCACCTGGCATTTTCAGATATTGTAATATAATGCAAAATTATTTCTCCTGTATTTCTATTTTGAGAATTAAATAAGAATCATCAGAAATGACTGAAAATTGACACAAGTGTTACATTCAAAACCACTGACTACTGTCAAAAGGTTATTGGGGAAAAAAAACCTTTATTAATTTAAAGAATGTTCCAAGTACTTATTATGGATCATGGTTCATTTTCAGCATGCAAAATGATTTAGACTTAGGATAGACCACCACTACTGAAAACTGGCTTTAGAGAAAAAATTCCTTAAGTCCATTGAACAAGCATGCCTGAGACATCAGTATGTCATCTGTTTGCAGAAGGAACTGCTAGTACATTTATTTTATAAGAAAATTTTAAATAATATAACTAAATCAATTACCAAGATAATTTACATTCACTGCAAAGTTCAATAGCAGCACTATACTTCTACTGATTAAATAGTATTCAACATGTATTAATTCTTATTTGTTGTATAGTCAAAATCTATTTATATTTCAGTGCAGTCTTCATGAATAACTCTATGGTTATCTGAGCCCATTAGACAAGAGTAATTGTTGTGAAGGGCTGAGGATGGAAAATTGTGTTTGTAAACTTTCTGAAGAAAAATCTCTCACCAATAAAGATTTTACTTTGTATCATAAAAACCAAATAATGATATTTAGAATTTATACAGGGCCTGACCCCAAACTGAATAAACTCAATGGGATTTTTTCCATATTATCTTCTGTGCATGGACTCCAAAGCACTAACTGAAACAGGCTCTGATCTTGCACTTTGTCCCCCTAAATTCTCATAGATCTGTTGTGATTCTGAACAGTTGAAAAGGTGTCCCTATATGCTTCTCTTCACAGGATTAAGATGAGAGCAGTGTTTTCCCTTACTGTTACTCTCATTTTAAAATTAATTGTCTGACTGAGTCCTCAGACCTTTTGTCTTCAATGTTCATGAGTATTTTAGTGAACAAGTTTACTGGCAGAAATATTGGCAGGGATGTGGGGACATGGTAAGTGCCGGGATGGGGTGCGAGGCAGAAGTGTGGCATGGTTGGGGAGAGCAGAGAAGCAGCAGCATGGTAAGGGACGGCAGGGAAGCGGCAACAGGGGCTGGGAAGAGAGACATGGCATGGTCAGAAGAGCCATAGCATGTTTAGATTTTTCTCAGAGGCCCTAATACAGCTAATTCGTTGTTAAAATAAAATCATGTTTTACAGGGCCTAAACATAATGTGGAATACTAAGAAATGAAAATACAAAGGAGAAAAGTATAAAACTGAATGCAGATTACTTTCAATTTTTGGCACAACTTACTGCTGTGAAGCATCATATTCCACAATGAAATTCAAAACATTGTGCAATACTTAGAGGTCAGCATCTGAGTTTTTACCTACTGCATTGACAAGTTACTGCCCAGACTTAAAAAAAAAAAAAAAAATAAAACTTGCCACAAGCCTGTAGTGTTCTACATCTAGCGACAACTGAATTTTTACTGTATAGGCGTAGTTTCACGGTAATCTTAAATAATTATTAGAATCCGATAGTAGTAGTATCAATATTTGCCCTATTTTTATGATAAAATTAAAGCGTGCAATGAATTTTAAGCTTAGTACTTTTGGAGTAGGTAAAAATATGTGGTTATATGCCTCAGTGTGGCTCCTGAAGGTTTAATAATCGACTTGTGCAGCTCTTGAGTTCCGTAAGTTTCGCCACCCCTGGTCTAGATACACCACATCTACCACCTCCCCTCTATTCGCAAGGCTTAGTACCCCATCATAGAAAGCTATCAAGTTGGTTTGACATGATTTGTTCTTGAGAAATCCATTCTGACTATCACTTAGCACCTTATTCTCTTCTAGATACTTGCTAATGGATCCCTTAATTATTTGTTCCATTATTTTTACTGGTACAGAGGTTAAGCTGCCTGGTCTATAACTCGCTGGGTTGTCCTTATTTCCCTTTTTATAGATGGACACTATGTTTGCCCTTTTCAAGTCCTCTGGGACATCTCCAATCTTCCATGCCTTTTCAAAGATAGCTTCTCAGTCAGCTCCTTAAGTGTTGTAGGGTGTATATCATTAGGCCCTGATGACTTGAAGACATCTAACTTGACTAAGTAATTTTTAACTTGTTCTTTCCCTATTTTAGTTTCTGATCCTATCCCATTTTTACTGCCCTCCCCTACATCAGGCATCTAGGCACCACCAATCTTCTCGGTGAAGACTGAAATGAAGAAATCATTCAGTTCCTCTGCCATTCCACATTTTCTGTTTATTGTTTTTCCCTCTTTGTTGAGTAATTGCCTACTTTGCCCTTGGTCTTCCTCTTGTTTCTAATGTAATTTTGAAAAATGTTTTTTTTTTTTTTGGTTACCCTTTATGCCTTCTGCCAGTTTGATTTTGGTTTGTGCCTTGGCTTTTCTGATTATTCCCCTATATAACTGTGTTATGTTTATAGTCATCCTTTTATGATTTATCCAAGTTTCCACTTTTTGTAGCATTCTCTCTTCAATTTTAGATGATTAAAAATCTTCTGGTTAACGCAGGATGGTCGCTTGTCATAGTTCCTATCCTCCTTTGAGTGATTGCTCATGTGCATTTGACTTTAGGTGCATGTGCCGTGTGCATGAGCCACTAGAAACTTTTCCCCAGAGTCACCCAGGGTTGGCTACGGGCCCCCTGAATTCACACCACTGAAACACACTATAAAGGGTTCCTGCAGACCAACCTCCCCAGTTCCTTCTTTCCACTTGTGATGGCCATTGGAACTGCTCTCTTTGCTCAGCAGGAGTCCCCCCTTTTGCAGTATTTTGTTAGCTAGCTGGTAGCTCTTTGTTATTTAGAGTAGTGTTAAGTATCTGTTAGTCCCCCATTAGCAGGTAATTTGCCTAGCCAAGGGTTGTGGCATACCAGGTTTTAAGTCTTGCGCCTCTATGCCACTGGATGACCCACATTCTGATTGTTTAAAGTGTTTGGGCGAGTCTCAACTTTGAGACTGCTGTAAAATCTGCAAGAGTTTTTGCCCAAAGATGCAAAAAGAAAGAAGCCAGCGTTTGAAGCCTTTCGTGATTGAGGAAGCTCGCCGTCCCTTCACAGCACTGGAGACCCTTGGCATTGCATTAGTGTGCACTGCTCCATTGACCACGTGAGTTCAGACTGCAAAGGACTCTGCTAAAGAACTGTGGCACCACCAATTGCCTCAGAAGCAGAAGGCTGGAAGGAAGAGCCACCAGTGGCACTGCTTCCACTTCCCGGTGACACAAAAGAGGAGGAAGCCAGAAAGGGGTCGTTCCCATTTCAGGCACCTGGAAGTGGGTCCTAGAGTTGGACCTGTGCCAGGCCACTTGAGCCTGGGCCCTACAGGCAAGGTACCGATTTGGGTGCTGGCGAGTCTGGCACCGGTATCATCGCCTACACAGGACATTCTGGAGGAGAATTTACAGCTCCCCTCTGCTCCCGAAATCTGTGAGGCAGTGAAGGAGCTGATTGAAGACACCGCTCCTCCTGCCCACTCTAACCAAGGACAGGTCCAGACGGCACTGGAAAAGGTCCCGGTATGGTCCAGGGCAAACCTGTGATGGCTAAGCCCAGATCTCCTCAGTGCTGATCATCGGTGTGTCATTCTAGGTCTCTGGTGCGCAGGTCTATGTCAAGATCATCCTGGCACTGTTCACCGGTGCTGTTGGCAATGGTACCCCCACAGTCCCCTTGAAGTAGCCACTCCCTCTCAGTCTTTATTGCATCCATGAGGTCAAGAATAGAGTAGTGGCTAGCACCTCTGCTTAACATGCGGAAAGTCCTGGGTTCAATTCCCAGGGGGTTGGACTCGATGATCTCATGAGGTCCCTTCCAGCCCTTTGATTGATTGATTGATTGATAGTCACATGCATACAAGACTGAAAGAGGCTATTCCATCTATTTGGTGGCAACCTCAGTGGCAAGACCCTCCTCAATGGCATTTCTGGATGCCATGGGCATACCACCAGGCACAGGGGCTACTCTTAGGACAATCTTACTCCCTAACTTCTGGGTCTAGAACTCGCCTTTCTCACTCAACGGGTGCTCCTCCAGAAATCAATGATAGCTCAGACATGAATTCCACAGCAGGTAGCACTTGTGACCGTGGCACCACTAGAGATGCTTCATCGCCATGTGACACTGCTGGTGCCAAGAGTCAAGAGTTACCAGCTCCACACCAGGTATCTTCTTCATCTTTAACAGGTGAAGCTGTGGCTGGAGCAACACCTGCTGCCCTACTGGATGACTTTAAGTCGGATCAGGAGCTTCTTTGCAGGGTAGCATGTAACATGAGCCTGCAAGCAGAGGAGGTTGTGCAGAATGCCAACTTTATGGTCAACATCATGACCCCAGAAGGGCCCACAGGAGTAGCATTGCCTCTCATCGGGATGATTAGTAACAACACCTAGGCCCTATGGCAAACCCCAGCCTCAATCCCACCACCAGCTAAAAGATCAGAGAGAAAATACTTCTTCCCTCCAAGGGGTTTGAACACTTCTATATCCATCCCACCCTGGGCTCCTTGGTAGTATCAGCAGCCAGTGAAAAGGAGAGACAGGGCCATTGAGGTCTGACCCTGAAGTCTAAGGAGTCTAAGCATTTAGATCTTTTCGGCAGAAACATGTAAGCTACAGGGGACTTGCAACTTAGTATTGCAGAGCAACAGGTGATCCTGAGCAGGTACTCCTTTAACTCCTGGTTGGTCTTAGAGAAGGTGCAAGACAACCTGCTGCAAGATGCCAAATCCGAGCTCTCTGCTGTGATCAAAGAGGGCAAGGTAATAGTTGTTCTGCAGAGGGTCCTCGAAGCCCTCAGCTGCTGGACCAATCCCACTGGGGCCTGTGTGGGTGTCCTATTTCAGGTGCCTCAACCCACTGCGGTTCTAACCACAGATGCCTTGAACTTGGGTTGGTGCACCCACTTGAAGAACCTGAGCACTCAAGGCTGGTGGGATCAGTCAGCTCTCCTGTCCCATATCAATGTCCAAGAACTCGGGGCAGTGCGTCTTGCCTGTCTGTTTTTCCTCGACCATCTGAAGGGCAGAGTAGTCCTGGTGCGTACAGACAACATGGGAACGATGTTTTATATAAACAAACAGGGTGGAACTCACTCCTCTCACCTGTGCAGGGAATCCCTTGATCTCTAGGACTTTTTATCACCCAGTCGATGCATCTGGTGGCATTGTATGTTCCGGGTCACCAAATGCCACAGTGGATGCTCTCAGTGGGTCAGTCCTGACACATGACTGTTCGATCAGGTCAGACATTCTTTGGGACATCTTCCAGAAGTGGGGTGTTCCCCAGGTGAACCTGTTTGCCTCAGCAACAATCAAAAAGTGTGAAATATTTTGCTTGTCCTGGGGTCAAAGCCCAGGCTCAATTGTGGATGCATTTCTGATTCCATGGAAGCACCAGCTATTTTCCGCCTTTCCACCAACACCACTCATTCACAAGGTTACAGTGAAAGTTCTTAAGAACAGAATGGCTGTGATCTTCATTGTACCAGCATGGGACAGAAAACTTTGGTTCACAATTCTACTCAAACTCTCAATCGATGTGCCAATTCTTCTTCCTTTTGTCCCGGATCTCCACAGGTAAGTGAGAATGTGGGTGATCTGGGGGAAGGGATGGAACTTGGGGGGTGCTGGGACTGTAGCACCAGGAGTAAAAGAGAAGGTAGTTGGAACATGGGGGGGGGAATCAAATAAATGTCTTAAGGACTCTACTGAAGCCCCAGTACACGAGGAGAGTTGGGGAGGAGAACTCCTAGAAAAGATGCAAGGAGGTTTATGTAACAGAATTGGAAATCAACATGACAAAATAGGGCAATCGGCCGGGTATCTTAGGTGCCTGTACACTAATGCGAGGAGCCTGGGAAATAAGCAAGAAGAATGGGTAATACTAGTGCAGACAGGGAACTATGATATCATAGGAATAACAGAGACGTGGTGGGATAGTCTGCACGACTGGAGTTCTGCCATGGATGGTTATAAACTGGTCAGGAAGGACAGGCAGGGAAGAAGAGGGGGAGGAGTAGCGTTATATGTAAAAGAGCTCTATGACTGCTCAGAGCTCCATTATGGAAGTGGAAGCGTGCCAATAGAAAGTCTGTGGGTTACATTGAGAGGGGAAAGCAACAAGGGGGATGTTGTGGTGGGTGTCTGCTATAGACCACCAGACCAGAAGCAGGAGGTGGATGAGGTGGTCTATGGACAACTAGCGGAAGCTTCTAGATCACAGGCCCTGGTGCTGATGTGGGACTTAAATTACCCTGACATCTGCTGGGAGGCCAATATAGCAGAGCACGGGCAATCCAGGAGATTTTTAGAGAGTGTTGGGGACAACTTTCTAGTACAAATGCTAGAGGAACCAACTAGGGACCTTGCACCGCTCGACCTGCTGCTCACAAACAGGGGAGAATTGATCAGGGACGTAGAGGTAAATGGCAAGCTAGGCAGTGGTGACCATGACATGGTTGTGTTCAGGATGCTGATTAAAGGAAGGAAGGAAAGAAGCAAAACAAAAACCCTGGACTTCAAAAAAGCAGATTTTGGCTCCCTCAGGGAACTGATGGGCAGGATCCCTTGGGAAGCTAATCTGAAGGGGAAAAGAGTCCAAGAGAGTTGGCTATATTTAAAAAAAATAACCCTGCTAAGGGCACAGGAAGTTGCCATTCCAATTAGGAGAAAGAACAAGATATTGCTAGGGACTGCAGGGGTAAAATCAGAAAGGCCAAAGGACAATTGGAGTTGCGGCTAGCGAGGGATGTAAAAGATAAGAAGGGGTTCTACAAGTATGTTAGTAACAAAAAGAGGATCAGGGATGGTGTAGGCCCCTTGCTGAATAGGGCAAGCATCCTTGTGACAGAGGATGAGGAAAAAGCTGAAGTGCTCAATGCATTTTTTGCTTCAGTTTTCACAGGCAGGGTCAGCTCCCAGCCCACTACCATGGGTGTGGCAGATGGGAGAGAAGGAGACAGGCCCTTGGTGACAGAAGGTCAGGTTAGGGACTGCTTAAAGAAGCTGGATGTGCACAAGTCCATGGGGCCGGACGAACTGCATCCAAGGGTGCTAAGGGAATTGGCCGACGAAATAGCAGCACCGCTGGCCATTATCTTTCAAAACTCATGGAGAACAGGGGAGGTGCCAGAGGATTGGAAAAAAGCAAATGTAGTGCCTATTTTCAAGAAAGGGAAAAAGGAGGATCCAGGGAATTACAGACCAGTCAGCCTCACCTCAATCCCTGGAAAAATTATGGAGCAGATTCTCAAAGAATCCATCCTCAAACACTTAGAGGAAAATAAAGTGATCAGGAACAGTCAGCGTGGATTTACCAAGGGTAAATCGTGCCTGACCAATCTCATTTCCTTCTATGATCAGATGACTGGTTTTCTGGATGCAGGAAGAACCGTTGATGTGATGTACCTTGATTTTAGCAAGGCTTTTGATACAGTTTCCCACAGCATTCTCACTGGCAAATTAAGGAAGTATGGGTTGGATAGGTGGACTATAAGGTGGATAGAGAACTGGCTAGATCAACGGTTTCAGCGTGTAGGAATCAATGGTTCCATGTCTAGCTGGCAGCCAGTCACGAGTGGTGTGCCCCAGGGATTGGTCCTGGGGCTGGTTCTGTTCAACATTTTCATCAATGATCTGGATGATGGAATAGACTGCGTTCTCAGTAAGTTTGCGGATGACACCAAGCTGGGGGGAACAGTAGACACGTTGGAGGGCAAGGACAGGATTCAGGGAGACCTAGACAAATTGGAACAGTGGGCCAATAGAAATCTTATGAGATTCAATAAGGATAAGTGTAAAATCCTGCATTTGGGACAAAGAAACCCCATGCACTGCTACAGGCTGGGAAACATTCAGCTAAGTAGCAGCAGTGTAGAAAAGGACCTGGGGGTCTTGGTGGATGGGAAGCTGGATATGAGTCAGCAGTGTGCTCTTGCTGCCAAAAAGGCCAATGGCATACTGGGCTGCATCAGAAGAAGTATTACCAGCAGATCAAGGGATGTGATCATTCCCCTCTATTCTGCATTGGTGAGGCCACATCTAGAATACTGTGTTTAGTTTTGGGCTCCCCACTACAAAAAGGACAGGGACATGCTAGAGAGAGTTCAGAGGAGGGCAACCAAAATGATTAAAGGGCTGGAGCACGAGCCCTATGAGGAAAGACTGAAAGCTTTAGGCTTATTTAGTCTGCAGAAGAGACGATTGAGGGGGGATTTGATAGCAACCTTCACCTACTTGAAGGGATGCTCTAAGGAAGATGGAGCTCGACTGTTCTCAGTAGTAATGGAGGACAGAACGAGGAGCAATGGTCTCAAGTTGCGGTTAGGGAGGTCTAGGCTGGATATTAGCAAAAACTTTTTTACTAGGAGAGTGTTGAAGTCTTGGAATGAGCTGCCGAGGGAGGTGGTGGAGTCTCCATCTTTGGAGGTGTTTAAGGCCCGGCTTGACAAAACCCTGACTGGGATGGTTTAAGTGGGAGTGGTCCTGCCTCTGGCGGGGGTTGGACTAGATGACCTATGAGGTCCCTTCCAACCCTAGGAGTCTACGATTCTATGATACTCAAAACAAGGGCTCCTTGAGACACCTCAACCTCCAGGCGCTGTATCTCATGGCTTGGAGCCTCCATGGCTGAATTCCTCAGAACTCCAGTGCTCCCAGCAGGTTAGAGATATTTTACTCTATAGTAGGAAACTGTCTGCAAGATCGAACTATCAAGCCAAATGGAAATGCTTTTTATTATGGATGGGTGTGAAGGGGACAGCACCCCCCCACACAGGTGCCAATTCCTCTGGTGCTGGATTATTTTCTCAGTCTCAAGCATCGAGGGCTGGCTAGTTCCTCAGTGAAGGTTTACGTAGCAGTGATATTGGGCTTTCATTCCATAGAGGGTGGCAACTCTCTCTTCTCCAATCTGCTAGCGAAAAGATTTCTCAAAGGTCTGGAAAGAGCCTTCCCATTCACTCGCTCTCCGGTTGCACAATGGGACTTAAACCTGGTGCTCTCCAGGCTCATGGAAACCCCCCTTTGAGCCTTTATCCTCATGCCCCCTTCTTTATTTAGCTTGAAAGGTGGCATTCTTAATAGCTATCACCTTGACCAAAAGAGTATCGGTGTTCAAGGTCTTGATGGTGGATCCTCCATATTCAGTTTTCTTCAAGGACAAGGTCCACTTACATCCCCACCTAGCCTTTCTCCCTAAGGTAGTCTTGGCTTTCCATATGAACCAGGACATCCACCTGCCAATCCTGTGTCCAAAACCTTACACCATGGACAGGCAGTGTAAATTGCATATGCTAGATGTGTGCTGGGCCCTGGATTTTTATCTTGAACAAACCATACCCTTTTGGAAATCAGCCCTACTGTTTGTTGTGATAGCTGAGAGATCAGAAGGGCACCTGATGTTCACTCAACATATCTCCTCCTGGATCAGAGACTGTATTAAGGAGTCTTACTTCCTATCCAAGGGTCCAGAGCTGGATATTACAACTCATTCGACCTGAGCTCAAGCATCTACAGCTGTCTTCTTAGCATTTGTCCCTATCCAAGACATTTGCAAGGCTGAGACATGGTCATCTATACATACCTTCACATCACATTATTCTCTAGTGCAGTGGTTCCCAAAATTTTCTATGCCGTGGCACACCTTGCTACCTTTAATCAATTTGAATGTAATCTGCTCAAGCTTGTGACACTGAAGAGGGGATGGTCAGATAGTACCCAAGATTCCTCAGGCAGAGGGTCCAGCCCCAGGTAGGAACCCATGTCCCCATCCTATCTCATTTTCCCTGGGTTTTGGCATCCCTACTTAGCAAGTGAGGTCCATTTTAGAGTGCCCCTCCTTCCCCTGACCCAGGCAGCCTAAATCCAGTAATGCTGTCCTTCTCTCATACAATAAGGACAGGAACATTTCATTATGTCTCAAATACTCAAGTGGTTTATAACCCAAAATCAATCACTTTGGCAAAACAGCTCCGTCTACTGCACATCTAGGCTTACTAGGTATGTCTGCACCATTGTGGTCTGCTCAAAGTCTTTTGCCCCAGCTCAAAAGTGGCTCTTAGAGGAGAGCACATTCTTTCAGACACTGCTTACACATCGATTTCCCCAGTACAGTTGGGGACCACCATGCATGCAAAATCAACCAATAATCTCTTGAGCATTTTTCAGCTTGTGAGATCCAACATGCACCTTCTTAATGGCATATCAGACCAGTTGGTTGGCTGCAGTCATTCTGGTGTGACCAGCTTCCAGATGGGAGTGGCAACCCATATTTCCATCGGTTATACAGCTCTGAGACCAGTTCTGCGCAGATCTCAAAAAGAGTAGCCTACCCTGCTTCCACTGCTTGTTATCCCTATGTCTGTAGAATGATTCTTGCCCACCCACCCAGGCCATGTTCCTGAGCCCAGAGATGGCCCTGAATGCTGCATAGGTTGTTCAGGAACTTATCCTCTTGTTTCAGTGGCTTGTTGTCTGCCCGTTTTCTGATGCCATGTATTCACACAATGCGAACTAAAACGGAGCAGGATTTTTGAGTGCAAGCTATTAGCATGACTTGTGCATTAAGAGTTATCTGACACGCATCAAATAATTCAGATTAAATCCTCTGGGTAGTCATACCTGAGATGGATTGCCAGAATCTCTAGAAAGCAAGCCATAAAGTTCCACAGAAAACTGTATCCCTCAAACAGGGTATTGCAGCAACAAATGCCACCTTAGTTAGGAAAGACATGTTACTGCTGATACTTCCAGTTGCATTGCTCCCTGAAGATGTAGAAGTCTCTACAAAGAGCATGAACTTAGTTGGAATTGCTGTTGAGAGGACATGGTGAGAACCAGCGCCTCTCAAGCCAAAAAGTCCAGTCTGAGTTGTGGGGCACCAGGTTTCAGCCTTGTACTAAGCTATGCCTCAGGGCTGGGTTGTTGTAGGGGTAGTTCCAGCAAGTCTCTTCAAAGCTGAGGTATAGCACACCCCAGTAAATCCACAATGGGGTGTCTTGGAGCTGCACTCATGAAGCAATTCCCTTCCTGAACTAGGCGCCTTGTCCCTTGGATCCTAGCTAGGGCTGGCAGCATGATGAGCTGAGGGGTTGGCTCTTGCTCTTGTTCTTACATCTCTCTGTTCCTTCTCCCCACAGGTCTGGAAAGGCTGCCTGCAACGCAGATGCACCAAGCTGGAGAGAGAGAGGGAGATGGCCTTTATTGGGATGGTGAGTCCCTCCCTACCCTTCAATGTATGCCTCATGTGCACCCCAATCTTGACATCGGGCCCTGGCCCTACTGCCCATGTGTCCCCTGCCCTTCTTCACATGCCCCCAAGTACTTGCCCAGATGCCTTGACCCATGCCCCTGCCTGCATTGTCCATGAGTTTCACCATCCTGCCCACCCCAAATCCACCCTCAATATGTGCTCTCCTCCGCCTGGCCACATTGCTCATGAGCCCTCTCTCCCCAGAATTCCCAGGCTCAATAGAAGCCCTCGGTCCTCACATTCATTAGGTTATCTATTTATTGTACCCCAAACAATACATATTACTCAGGCCCAGAGTGCAGCTGACTCTAGAAGGGAATAAATTTGGTTCTAGGAAAGTCCCCGAAGTCGATGCCATGTCTCTGGGTATGTTGAAGAGTGGGGGACATACACAGTGCTGTAGCAACTGCTCCTGGTTTATAGATTTCAAGGCCATTGTGGGACCATTGTGATCTAGTCTGACCTGTATCATGCAGGGTAGAGAACTGCTCCCAAGTCATTCCTTGAGCAGAGCTTTTAGTAAACATCCAGTCATCATGACTTAAAAATTGTCAGTGATGGGGAAGTCCTCATGACCCTTGGGAAATCGATCCAGTCTGACTTTCCTCACTGTCAAACATTGGTGCTTTGTTTCCAGGCCGACTTGGTCTAATTTCATCTTCGAGGCTTTGAGGTCTCACTTTCACACTCGTTCTCTGTATCTCTGCAAGAATGCTGAGAGATGAGGGTTGGGTGAGTCCATGGTCACTGTGGATGTGTGCATGTGTGTGTGTTGGAGGGAGTCCTGCCTGGTCTCATGCTCACTTTCTGGGTACGTCGCTGATGGGGGTAGGTCAGGGATGCCTGGAGTATGGTCCCACCCTGTGTCCATGGGTCCCATGTAGGCAGGGCTGTCAGGGCTAATACTCTAGTGCATCATTAGAAACTGTTCCACGTGGTGCAGGCAGGAGCAGAGAAATGAGCTGCTGATGGATGGCTCCAGCGCAGAGAGAGCCATTAGGGTGAAATATGAACCCCGTAATGAAGTGTAGCTGCAGCTCGACTGCCTGAGGTGAGAGATGGAGTGACTCCCATGGACTCCGATTGCTCAGCTGCCAGGGTCAGGGGTGGCATGATTGGTGTGCTGACCTACAACTCTCACTCTATGGCCTTGCCAGTCCTGCTTGGGGCAGGCTGCTGCCCCCAGACACTAGAGACCCGTGAGCCCTATAACCTACTGGATCATGAGATGTCTGCAAAGTTAGCAGCTCCGTTCAGACAAGCCAGTGGCATCCCAGGCCAAACAGACGCTGACCCTAATGTCTGCAAGGAGCTGGGAACCCTCTGGCCCCACCCCATCATGTTGGCACTGGAAAGGGTTGCCTAGGAATGTGGTAGAAACTTTTAAGGCCCCCTTGGATAAAACAATGACTGGGATGATTAATTGGGAGTGGTCCTGCTTTTAGCAGGAGATTGGGCTAGATGACCTCATGAGGTCCCTTCTAACCCTATTATTCTATGGTTCTACGGACCCGACATTCTGAGAGGAGTTGTGGGATCTCTTCTACCCTCCTGCGTCCCCCCACAGTGCATCTCTGTCAGGACTGGGGCACACACTAGTGCTGAGAGGTTGTGGTATCTCTTGTTCCCTCCCCCCAGGGCATCCCTGTCAGGACTGGGATGGACCCCAGTGTCTGAGGGGTGGTAGGATTTCTTTTCCCCTTCCACATAGCAGTGAGATGCACCCTAGTGTCTAACCCGTAGTCTATACTTAGGGCAAATTCAATGGCAGTCCTGGAAGGGCAAACTGATGGTGGCAAAATTGCCACCATCAGTGTAGTCACAGCCTAAGTGGACATGGGAAACCTGTTTGTTTGCCCCATCCAGGCTATCAATGCTAGGCTAGAACTGAGTGTTTGAGGCGATATGGACTCCATGGAGCCCTTCTTAGCCTTTGTGCTACCCTGGGCAGGCAAGCCTGTGAATAATGCATAGCCTCTTTGCCCCTATGCCTCCCCTCTCTGAACGGGAAGGTACCTTTCTGCCACCTGTATACCATCTATACCAGGGGTCTCAAACTCAAATCACCACAAGGGCCACAAGAGGACAAATATATTAGCCCAAGTGCCGCACCACTGAAACCTTTTCATACAACGATACTGCAAATATCAATAGTGATAGTGTCATTGCAGGCCGCAGGAAATAACTTTAGGAGCTGCATGCAGCCTATTGGGTGTGCATTTTGAGTGCGTTTTGATCTATACTCTGTGTTGTCGGGGGGGTTGAATCAGTTCCTATGTAAAGAAAATCCCAGGTAAGGAAGAGCAGCACCATGGATGCCCAGGGATATCTCTGAAGAACAGAAGGCCTACAGCACTGCGCACTTCCACCATGCCTCTGCTTCGCATGCCCCCTTCATTGGGGCCTGCAGAGTGAGGAGGCAATAAAACCACTCTTGCTCTGACCCTGGGGAAATTCTCATCTGACCAGACTACACTGCCAAGGTGGTATACAGCGGTCAGAGAAGGGGCCTGGGTCTGTCCCGGTGACTTCAGTTTCACTATTCCTGCTTGACATGAGTGTAAATCAAAAGAGAATCCGGCCCAATATCCTTCTTTAACAATTTACTTTTAAATATAGTGGTTTCCTGAATCCACTGATCCTCTGTTTGGCCCCCTGCACAGCACCGGCCGAAGCATTTCACACATTACTTCCTGCCGTGAAGGGTGTTACTCACCAAAGGCACTTTTGTAGGTGTCTAAAGGAAGCTTGTTCCACTTCATGCAAAATAAGAAGCATCTGAAGCCACATGGCAAAGATGATTTCTCCATACCTTAGTGATGAACCAACAAATATTTATTGGGGCATTTTTGTGGTGCTGCAGGCATTATTTTCACTGGTGATGGAAGGATGGAAACTGAGACAAGCCTTGAGTTTACATAATGCTATGACAGCATCAGACCTTGCTCCGGCAAGCAACCTGCCCCAGTGCAGGAAGGGAGATCCTATCCGGGGGCTATAGGTCCAGGGGCTATAGCAATCCATGATACATTGAGGAGCTTGGGATCAGCATTTGTCTAGTTTTCCCTGCCAATGGTGTATCATTGCATTGAGTTAATTGAGCTCTCCTCAGAACAATCAGAGTACCCTCTGCTCCCCCTTCTCAACCCCACATTCAGCATGGTGCACTGCTGCCTTGGTGCTCCCTCCCAACCGCCTTTTCCTTGCTGAGCTGTGTGTGGCACGTCAGATTCAGCCCTGGGGAAGGGGGCAATGGTGACCCCCTCCCCCTAAGTTGACATTCTACTGGATCTAGGGTCAGCATGGCCCTGATGTCAGTCAAAACTTCTCCAAGCTGTTTTCCCACCATGTCCAGGATGGCCATAGTGCACAGTGCTGGGGAAGGGCTCCCTGTGGGAGTGGCCATACTGACTCTAATCAGTCATCTGTCTAGCCCAAGAGCCTATCTTCCAGTGGCCAGTGCCGGATGCTTCAGAGGGAATGAATGGAAAGGGCAAGTATCAAGAGATTGATCTACCCCATCATCCAGTCACAGCAACTGACAGTCAACGGCGTAGGGAGACCCGGACCATAGGATTGCATCCCTGACCATCTTGGCTAATAGCTATTCATGCTGTGAGTTTATTTAAGTCTTTTTTGACTTCAGTTATATCTTTGGCCTTCACAACATCCCCTGGCAAACAAGTTAAATAGATTGTGATGTGAAGAAGTACTGCCTACTAATTTCATTGAGTGACCCTTGGTTCGTCCGTTTTATGAAGGGGTTAACCCTTATTCACATATTCTAAACCACTTATTATTTTATAGACATCTATCATATCCCTCCTAAGTCATCAGTTGTCTAACAGTCCCAGCCAGTCTTTTTATTCTCTCCTGTCTTTAAGATTTTCTTCACATGGAAGCTGTTCCATACTTCTAATCATTTTTGTTGCCCTTCTCCATACCTTTTCCAATTCTGATACATCTTTTTTGAGATGTGGCAATGAGACCTGCACACAGTATTTGCAGTGGGGGTGGGAGGGTACCATGGATTTATATAGTGGTGTTATTGTCATTTTAATCTTATTATCTATTCATTTCCTAATGGATTCTAACATTTTGTTAGCTTTGTTGACTGTCGCTGCACATTGAGTGGTTGTTTTCAAGGAACTATCCACAATGATGCCAAGATCTTTCTTGAGTAGCAACAGCTAATTTAGACCCCATCATTTAGCATATATTTTTGGGACTATGCTTTCCAGTGGGCATTACTTTGCATTGATCAATATTGAATTTCATGTGCCATTTTGTTGCCCAGTCACCTAGTTTTCTGAGATTCCTTTGTAAGTCTTCATAGTCTGTTTTGGTCTTACCTATTTGGAGTAATTTTGTCACCTCTCTGTTCATCCCCTGTTCTAGGTCAATTATGAATATGTTGAACTGCACTGCTCCCAATACAAACCCCTGGGGAGGCCATTATTTGCTTCTTTCTGTTCTGAAAAGTTAGCATCTATCCCTACCATTCGTGTGCTATCTTATAGTCAGTTACAGAGCTGAGTTGTTGAGAAAAACAAGCAAGGAGTCCTGTGGCACTTCTAAAGACTAATACATTTGGAACTGAGCTATGAGAGGATCTATTACTGCTTACTATGCTTTAGAGCCTTTGCTGAGGGAACTTGTCAAAGGCTTTCTGAAAGTCAAAGTGCACTAGATCCACTGGATCAGCAGTTTCTATAAGTATGTTGATCCTTCTCAGAGAATTCTAATAGATTGGCGAGACGTGATTTCCCTTTACAGAAGCTGTGTCGATTCTTCTCCGACAAGTTGTGTTCATCTACAAGGATAGATTTAACCCATGGGCCTACAAGGCCTGGGCCCGAGGGGGGCCCTCTGCCAAGCAGTACTGGCCCAGGGCAGCTCTGCTCCTCTCCAGAGGCTGAGCTCTGCATTACTCTCCCACCCCATGGCTGGGCCAGCCAGCCTGCACCTGGGGGCAGGGATGGCTGCACGGCACAGCCTTTGGCATGGCCAGGCTGCATCAGAAGCTGCCTCGCGTGCACGGAGTGCTCTGGGGGGCTGATCAGCCCAGCTGGCACTGGCCTCACCTCAGCAACCCCCCCTCCTGCCCCACTCCAGCACCGACCCTCCCGCGGAGGGCAGGGCTGTAGAGTGGAGGGGACTGTGGCCCCAGGTGAGTGTGAGTGGGGCCCCAAGCGGGGCCCAACAGTGCGGGAGGCCCAAGGGCCCGGAGGCGCCTAATCTGCCACTGTTGATCTATGTGACTGATAACTTTGCTCTTTATTATTCTGTCAGTCAGTTTGCTTGGAACTGAAATTAATCTTACCAGCCTGTAAGTGCCAGGATCACCTCTGAAGTCTTTTAAAAAACTCAGTGTTGCATTAGCTGTTCTCCAGTCATCTGGTAAAGCAGCTGATTTAAGCGATAGTTTACATACTGGAGTAAGCTCTAGTCTATACTAAAGGCCTTTTTGGCGGCAGTCGACTGCCAGTTATGCAAGGAATGTAAAATTCCTAGCGTAACTGGAGGCGACTTTGTAAGCCATCAGTACACATCTGGGAAAAGCTGACCGCAAATCCCTTGCAGTCGGATTTCCCCTATGCTCCCTGACCCCCAGGACTTCTGGGCCCAACTTCTGGGAGCGGCGCAGTGAGTTCAGACTCACTGTGAACCGCTCCCGGAACGCTGATCTGACAGCAGTGAGTTTGCTGCCATCAGTCTAGACATACTCTTAGTGTGGTATGCCAGGTGAGAGGTATTCTTATCAGTCAATTTCCAAAGGGATAGCCGTGTTAGTCTAGTCCAGCAAAACAACGAGGAGTCGTGTGGCACTTAAAGACTAACAGATTCATTTTTCACAAGAGCTTTCATGGGAGAAAATCCCACTTCGTCAGATGCTTTGAAGATGGGTGAACTTCTCTGAAGCATCTGACAAAGTGGGATTTTTCTCCCATGAAAGCTCATGTGAAAAATGAATCTGTTAGTCTTTAAGTGCTACACGACTCCTTGGTTTTTTATTCTTATCAGTGTCATTCTGCATCCAGCATGGGTGTCTGCTGAAGTGGAATTTTTCTCCCATGAAAGCTCATGTCATAAATAAACTTGTTAGCCTTTAAGTGCCACAGGACTCCCTGTTTGTTTTGTTCAGCTGGTGATTCTTTAGGTGATGGCCAACTTAACTGTCCGCATATGGTATACTGAGGTTTATACCAGACCAGTCTGTTCTTTATAAAGTATTTTATTTTTATTTTTCTTGTTGCCTAGGATTTCTTCACTGTGTACTGATATCTTCTGGTGTCTTCTGGGTGTGATGTCTTCTGATGTCCCTGGTTTGTGGGCTGCAACCTTGAACAGCTTAATGCAATCAAACTTTTGCATGCTTGGTTTATATTTCTTCTGTTTTCAGTAACCAAAACTTAATACACAGATTTTTAGTTTCTTAACAATACAATAGGAACTAGTTTTTCCTAACATCTGCTATACTTTTACACTTGTCCAAAATATTTTATTACTGAGGTACATTACTAATGCTTTATACTAAATATAATGCCTAACTGCTAAAATAGATGCTTACAATCTTCTGTGAGAAGGTGTACTGCTTTCACTTGCTGAGTATGCTGTTTGAGCAAAAGAGTTAATAACAGAATTTTTTCATCCAAGTTTTTTAGAGTTAATGTGGTAGTAATACCAATTCTATTTGTGTTAACTGTTTAGATGCACGCACCTGAACGGCCATTATCTCCTTTCAACCTAGCATAAAAAAATAGTTACACTGAAATGTAAATTAAATTCAATTCTAATAAAAATTCACTGAAATAAAAGTTAAGTTAAAATCAGTTTTAAAACAAGTCTAAACAAATACTTAGAGGGTATTAAACTTTTTATAGCGCTTACTTGGATTTGGGGAAACAAAAGTAGAAACCTGTTGAAATTGTTTGGTTAACTTTAACATTTTGCAAAAAAAAGCAAGGAGTCTTGTGACACTTAAAGACTAACAAATTTATTTATTGCATTGAGTTTTCATGGGAGAAAATCCCACTTCATCAGACGCTTTGAAGAGAGGGAACTTACAGAATGGGATGAAAATAAATGCAGATGAGTGTAGGACATGGGATCAGGTCCTACAGCAACAGCAAATCAGAGCATTTGTAAGGATTCAAACTCTAGGAAACAGCACACAGAGGCAGGGTGAAGACAAACTACCTGTTATAATATGAAAAGAATCCATAGTCATGATTAAGTCCTGCTTTCACACAATCTAATTTGCATATTAGTTCAATTTTGGCTGTTTCTCTTTGAAGTCTTGATGTCTCATTGATTTTTCCTGAGGACCATTGCTAACAAATAATCAATGCAGTGATTAGGAAGATAGAAGTGCTAACAACTGTGTTGTGTGTGTGTGTGTGTGTGTGTGTGTGTGTGTGTGTGTGTGTGTGGTGATTTCTGATGTCACTTTTGTGCCCATTTATTCTTCTGAGCAGGGATTGTTCTGTTTGTCCAATGTATAAGGTGTGGGGGCATTTCTGGCACATGATGGCAGAGATCACATTAGTGGATGAGCAGGTGAATACCCTTTGATGGAGTAGATGGCTTGATTAGGTCCTATGATGGTGTCTTTTGTGCAGATATGTGGGCAAAGTTGGCAGCATGGTTTACTGCAGGGATATGTGCCTGCTTTAGTAGTCTTTAAGTGCCACAAGACTCCTTGCTTTTTTTGCTTTACTAGACTAACACTGCTGTGCAGCACACTCAAACCTAGCATATGTTGTTATACATTTTACCACAGCATTCTTATAGTGATATTTCCATATTTTATAAAGTTGCAAACAAGTTTATAAACACCAAAACCAGAAACTTTTATTTGTTACATTGTCTTTACATTGCTTTTTAGATTTCCCCTTACATTTTTCCTTCAAATGAAAGAAATTGTGATTAAAAAAAAAGTTTACCATTGCATTGTTGTTTGAGACAAAAATATACATGTACATATATTTATGAAGAAAGACTTGTTGAAATTTACAAGGGGAAAAAATTGAAACTATGATGGTTATGTCCCAATCCTAATATTAAAATAGTGTTGTACCACTTATATTTAAAAAACTATTAAAATGACTTTTGTCGCAACAAGAAAAAAGTAGTTACGTGACACGCAACATAGAAACACAGGACAAATTTACTGTTACAAACAAATGGGGTCAGTTAGTAGTTTTACTGCTTGGCAATCATCTTTTCAAAATAGATGGCATACTTCTAGGTGTTGCATTCCTGAAGACGTAAAAGAAACCATACTTTTATTTTTCTTTTTTACCTGGTTTTTCTTTGTTTTTATTCTGTTCTGTTTTTAGCTGCTATATTTTTCTGGGATGCTGTTTTCTGTAGCAACTATATATTTTAATTAACTTTTTTTTTTTTAAACAAAGGGTGAGCATGGAGGGAGAGCAACGTTAGCAGAGAGAAAGACTTGAATCAAGAGAAAAACAAGCAAAAACTTAAAGACTAACAAGTTTATTTATCGCAGGAACGTTTGTGGAGAAAATCCCACTTTGTGGGGGGGGGGCCCCCCCCCGAAAGCTAATTCAGTAAATAAATTTGTTAGTCTTTAAGTGCTGCAGGCCTCCTTGCTTGTTTTGCTGAACTAAACTAACAGGGTTACCCCTTTGGAACTTGAATCAAGAGAGAGATTAACTCTATGAAGGTATACAAAATACATCTAAAATACAGGCAGCAACAGATTTTAGTAAACAGGGATGGTATACAGGAAAATGTAACTGGTATGTACAAATATTTAAGAAAGAAGGTTTGAGCTCTGAAAGAGGAATAGGGGTGAGCTAAGGAAATCCAGAACCCACACCTTTGGTTTTTATTCTGGCTCTGAGAGAAGAGTGAGGGTCCTTGCTTCCTTTTGTGAAACCTGCGTTTGTTCCCCAAGTATGTTGTTTCTGTGTGCATGCCAAATGAGCTGCAGGAGTGCCCTTGCCTACAGTAGTTAACTGTTTCTGGGCAACTCATGTGTCTAGTGCATTAATTTGAGGTGTTTAATTTTGTATTTTTAATTTTTCATTTCCCTGTGATCAAGTGGCAGCTTTTGTCTTCTAATGTGCTCTGTGAAGTGTTCCTTTTTGTCCCTTTGTATGATTTACCAATCCAGTGAAAGTAATGTTTCTCCTTTGAGAGATTGCTCATGTCCATTCATCTTGCAGGTGTACATATGGTTCCATACCCAGCCATCGGAAAGCTTTTTCGCCAAAGCAGTAGCCATAGGGCTAGCTCCGGCTTGCCCTGGAGTGGCGGGAATCCACCCCCGTATATCAGGGGAAGCTGGAACCCAGCCCGCCCAGTTCCTTCTTTCCGCCTCCCGGCCACGGGAACCTCGCTGCAGCTGCAGCTTCAGTTCGTAGATGTCTTTGCTAGTTAGCCTAGTTAAAAGTTTCCTTTTTTCTGTTTTGTTAGTTTAGCATAAATAACATTCTCTATTGCTATAAGGCATAATGCCGGGATCTCCTGGTTTTAAACCATGCTTGGCATGTGGGAAAGACTTCTCCATTAGCGATCCACACGACCAGTGTCTCAAATGTCTAGGAGAGACACGTCAAGGAGAAATGTGGCATATGTAAGAACTTTAAACCTCAGAGGCAAAAGAAAAGGGACTTTCAGCTAAAAGCCCTCTTCATGGAAGCTGCACTCCCCCGGCTGCGGGCTCAGACTCAGTGTGCGGCACCCACTCAGCACCGGCACGGGCACCGCCCCCGGCGGGGTCCCAACCACCCAGGCACCAGAGCGCCTCCCTAGGGAAGTCTAGGAAGAGGGCAGCAAATCCCTCCCCAGGGCAGCAGCATGAGAGGAGCCTCGGACATGAGGAGCGAGAAGCCCTGCCATGCCTCCCAACTCTCTCCACACTGGAGGCTTTCCAAGCGGCTAGCTCTCTACTGGCTGTGCTGTCCCTGCCAGCTCAAAGAGCTGCCACTCCTGCCCATCGGGGCAGGCCCATCCTGGAGCCACCGGGCTGGATGCATGGATGCGCGGCACCCAATTCAAGCGGTCTGCCGAAGCGCAAAGGGGAGCCTGCTTCAAAGCACTGCTGGCCCGCTGCGGCAGCAGACAGGCGCACAGGAGCTGCGGAGTGGCCGCAGGCAGCAAAGAAGGTCTCTCTGTTGTCCGCGGCAGCCAATGGCACCGTAGGGAGCCAGAGACCCGAAGGCTCCCGACCAGCTGAACTAACCCCAGGGCAACCGTGCTGCTCCCCTCATCGTAGTGAGAGCCTGAAGTCCCGCAGCCGCCTCTCTAGCAGTAGGAGAAATTCCCGCGGGTCCCCAGCACTGCGGCACTGTACACTAGCCTCCCCACAAGGCAGTCATGGGCAACAGCACTGTGCTAGGGTCGGGAGTAGAAGTCCTAGCCATAGATCTTTAAATTCCAGATCGAGTTCCTCCCAGAGCTGCACAGATTTTGGTGAGAGAAGAGGCAGAGTTCATCATTCCAGCTCTTCCTCCCCCATCCCCTCATGACAGAGGGTGAATCAAGAGCAGGAGGACAGCCTGCTAGTTACAGGCAACAGGCTCATTGGGCCATGCAATGGCCTTGTTGGGGCCAATGGCCGTACCCTCCACCACTAGCACCCCGCTCGCTTGTTTCGGCTGATTCACAGTCAGAACCGCCAGCCCCTGAGGGGAGCCAGCACCGTCCATCAGAGCAAAGTGTTGGAGAGGGATCCATAGAGGACACATCCAGACAGCCCTTGTCCTCCTCTGTGTCTCAACCAGACCTGGCTGGGCAAGCTGTCTCCTCACCTCAGGTGACTTTAAAGAGTATCAAGAGCTCTTAAAAAGTGTGGCCTCCAATCTGGGCATGCAAGCCCGGGAGCACAGAGAGACATCTGACAGCCTTTTCGACGTCCTAACCCCGTCAGCCCTCCCAAAGGTTGCCCTCCCGGTTCATGAAGGGGTGCTTAAGATCGTGACATCTGGTAGATCTACCACCAGTTGGGCATTTTGAGGCTGCGCTCGAGGACAGCAAAACAGTCTACCCATCATGTTCAGCCCCTCCATTCCTCAACCATTTGGCACCTTTTCTGTTGGAATGGTCAAAGATCACCACAGACCGTTGGGTTCTCGATACCATTGCCAGAGGTTACTCCATTCAGTTTCGTTCTCCCCCTCCACCCTCCCCAGCTTCCCTGTCCCTCTTCAGGGACCCCACTCACAAGCAAACCCTCATCAGGGAGGTCCAATCCTTACTGGCTCTGGGGGCAGTACTTCCAGTGCCCAAAAAAGACATAGGGAGAGAGTTCTACTCATGTTATTTCCTCACCCCAAAACCCAATGGGGACCTGAGACCCATCCTGGACCTCTGATCTCTAAACAAGTTCATAGTCAAAAGAAAGTTCAGGATGGTATCCCTATTGTCCATCATCCCTTCCCTGGACCTGGGGACTGGTTTGCTGCCCTCAATCTAAAGGACACGTACTTCCACATTTCTATTCGCTGGTCACACTGGAAGTTCCTACGCTTTGTAGTAGCTCAGAAACACTACCAGTTTATAGCCTTGCCCTTTGGCCTGTCTTCTGCCCCTAAGTCTTCACAACATGTATGGCACTAGTAGCAGCCCACCTCTGCGAGGGGGGGTGTCCACATTTTCCCGTACCTCAACGAATGACTCATCAGGGGTCGGTCCAGACATCAGGTCGAAACCAGCATTGGGATAGGCGTCACAATCTGCAAGAGACTGGGATTAGTGATAAACTGGGAGGAGTCCAAATTCACTCCCACACAAAGGATAGAGATCATAGGGGCAGTGTGATGCAGTAAGAAAACCTCTTGGGTTATTGTGGTTCTTCTTTTCTGTTCCTGTTCTTGGGTGATGGTATTCTGGTGAGGGGACACAGGGGTGTGATAACTATAGGTACCACTAGGGGGGGAAGAGGCTTCAGTGCGACCTTACCTGGACCCCCTGGGGGTGACAGGTTGTGGCCAGTTTAGACCAGGGGCAGGGCAGCTGGATAGAGAGGAGAACAAAGGGGAGAGAGGGGAAGAAGGAAGATGGAGGTCGGAGGGGCAGGACCTCCAGGGCTCATCCTGGGGGTTTACTATCTGCCCTCCTGGTTGATCTGAGAACCAACTGTCCTAGCTGCTGTGCAAAGTGGATTGCTAATAAACCCTCTGACTGCTACACTGGCTGAGTGTCACTGCTGATTGGGACGGCTGGGACCTTCGTGGAGGGAGGAACTCCCCCCCCCAAGGGAGACCAGACAGAGCAAGGATCGGACTCTCTGGGCCTGGATTTGGGAAGCTGGCTACAGGTAGCGTGGAGACCCTGGTGAATGGGAGAAAGCTCCACTGTAGCAGAGTCCTGGTGGGCTGTGAACAGAGGGGATCCAAGAGGCATTTCTGGGTTCTCCACGACAGGCAGTCTTGGATTCTCAACAGGCAAGGGCTTTCCTACCGACCTCTCATTTCACTTTGGTAACGGACTTAATTCTTCAACTCTGGGACAATCCAGTGACCACAGTCAGGCATTGCCTGAAGCTGCTGGGTCACATGGCCTCTTGCACATAAGTGGTCAACCTGGCAAGACTGAGACTAAGACCATTCCAGCAGTGGCTGGCATCAGTTTACATACCATCACACCACCCACTAAGCAAGGTGGTAACAGTTCCCCTCTTGATCCTTGAACAAATAGACTGGTGGAGAGACCTGTCTGTGGTTCTGCTAGGGGCTCCCTTTCAAGAGGAGAACCCTGCAGTGACTCTAATCACTGATGCCTCCGATCTGGGCTGGGGGGCTCATCTGAGCATGGGAGTATGTACTCAGGCAATATGGGCTCAGCAAGAGAAACTTCTGCATATAAACATGAAGGCGTTAAGGGCAATCCACCTTGCATGCGAAGTCTTCCGTCAAGACATCTCCGAAAAGCTAATTCAAATGCTGACAGACAACACCACTGCTATGCACTATATAAACAAACAAGGGGGAACGAGATCTCACGCTTTATGCATGGAGGCCGTGTCTCTCTGGGAACTGGCGGTGAACACCATTTCCGCATAACAGCCTCCCACTTGCCAGGCCTGAAGAACAGACAGGTGGACCGCTTAATCAGAGTGTTCTCGAGTCACCACGAGTGGTCACTTCACTCAGGCGTAGTATCACAGATCTTTCAGAGGGGGGGACTTCCCCAGATCAATCTCTTTGCCTCTCAACGGAACAAGAAATGTATGCACGTCTGCTCTCTGGAGGGGGTAGAGACCAGGGGTCCATCTTGGACTCATTCCTTCTCTCGTGGAGAGGCCCCCTTCTGTATGCCTTCTCGCTGATTCAACTAATCTCCAAGGTAATCTGCAAAATAAAGAAAGACAAGGCGGACGTCATATTAATTGCACCAGCCTGGCCTTGTCAATGCTAGTTTTCGACTCTGCTTCAGTTGTCCATCGCATCCCCATGGGAGCTTCCCCTGCGTCCAGACCTCCTCTCATAAGATCAGGGCAGGCTACTACACCCACATCTGGAATCCCTCCATCTAACAGCATGGAGACTCCATGTTTAACAAAGGATGAGCACTTATGCTCTGCCCAGGTGCAGGAGATCTTACTGGCCAGTAGGAAACCTTCCACAAGGGTGTCGTATACAGCAAAGTGGAAGAGATTCTCCCTTTAGGCAATACAACAACAAAAGCCCCCATCAGAATGCGTTATACAGGACATTCTAGACTATCTCCTGCACCTAAAACAACAAGGCCTCTCCTTGTCATCCCTAAGGGTATATTTGGTGGCAATCTCTGCGTTTCATTCATCCCTGCAAGGGAGGTTGGTCTTCTCACACCTAATGACAATGAGGTTTTTGAAAGGAATCAAGCGTATGTATCCTCAGGTGCATGACCTAGTAATGCCTTGGGACCTAAACTTAGTTCTCTCTTGGCTTACGGGGCCTCCGTTTGAACCACTGGCTACCTGTCCGTTAGCACTTCTTTTTATGAAAGTGACCTTCTCAGCGGTTATTACTTTGGCAAGGAGGGTATCAGAGCTCAGGGTGCTCTCCTTGGACCCTCAATACACTATATTTTCAAGGACAGAGTACAGCTTAGGCCACACCCTAGTTTTTTACCCAAAGTAGTGTCAGAGTTCCACTGTAACCACATGATATGTCTCCCAGTATTTTACCCAAAGCTCCACGCTTCGGACGAAGACTGCTGCTAGCATTCATTAAATGTAAGGAGGGCACTGGCTTTCTATCTTGATTGGACCAGAGCATTTCAAAAATCCTCCCAGCTATTTGTCATGTTTGCCAACCACAAGATGGGTTCTCCAGTCTCCACTCAGCGTATTTCCAAGTGGATCACACAGTGCATGATGCAGTGTTATAAGAAGGCGGGCCGCCTGATCCCAGGGCTCATAAGGGCACATTCAACAAGGGCACAGGCTGCATCTACTGCCTTTATAGCCAATGTACCTATTCAGGAAATCTGCAAGGCTGCAACGTGGTCATCGGTGCACACATTCGCCACGTATTACGCTATTGTAGAATAGGTGAGGGACGATGCAGTTTTTGGGAAAACGTACTGCAGTCTGTTTGCCTTTAACTCTGCCCTCCTTTCAAGGTAAGCTTGTGATTCACCTACAAGATGAATGGACATGAGCAATCTCTTGAAGGAGAAAAAGCAGTTTCTTATCTGTAACTGTTGTTCTTCGAGAGGAGTTGCTCATGTCCATTCCAATCCCGCCCTCCATCCCCACTTTTGGAGTTAGCGGAAAGAAGGGACTGGGGAGGCTCGGCTCCAGCTTCCCCTGATATATGGTAGTGGATTCCCGCCACTCCAGAGGGAGCCGGAGCTAGCCCTATGGTTACTGCTTTGGGGAAAAAGGTTTCTGATGGCTGGGTACGGAGGCATACATACACCTACAAGATGAATGGACATGAGCAACTCCTTTCGAAGAACGACAGTTACAGGTAAGAAACCATCTTTTGCCACTTTTCCTTCCTGTGAACTTACTGCTCCAGTTCTGACCGGCACCAGTATAGGTCTTCATAGAATCATAGAATCATAGGGTTGGAAGGGACCCCACGAGGTCA